>CAWUFW010013601.1:0-465946 GCA_963921515.1 Calotriton arnoldi
GCTGACTCACCCTGCCTCCTGGAATCCCCCAGCCCCTGTCACTCACAAACCCAGACACACAATACACAACCTGAGCAGAGGCAGCTGGATGGTTTAGGCAAGAAAATACCTACTTTCTAAAAGTGGTATTTTCAAACAAAGAATGTTAAAACCAACTTCACTAAAAGATGTATTTTATCATTCTGAGTTCAGGCATACTAAATTCGTTTTTCTACCATGTTCTCTGGGTCAGTTAGGATTATAAGGTGTAATAATCAAAACTGCCCATTCTGGCCTATGGAGAACAGGTAGCCTTGCAATAGTGAAAAACGAAAATGGCTGTAATTCACTATTAGGACATGCCACACACACCAGGGCATGTCCTACCTTATACTTACAATGCACCCTGCCCTTGGGCCTACCTTAGGGGTGTCTGATATGAAGATAAGGGAAGGTTTAGGGACTGGCAAGTGGGTGCACTTGCCAAGTCGACATGGCAGTCACAGACTGCACACAGGCTCTGCAATGGCAGGCCTGAGACACATTTTACAAGCCGCTTCTGTGGGTGGCACAACCAGTGCTGCAAGCCCACCAGCGGCATTGGATTTACAAGCCCTGGGCACACTCCGTGCACTGTACTAGGGACTGACAAGTAAACCAATCATCCAATCATGGAGTCACTAATCCATACATCAATTTACAGTAGGGAGCACTTGCACTGTGGCACTGAACAGCAGTGGCACAGTGCCCAAAAGCATCTAAAACCAGCAAAACATAAGAGGCAACAGCAAAAAAATGGAAGGGAGACCCACGCCAATGGTGCCAAGTCTAACACTCACCCATACAGTTACTCACACAGCCAGTCACTCACCCATACAGCTACTCACACCCCCACTTATTCACCCATACAGCCACTCACACACCCAGTCACTCACCCATACAATTTCTCAACAGAGCCACTCACTCACCCATACAACCACTCAAACACCCACTCACACACCCATACAAGCACTCACACATGTACTTACTCACCCATACAGCCACTCACATACACTCACTCCCCAATATAGCCACTCATAAAACCAATCAGTTCACCAAACACCCACTTAAACAGCCGCTCAGTGCAGGAAGCTGACTCTTATATTCTATACCAAAGTAAGGTATAGTGTGCACAGAGTCCAGGGAGCCCCAGAGGTATAGCAGAGGCTAAATTAGACAAATACTAACAGCTCTCTTTGTGGTAGTGTGGGCGAGCAGTTAGGCTTAGCCAGAGGGTGTGTTAAGCATTTATTGCATTTACTCACTCAAGACTGATGGTACACACTAAGAGACTGAATCCAGACCAATTATGTAAGTATAAAAAAATATATTTGTATTTTATTTTGTAGAACCAAGCAGCACTTGGCACAGGTAATAAGAACACTTTCAAATGTAAAGCTGTACACAGAACTGCAATTGTAGATTGTATTGGAATCGTTTACAGGTTTGTATTACCTTTAAAACAGTTTAAAATACAGTGAGATTACTTTTAGATTACTCTTGGATTACCTTACAGTTGCTTTTAGATCTTGAGGTGATATCCCTAGATATCACACACTAGTTGGTGTCACTTACAGGTAAGTACGATAATTCTTATATTAAAGCACAGTTACTTTCTTTCCATGCAAAAAGTTTAACTTGACAGAACATTTTTAGGAACAAAACATCACAACATTAGTTCCTATGGGGAAAAGAAGGTTATCGGTTTGCAGGTAAGTAAGCGACCTCCAAGAATAGTTTTTGGGGGTTAGAACCAAGGTTCCCCAAGGTTCAGGTAGGCACTCAAATTGCACCGCAAACACACATTCACTATGCCACCCCAGTCTTGACCCTGTTCCTCATGGGAACAGTCCAGCCCGAACTGCCAGGCCAGGTCCTCCCTGGACTAGAAACAAGCATCCCGGGAACAGTTTCTGGTTGCACCACCAGCCGCACTGGGGCTGCTGGGTGCAGAGTGCAGGGGCCCAATGTTAGCCAATGGGGCTAAAGGGGCCTTCATTCAGGGACTGTTTACGAGCAGGCCACTTGGCTGTGGGAGCAAAGCTCCAGGGATAGAGATCAGCACTGCAGGAGCCAACAATCAGCACAGTAGCGGCACCATCAGCAGCACAGGGGCAGCCAGGTGCAGAGTGCCAAGGTGATGTCATAGACCCTGTGGATTCCAATGGAAATCTCTGGTTGATGCTGCAGGCTCTGGCAGGGAGACTTCCTGAGGGCAAACATCGACTGGAGAGGTAAGTTGGGGATGCCTGGACACTGTCAGTTGGGCCACCCAAGGCAGAGGGGCATCAGGTGCAGGGGTGTCTTTTGGCATCAGGTTCTTCTTACCAGCTCCGGTTGTGGTTGTGGGGACCCTTCACGTTGAGGCTGCTGGCGTCGGTTTGAAGCTTGAGGGAGGTCAGGGATCACCAGATCCCAGGTCGCTGGGGAGACCTCCTCGTGGTGTTAGGCCACTCAAACTTGGGCCATGGGCATTGGGTGCAGAGTGGTGCAAAATCGCAGAACTGCTGGATCTGGATTCTGTGGGTAAGTCTTTGTTGAGCAAATCTGGTGCTCACGGGAGACAGAGTCTCAAAGATGGTTGCAGGGCAGGTGTTCCGGGCGGCTGCTGGACATGCCGGGGTTTTACTGTTGTCAGGTCGGAGTCAGGACAGGCCAGTAGGGCTGGGGCCAAAGCAGTTGGTGTCCTCTTCTTCCTGGGTCAGCACGGCTCTTCGGTCCTCCTTCTTTCTTCCTCAAATCTGAGGAGGCAAGGTTCAGGGTTGCCCCTAAATACTACATTTTGGGGCGTTAAAGGGGTGTGCTGGTCAGGACCAATGGGTCCCTTCCTTGGGGTGGATAGGTACACCCCTATTATGCCACCCTCCAGTGGAAGGGAGCATGCGCATCTCTCTAATTGGCTGGGTCCCCTCAACTTCAAGATTGAGGAGACCGAGATGTGTGCTTCACCTTGCCTCCCCCACCTGAGGGGTGCGGTTGGCAAAGGTGGGCACACCTCTCCTCCTAGCTTGGTGTTCCTGCCGATTCTCCTGCCCAAAGTGGGGGGCAGAACTGGTGGGAGCCAGTTGGTGGGGGCATCAAAAGGCAGGGACAGCTCGCAAAGGCAGCAGGCCTTTGAAGCTTCCTCTTCGTGGACCCAGCCCATCCTGGGGGAGGAGGCATGACACCTCTGCCCAGGATGGGCTTTGTTTCTGGACCCAGCGAGTGGAGGTTCTTGACCCAAGGGTCCAGAACCTGTCTGGTGGTGGCAAATGGCGTGCAGCCATTCAGGAACCACACCAGGGTTGGTCTCTTTTCAGGGGGCATCTCTAAGATGCCCTCTGAGTGCATTTTACATTAAATCCCACACTGGCATCAGTGTGGGTTTAATATGCTGAGAAGTTTGATACCAAACCTCCCAGGTTTTAGTAAAGCCATTATGGAGCTGTGGAGTTCATCATGACCAACTCCCAGACCATATACTCTTTATGACTTTACTACACCTACAATGTCTAAGAATAGACGTAGACACTGTAGGGGTATAGGGTGCATGCCACTGTACCTTCACCTGAGGGCTAGTGCATCCTGCTAGAGGGGTGACTCACCTAGGCCCCAAGCATTGGGGTGCAGGCATGGCACACAGAGATGTGTGCCATGTCGACTCTTTACTTTTCTCTGCACTAAAACACACAGCCTGCAATGGCAGTATGTGGCAGTTATGGTACAAGGTCTCTAAGGGTGGCACATTAGGTGCTGCAGCTCTTAGAGGCCTTCCCTGGTCACAGTGCCCTTGATACCCATGGTACCTTTTACAAGGGGCTTACTTGTGGCCAGGGATGTGCCAATTGTGGGTACAAGGGTACAGTTTAGGAAAAGAACATAGGCCCTGGGAACCTGATTGGCAGGGACCCCGGGCACATCAAGTCAAGTTGCCTCAGATGTCAGGCAACAGGTAGGGGGTAACCATGCAAAAAGGGGCACTTTCCTACACTCAGTCACCCATAAAGCCACTCACACACAGTCACTCACCCATACAGCCACTCACACGGCCACTTAGTCACTGATACAGAATGAACACATATCCACTTACAGACCTATACAGCCACTCATGCAGCCACACACTCACTCATTCAGCCACTCATACATCCACTCATTCAGCAAAGCAGACACTCACACATTCACTCACTCATTCACAGAGACACTCATATACCCAGGCACTCACCCATACAGCCACTCACACAGCTTCTCACTCACTCAAACAGCCACTCACACACCCACTCACTCACCAATACAGCCAGTCAAACAATCACTCCCACACCCATACAGTTACTCACACACCCACTTATTCACCCATGCAGGTGCTCACCACCTATTTATTCAGCCATTCACACACCCACTCACACACCTATACAGCCACTCAGACATCCACTCACACACATATACACAGAGTCACACAGCCACTCACATAATATGTGTTAAAAATAGTAACACTCAGTAGTAGTACACAAAGGATAGTAAGTTAACTTTTGTAGTACCTTAGCATATATGTTTAACACTCATAACCTTTTAGGAAACACTCACATTCACTGGGTGATGCCATCAGTGATGTCATTTGAGATGTTATGAGTGATGTCATGAATTATGTCACTGACCATGTCATGAGTGATGTAATATGTGAAGTCATAAGCAGTGCATTGGGGGCATAAGTTATAGTTCGCTCAGGTGACTATAACTCCTGAATTTCACTGATTTTGTATGAGTGAAATCTGAGCCTAACTATAATGTCCCTGTAACCTTTGTTTTTTTCAGTGAATTTCTGAGGTTTTTAATTCTATTTCCTAACTGTAACATCCCTGTAACCTTTGTTTTATTTCAGTGAATTTCTAGTTTTTTTTAAATTTGAAGTAAGATGCCCATCACAATGCATGGTGGAGGAGGGGGGGTTGAATGTAGGGCTGCCCTGGCATTGTGATGCCCCCACCCAAGCTTGCTGCTCCTGTCCCCCTACTCCTTGCCATCTATTGTCGAAGTCCATGCCCCTCCTCCCACATTACAGCCCTGTGTGGCCATTGTTCTGCCACTGCCCTGAACAGTTAGCATGCTACCCCAACCACCTCCTCCCTACCGTCTGTTGTCTGAGTCCATGCACCAGCCCTCTCCCTCCTGCCCTGCATGGTCTGATGTGCTGTTACTGCCATAAATTTAGCTTGATGTCCCTGCCCACTCCTCCTGCCTTCCATTACTCAATTCTAGGCCCCATCTTTGCCATCCTGCTTAGCCTCTGTGCTTAGCTTGCTGCACATAGTCTCCTTCCCCCTGCTGTCCAATGTTTGTGTGCATGCCCCTGCTTCCTCCTCCATGGACTTGACACTGCCCCTCCTCTCTACTCTGAGTGTTCTGTTTAGCTGCTGCTGCCCCTCCCCCTGCCTAGCATGGTCAGATGGCTGAGACCTTTCCTTATATATCAAGGAGAACTAGCTATGAGGTAGGTGCTCCTAGTGTATGTTTGTACTGGGCAAAACACATTTGTGTTTTTATAGAAGGCCCTCACTCACCAACCTAGTTGGTGACATGCTTCATCATCGGGCCCCACCCAAGGCACCAAGTGCGCCTTGGGTATGCTTCGACGCCTGGATTCAGCGGAGCAGGTTATTGCGCGGTGAAAGTGAGTGAGTGAGTGTTTAAAACTGTCCAACGGGTCCCAGGAAACAAAAAAAGGACGATTTTAATGTGTGGGTCCTTGCCACCTCCACCCTGCCTGTTCAAGTTCCATACCCCTATCCCCTCCCTCCTGTCCTCCATGGTTCATTTTGCTGCCACTCCCTTCTGCCCTCCATGCTCTGTTGTGCTGCAACTGCTCCTCCTGCCTGCCCTGCGTGGTCTGTTGTGAGGCCCCTTCCCCTGCCCTCTCTTGTCTGTGTCCTGCCCCTCCCTTCTGTCCTCCATGGTTCTTTGTGCATGCCCTTGCCCCCTACCTCGCCCACCATGGCCGTTGTGCTGCCACTAACCCTCCTGCTTACCATGCATGGTCTTCTGTGCATCCACTGCCCCTCCCACCTGCCCTGTGCGGTCAGCTTGCTGCCCCTGACCCCCTCCCACCTTCCCTCCGTTATTTTTGTGTATGCCATTATAGTCTCACTATTGCCCTCCATGGTGTGTTGTGCTTCCAGTGCCCATTCTGCCTGCCCTCCATGGTCAGCTTGCTGCTACTGCCCTGCCCCCTTGCCACCTGCCCCCTGTTCTCCATGTGCTGACCCCTATCCCCTCCCTCCTGCCCTTCATGGTCCGTTATGCTGCAACTGTCCCTCCTTTCTGTCCGGTATGGTCAGCTTGCTGCCCTTGCCTCTTTTCCCTCTGCTCTCTGTTGTCCATTCCCCATTGCTTTCCTTGGTCCGTTGTGTTGCACTGCCGTCCTTCTTGCCCTATGTGGTGTATTGTACTGCTGCAACCCCTGATGCCTACCCTGTAAGGTCAGTTTGGTGCCCTGTCCATCCCCCTCTTTGTGTCCTTGCCCATCTCCTTCCTGCCCTCTGTTATCCGAGTCCATGTCCCTACCCTATTTCACTAGCCCTCCATGATCCAATGTACCAAACTTACCAACATTTTGAACTTGGTAAAAGGGAGATTTTGAAAAAAAACCTTGGAAATGTATTTACCCCATTGATTTACATTGAAAAAGATGAGATTTTAGGCAGGAGACAAATAAAATATAGCCATTTTGGGCTTAAAAACATCAGGAGTCTCATGCCTGAATCGGGTCTGTTGACATGTATAGTTGTACTGCCACTGCCTCTTCCTTCTGCCCTCAATCGCCTGTTATATTGCTAGAGCCTCTCTTGCCTGTCCTACTTGGTTGGTTTGCTGCCCCTGCCCACATTGCCCCTGCGCCCCATGGTCCGTTGTGCTGTTACTGCCCCTCCCGTCTGCCAAGCGTGGTCAACTTGTTGTCTCTGCACCTTCTTTCCTGACTCAATTATCCGAGTCCGTGCCCCTGGCCTCTGCCTCTTAACAGTATTCTAATGAACAACTAGACTGCTAACATTCTGTATTTATTACAAAAGTGTGACACACCTGACATCATCTTGATGTAATCAAAACTGTAATACATAAAGCATTTCCTTTAGAAATTAAAACAAATGAGAGGGTCTAAGTCCCATATAAATGATGGTTAATGCTCTAAAAAACTAAAATGAGGACATATTTTCTCAACTAGTGACATTGCACTTTTAAATTATTTGCTATCTTTATGTCTTTTCATCCAGTTGATCACTTGATTATACACGTAATCCACATTCACATGTATTTCGCACGTCTAATGTTGAAAATGACAGTGGGGGTAATGCATATTTATTATATACTCGAGAACTAATGAAATATATGTGCGTTAGAGATGTGACTGGTAGTGGTTACGTATTAGTATTTCATGAGTAATGTTTACTAAAGCGTTCACAGATAATTGGTATAATGAGATGTTTACTAAAAGAATAATTATGTTACTACTGTATTAATTACTAAAGAATGTGCTGAAAAGTTCGATTTATTTGAGGGTAGAGAAGTGCACATCATGTAACCCGTGCCCATGTTAACTTAGCCTAACTTGTGGCCTGAGATGTATTTGAATTCAAGCTCACATTTCAGTTAACATTTGAATCCATGTTTTTTCTTTGCAGTAGAAATGTTGCATGTATTTTGTATTCCCACTGCAGGTGGACAAGACTTTTTTAGTGAGAGAAAAGGGTCTTTGTTCTTCGTAGAAAGTGAGGTATGTCAAGTGGCAACTGGTACGAAGGAAACATGATAACAAGATGGGAGGAGAGTTCTCATGGGAGAAGGAGACCCGACCAAGGACGGCTGGACTAAGGATTTATGAGAATAGCAAGGTGGTGTAAAGAAACCAGTGTGTGCTGTTAGTATGAAAATTTACTAAGTACAGTTTGTGGGACGTCCTTTGGATGTAACTGGTGTTATGATGCAACGTAGTGAGGGATAGTTAGCATTCTGACTTAGGGTACCTTAAGGTACAGACCTCTGCTTTGGTTAGTGTGGCTTTATGCTACTTGAACCATGTTGGAGTTTCTCCTGCGGAGGACTCGTGACAGCTGACAACTTTCTAATTTCACCTTACTTTACATCTCTGCTTTAGTTTAGGGTTGTCACTTAAGGATAGTGCAGGGAAAGAAAGGGAATCTGTGCTACTTTTCGATGACAAATTGATGCAATCTAATGCAAAATTATGTTTCCTTATTACTTACATAGCAATAATTGAGTTAGTTGTTTTCTTTTTATTGTTAGGGTGAATTGCATCAGGAGATCTGGCTTCCTGTTGTTTGTATTGTATTTGTATACTATAATGCTCAGACTGATATATATTAATCTCTTTCTGAGTCTGAATTTGGAACAAACCTACAAACTTGAGACTTGGGGGCCGATTCCGATCTGGGCCGGTAGGGCTCCGAATAGGATTCGGCTTTACCGGATCCGATTCGGAGCCCTGTTTCCCGACCGAACCGTACGCGGGTCCGGCCGAGCGAGTACGATGCGGGTCGCCGACCGACTCGTCCGGGCGACCCGACCGCTCCGACCGACTCGTACCCGGATCGTACCGCTCCGACCGACTCGCTCGGACCCGATTCGCACCGCGCAATGGACACGTTTTCCGGCCGGGTAAGTACGATGCGCACCTCGACCGCTCCGACCGACTCGCGCCGTCCGACTCGAACTCGCTGTCGGAGCCGTACTTTGGGGGTCCGTGTCGGACCCCCTGCACGCGTACCCGTGCGAGGCGCACACAGGGGGAGCCATGGGTCCCCCTACCTGTGCGTGTACGCCGCGAAGCGCTCGCGGCGTACTCGCTGTAGGGGCGCCCTTGTCCGCCTCGCACACATTGAGGCAATGGGAGCCCGCGTACGCGTTGTACGACCGGCTCCCATTGAGTTCAATGGGAGTCCGACCGACTCGTGTCCGGTGGCATACGAATGCATCGGACTCGTTCGGTCGGACTGCACGGGTCCGATTCGGTCGGAAATCTCTCCGGGTCCGGCTCGGTCGGAGAGATTTCCGGCCCGAATCGGAATCGACCCCTTGGTGTCGAACTGAGTTATTGTGTAATCCAATTGGCTACACTGTATTTGGAGATTGAAAAGAAAGGGGAGAGGAGTTGGCCTAACGGCTAGGGCGTCCGACCTTGAATCGGGGGAACTGGGTTCGAGTCTCGGCAATGACGCTGAACATCCTGTGATTCTGGGCAAATCACTTAATCTCCCGTGCCTAACAAAAATGAATGTGTGTCCTAATGTAACGTAACTGGTGCTATGTAAAGCACTCTGATACCCGATTCGGGTCAAGTTCACGCTATATAAAACTCTGCAAAAAAAAAAAAAAGCGTTTCTCTTACCTCTCATGTCGCACAAAAAGATTGTCGACTAAGTGTTACTGTGTAAGTGGGCCCAGGCTCCATCAGTGGTCTGTTATATTGCCACAGTCTCTCTTGCCTGTCCTGCATGGTTGATATAGAAAAACAATGGTCCTAGACTTATGTTAAATCTTAGTTGTCTGAAGCAATCATAGACAGCATAGGGTACATATACAGTTTAATTCAATAATGTACCGTTAACTTATTTAAAACACATTCAAATATATCCTCAAAATCCAAAAGAAATCCAAAAAGGCACACACAATTGTTTTTATGTGACTCGTATTTTATTCGGTCACTTTTCATACCATTTTATCATATTCAATGTTCAAAACAGAGGAGTGGTAGCTCCAAGGGAAAAAGTGAAGAAAGAAAGTGCTCGTGGAGTAAGATAGAATATATAAGAGGGAGATCCAATCAAGAAAAACAATGATTCATCATTATTTATATTACAATCTTATTAGTAAAACTGGTCGTGATTCATGATTGCACCAGTTCTACATTGAGGCCTGTCCATTAGTTAGTTCATGGTTAATCATTTTGTTATTTCTCAAAAAATGCGCAAACAACGTTTGTCTGTAAGCAAGTAGGGCTGGGATAATAACAGGTACAGGCCCCGAGTAGGGGAGAGTGTCGACGTTTCGACCCTAGTGCAATGAGGGCAGTTTATATCCTCTGCAAGCTGGATTCCCCCGGGCCATGCGAAGATGATGTATTAAGACGCTGTGGGCGATTTTCTCACCCATTAATTGAAGACTTTTATATCTATACCCAGGGGCGGCACTTTAACTGTGCATCACCCATGATCAGTTGCTCCCCGCATCCCCCATCCCTCCTTTCTGTCTTGAGGAAGACCCGCTTGCAGAGGATATAAACTGCCCTCATTGCACTAGGGTCGAAACGTCGACACTCTCCCCTACTCGGGGCCTGTACCTGTTATTATCCCAGCCCTACTTGCTTACAGACAAACGTTGTTTGCGCATTTTTGAGAAATAACAAAATGATTAACCATGAACTAACTAATGGACAGGCCTCAATGTAGAACTGGTGCAATCATGAATCACGACCAGTTTTACTAATAAGATTGTAATATAAATAATGATGAATCATTGTTTTTCTTGATTGGATCTCCCTCTTATATATTCTATCTTACTCCACGAGCACTTTCTTTCTTCACTTTTTCCCTTGGAGCTACCACTCCTCTGTTTTGAACATTGAATATGATAAAATGGTATGAAAAGTGACCGAATAAAATACGAGTCACATAAAAACAATTGTGTGTGCCTTTTTGGATTTCTTTTTGGATTTTGAGGATATATTTGAATGTGTTTTAAATAAGTTAACGGTACATTATTGAATTAAACTGTATATGTACCCTATGCTGTCTATGATTGCTTCAGACAACTAAGATTTAACATAAGTCTAGGACCATTGTTTTTCTATATCAATTAGTACCCAGGTCCATTGACTTTTGTGGGTTACCCCATTATATCTTAATGGTTGTCCTGCATGGTTGGCTTGTTGCCCCCAGCCCCCCTTTCCCCAGCCCTCCATGGTCCTGCCACTCAATGTGCTGCCACTGCCCCTCTCGCCAGCCCAACGTGGTCAACTTTTATTCTCTGCACCCTTTTCCCGCTCTCTGACCTCTGCCTCCTAACAGTAGTCTAATGAACAACTAGATTGCTAACATACTAGATTTATTACAAAAGTGTGGCACGCTTGACATCATCTTGATGTAATCAAAACTGTAATACCTAAAGCATTTTCTTTGAAAATACAAAAAATGAGATGGTCTTATTCCCATAGAAAATATGGTTAGTGTTCTAAAAAACTTAAATGAGGACATATTTTCTGAGTTATCAAATAGTGACAGAGCACTTTGAAATTATTTGCTATCTTTATGTCTTTTTATCCAGTTGATCACTTGATTATATGTTACATTTAGGGCAAAGGATGTGGCAGACTTTGCAACTGGGAAACCAGGTTCAAGCTTCGGCGTCAGCTCAACATCCTGTGGTGCTGGGCAAATCACTTAATCTCCCCATGCCTAAAATCAAAATAAATGTGTCCTTGTGTAATGTAACTAATGTAAAGCACTCCACTCCCTTTGGGTCAAGTCTGCGCTATGTAAAACTGCAACCAAAAAAAAAAAACAAATTAGGTGTTTTGCACACTTCTGTCATTGGGCTATATTTGTGCTACTTTTGAGTGTTAAGTGTTACAGCAAGCAAATGATGGACCTAATGCTGACAATGCAAACATTCTCCCCCAGTCAAAAGATCTGGGTTAAATCCATCGTTCTTTTGCCCACTACGCCACCCCAGTTTGGACCCAGCCATATGCAAATCAGTCTTGACCCTGTGCCCCATGGGAACAGTCCAGACCGAACTGCCAGGCCAGGTCCTCCCTGGACCGGAAACAAGCATCCTGGGACGGTTTCAGGGTATGTCACCCTTCTTCAGCCAGGTTAGCTTGAATCCAGTGGCGCAGTGAGCAAGGGACCCACGTCTGGGCATACCCATCCCACTTAGGGCGAAAAGTGTTATAGCAAACAAATGATGGATGGAATGCTGACAATGCAAACATTCTCACCCAGTCAAAAGATCTGGGTTAAATCCATCGTTCTTTTGCCCAGGGTGCAGGGTCAAGACTGATTGGCATATGGCTGGGTCCAGACTGGAATGGCATGGTGAGCAAAAAAACGATGGATTTAGGCCCAGATCTCTTTACTGGGGTGAATGTATGACATTGATCTGCATTCTGTCCATCAATTGTTCTTTTTGCATTTGTCACCCCGAGTGGGACGGGTATGCCCAGACGTGGGTCCCGTGCTCTCCATGCCGCTGGAGTCAAGCTATCCTGGCTGAAGAGGGGTGAAACCCTGAAACCGGTCCTAGGATGCTTGTTTCCAGTCCAGGGAGGACCTGGCCTGGCAGTTCAGGCTGGACTGTTCCCAATGGGTGCAGGGTCAAGACTGATTTGCATATGGCTGGGTCCAAACTGGAATGGCATGGTGAGCAAAAAAACGATGGATTTAGGTCCAGATCTCTGTACTGGGGTGAATGTATGACATTGATCTGCATTCTGTCCATCAATTGTTCTTTTTACTTTTGAGTGTTATTCATGCTACGTTTGGGCTCGTTTTTCTCTGTTGGCCATCTTGGGAGACTTAATTGTTATGAAGCTCCCTAATTTCCTCATCTATTGCAGTAACCTCAGTAGAAAATGCTTTCAATTTTCTACTTTGATTCCATCAAGATGGCGTTCAGATGTACCACACTTTTGACATAAATTTAGAATGTTAGCACTCTAGTTGCTCAGTAGGACACTGTAGTAAAGCTGCTAATCACCAGGGAGTTAACTGGCAGTCTGCTGCTGGTGTGGAAAGTGCATGTTTCAGTCTGCATGCCAAAATGTTTTAATGAAATAGAAGAGGAAGATATTTGAGAACTCACTTAAAATGTGTCCTAATTTTTCTTTCTACAGCACTAACCATAATTTCAATGACAAAATGTACCCGCTCATTTTGTTCCTTTCTAAATTAAATGTTTTAAGTTTACCTGTTTGATTCAATCCAGATGGCTTCAGGTGTGCCATACATTTGTCATAGGTAAGACTGTTAGCACTCTAGTTGTTCTTTAGAACACTCTGGGAGGCTATAATAGAACACAAGGGAATCCACTGATAGGCTGCTCCTGTTGGAAGTACGTCTTATACTGAGAATGTCAGACTTCATTCTAATATGGCTGAGAAAGATAGTGTGAATTTACAGAAAATATGCTCCGAGTCTCATTTTAGCTTCTGGAGCACCTTCCATAGCTTGTATGGGAAAAATATTTCTCTCAAACATGATTCAAAAAATCCCAGCAGAAGGCTTCTTCACAGGGAAAAATCACCTTAGAACACACCACAACTCCTAAAATTAGTATGGTACCATCAACAAATGATTTACATTGTAGCTAAAATCTATTATCACCCTTTATACGTTCACCTTTTTGTGACCCTCAAGACCTGCATTCACTATGATGCATTTCAATGGGGTGCTATCATGTATATTGGTCCCAAGATGGCTGCCAGAACTTCCTGGTTAAAGTACTGACAGCCAATCAGATCTCACCATGAGATCTATGCTTAGGTTCTGCCCAGATATGCAAATGTAGTTTTCCTTTAATAGCTCAAAAACTACTGAACAGATTCAGACCAAATGACAAAAAGATCACTTTCTAGGCCAAGACTTACCTTTCTGTTAGCTTTGGTGTAATTCCGTTTAGCAGTTCGGGCTGTAGTCTTGTCTAAAATCTCTATGGGTATTAACTTGGGAAACACACTTTTTTTGATCCCCCCTTTTTCTTGGCCCCCGTTTGACAGATCACCCCGAAACGTTCTATGCACAACTAGAATCAGTGGGGCACTTTTCTGGAACATTTCGTGAAGATTTGTCAAACAGCGCCAAAGTTATAAGCAAGTCAAAAACGCTTTTCCTATGGAAACTAGGTCCTAACTATAACTACCTACTGTCGACCATGTCATGAGTGATGTAATATGTGAGGTCATAAGCAGTACATTGCGGGGTCGTAAGTTATAGTTAGCTCAGGTAACTATAACTGCTGAATTTCTATGGTTTTGTGCAGTGAAATCTGAGCCTAACTATAACGTCCCTGTAACCTTTGTTTCTTTTCAGCGAATTTCAAAGTTTTTTTTAATTCTATTCCCTAACTATAACGTCTGGGATGCTTTGTTTTTTTCTGTGAATTTTAGTACATTTTATTTCCTAACTCCAAGGAAGATTCCAGCATTTTGTGGCCCAGATTCTCTGGTGGGGGAGGCCCTGGGGTCGTGCTGCACTCTGAGGATCCTTGCAGCAATGCTGTAGAATCTCCAGACAAGGTCCCATACCAGGGTGACCTAGATGCTCTGGTTGGGGAGGGGCTGGAGGCTGGCTGCACCATAAGGATCCCAGAGGCAGTACTGTAGAATCTCCAGGGAAGAACCCAGCCCAAGGTGACCTAGATGCTCTGGTGGGAGAGGATCTGGGGGTCTGGTGGGGGAGGGGCTGGGGGTCCGGCTGCACCACAAGGATCCGGATCTCAGAGGCAGTGCTGTAGATTCTCCAGAGAAGGACCCAGCTCAGGATGTTCTAGATCGCTGGTGGGGGAGGGGCTGGGGGCCTGGCTGCATCATAGGGATCCTGGCAATGTTGTAGATTCTCAAGGGAAGGTCCCAGCCCAGGGTGGCCTAGATGCTCTGATGGGGGAGGGGCTGTAGGGATGGCTGCACCATAAGGATCTCAGAGGCAGTGCTGTAGATTATCTAGGGAAGGTCGAAGCCCAGGGTGACCTAGATGCTCTGGTGGAGGAGCGACTGGGGGTCTGGTGGGGAAAGGGCTGGGGGTCCGGCTGCTCTACTAGGATCTCTGCAGCCATGCTGTAGATTACCCAGGGAAGGTCCCAACCCAGGGTGACCTAGATGTTCTGGTGGCGGAGGGGCTGGGGGTATGGCTGCACCAGTGATGTAGATTCTCCAGGGACCATCCCACTGCAGGTGTTGTTGATGGTCATGGGACAGCCAGTTTGGTTGAGTTACTAGACTCTACTGGAAAGTTGCTATGCTCTGGACCAGACTGTGCCACTGATGTTTCCTGTTTTCTCTCCTTACAGCTTCCTGTTCATGGGTTCTCTGTGATGAACATGGGGACCATGGGGGGCCTTGGGCTCCCTGGGAGACGTAGCCAAGGGCATGGCACCCCAGCAGAGCATCCCGTGGAGGAAGCAATGGGTGCTCTTTTCACAGGTGCAGTTTAAGAGCTGGAGCGGTGCTTCAAGAATCAGAGGTACCTGTCGCCCCCGGAGCAGGAGCATCTGGCAAGCATGATCCACCTGATGCCCACCCAAGTCAAGATTTGGTTCCAGAACCACCGTTACAAGATGTATAATCAGACCAAGGACAAGGCGGTGCAACTGCAGATGCAGCAGCAGGAGGGGGGCGCCTCCTGCCAGCAGTAGCAGTAGCAGCAGTCCCCGCTGAGGGTGGACGTGCCTGTGCTGGTCAAGGATGGCAGGCCCTGCCAGGTGGGCTCCAACACTCCACCAGCTCACCAGGACCACCCGCAGCTGGTGTAGCACCAGAACCACCTGCAGGCCGGCAGCGTGGCTCCACTGTCGACCTGGGGCCACACGTTGCCGGCCCCTCCAGCCTGCAGGCCCCATTATCCAGCCTGTTCCACTTGAACTCCTCCAGCTCAGACTACGGCCTTAGCATGGGCTTCTCCACCCTGCTCTATGGCCGGGCTGGTGAGGTGAGCCCCAGAGATCTGGGCTATTTATGGGCTTCTCGAGTCGCAAGAGCTCATCAGAGGCATCTTGAGAGAGAGGGGGACTGGAGTGAGAACTACAGAGGCTTGTAGGCAGGAGCTGGTGAAACTTCGAGAACGGAGATATTTCAGGGTGGCCCCTTCAGAATCCACAAGGACCGGGCCCTCCACCCTGGAAGCCTGCGGGAGCGGCCCAGTGTATGAGGGCTCTAACACAGGACAAGTGCCCCTCAGCCGCCCTGCCCAGTGGACCATTTCCATCCCACTCCCCCTTACTTATTTCCTACCCTTTTAGAAATTGATGTGAAATTGTAGCTGTATTTGTTTGTTGGGCTGAGCATTTTAGTTTTTAGAAGAATGTAAATTAAGTTGCATGCACACCCCATCGCCATGGTCCCCAAAGTGACCCTTTCTATTTTTACTTCATCACATGTCCATCTGCTTTTGGAAATGTGTTTTTTTCGTTGCACCTCTTCTTTTCTGCTGTAACTCTGTAGATGTAGGTGCTGGGTGAGACCCATGTCTTACAAACAAATAAATGCACCAGATGTGAAAGGTCAGAGCTGTTGTCGCTCCTCTCTGGCACACGAGGTCCACCTCCTTGGCTCTGGTAGTATGCCCCCCTCCCCAAAAGTAATGAGAAACTCAGATTCATATTCTAGCATCATGTCAAACATAGAATAGCTGATTTTTTATATCCAATGTTCCAAACTTGCCAAACGCGCTTTTATCTAAGTAATAAGTGATAATACACTATGCAGGTGTGTTACTACAGCTTGTGTCACAGAGTGATGCATGCAGAGAAAGCGGCAAAGCTTAAATAGGCGGTAATCGTATAGTCCATTTGAGTTTAAATTCCAGTTCTTCGGCTTGGCTCAGCTAAAATGGTTTTACATGGAATCATCATTTGACACAGTTCGGCTGTACCTTTATGACCATAGGCAAATTTGTGAATTTTAGTGGAAGTTTGGTACCTTACACCCTAAGACCTCTGAAATAGATCAAGTCAAACCCACCCCATGAAGTAGAAGTAATTGCAAGTATTGCGCTAGGCCACCAGAGCAGGCACAAAGCTGCCCCTCGCACGAGGGGGGCACGGGTGAGGATCTTAGAGCTAGAGGGCAGGTCAGTTCATATCTGCCGAATCGCTGCTGAATAGACCAGCTCCGTGACAATGTGTTTTTTCTCACACTTTAGGGCTGGACTTTACCTAATCCCAAAACCCCTCACTCAGGGGAGGGCTGCCAGCAAGGCGGGGGTCGGGGATTCGCTGCCACACATTGCTTTTTTTCCTGGTTGTTAATTCACAAAGTCCATCTTATATGGTAGCAGTGCCAGGTGGTTGTGGCGGAATGGGGTGTATTTACAGCATTCTTGATTGTTTGTTCCCTATAATGTGCCTCGCACACACACTGCAGAGCTGCGCAAAGATGAAGCTCTCTGAATGGAAGCTGGGGCCACTCCATTCGGCTGTCATTCATTGCCCTTTCAAAGCCCAGTTCGGTGACCCTACTCTCAGCAAGCAGAAGTCGAGCATCTGTGCTTCCATTTCAGCCCCGCATTTTACATTTGTCCGTGTTTCCTTTTTAGGTCGAGCAAGACAGCGCATCTGTCTCTTCGGGACCTGCTGTAATCGGTCTGTGGGCATCAAGTTCATCCCCTTTCGTGCCATTGCGTTTCATTTGTCTCTGTCAGTGTCCTTCAAAAATCCCTGCTTGCGAGTGGTCAGCCCTGCCTCTTTGTCCCCCCTTTCTCTCTTCTGTTCCTCCCACAGAGCAGGGACTTAGCACTGTCTCATTCCGCTATGGTTCTTTATCTTTTCTCTGGGGGACTGTGTTTTTATTGGTTTCTTGCTCTGTTACTGTTTGTGTGTGTTTAGCTTCAGTGCCCTAGCTGCCTGCATTCACATTCCTCCCTCCCACCTCCTGTTAATGCCACAGTTTGTGTTATTGTTGCCTGTTTTTGCTGCTGCCTCCCCCACCATGGCTCCCACTCGGTTGTTTTTAATGGATCAGTGACTAAATATCGAGGGACAGAATATCGACTGTCCAGAATATCGATGCCAAAATATCGAGGGACAGAATATTGAGTCCCTATCTACAAACAGGTAAGTACTAAAATATCAAGTACAAAATATCGATGTTTAAAATATAGTTAACTAAAATATCGAATTTTTAAATGTATTAAAAATAATATAAAAGTAATTAAATAATAAACACAATTAAATAAAACATAGTTAAAATAATGTAAAAAGCTTAAAATGTAAAAATAATAAATGTAATGTAAAAAAACAAACATTAATTATTTTTTAACATATATATTTACTTAATAATATTATAAAATAATTATTAATCTTAATTATAAAATATTTAAAACATTATTAAAAATATATTTACATATATATATATAAATAAACATATTATATAAATATAAAAATAAATAATGTATAATAATTTAAATAATTAAAGTACTTTTTATGTTAATTAATAATTTACACTACATTAAATATAACAAAATTAAAAACGTTGCATAGGTAAGGGAATAAAATCAGTATTCACACTCCAACAACTGCAAAAGTAGGGAATTTGTTGGATAGCGGGTGGGTACAAATTACTATTCCCACTCAAGTGAGTGGAACAGTAGGGAAAGTGTTGGATAGCTGGTGGGTAAAAATTACTATTCCTACTCCAGCGAGTGGAACAGTAGGGAAAGTGTTGGATAGCGGGTGGGTACAAATGACTATTCCGACTCCAGCGAGTGGAACAGTAGGGAAAGTGTTGGATAGCGGGTGGGTAAAAATTACTATTCCTACTCCAGCGAGTGGAACAGTAGGAAAAGTGTTGGATAGCGGGAGGGTAAAAATTACTATTCCCACTCCAGCGAGTGGAACAGTAGGGAAAGTGTTGGATAGCGGGTGGGTAAAAATTACTATTCCTACTCCAGCGAGTGGAACAGTAGGGAAAGTGTTGGATAGCGGGAGGGTAAAAATTACTATTCCCACTCCAGTGAGTGGAACAGTAGGAAAAGTGTTGGATAGCGGGAGTGTAAAAATTACTATTCCCACTCCAGTGAGTGGAACAGTAGGGAAATTGTTGGATAGCGGGAGTGTAAAAATTACTATTCCCACTCCAGTGAGTGGAACAGTAGGGAAAGTGTTGGATAGCGGGAGTCTAAAAATTACTATTCCCACTCCAGTGAATGGAACAGTAGGGAAAGTGTTGGATAGCGGGAGTGTAAAAATAACTATTCCCGCTCCAGTGAGTGCAACAGTAGGGAAAGTGTTGGGTAGCGTAGGGGAATAATTGAGTAGACCCACTCCTACAATATAATTAAAATTAATTAACAAATAATTAATTAATAAAAATATATTTACCTTCCAACATTTTCCCCTATAAACGTCACCTCCAATAGTGTAAAATATTAATGAATCAACATAATTAATTAACATTTAATTAATTAGCTAATTACAATTAACAATCAAATTAATAACCATGATATCTAAATTAATTAACACAATTAACACTATAAAATAACTTTGAATAAATAATATTTTGTAAAAATTATTAAAATTTTAATTAAATTTAACTTAATTCCCACCCTACTCCCCTATCAACACCCAACACACTACTAAAAAAAGTACATAAATAACATATTAATAAATTAATTTTTAATAATTAATATGTAATTAATTACTAATTAATTACAAAATTAAACAATTTACATAATTATCAATTAATTAAAAAAGATTATTATTCACTTTTTATATATTTAATAATAAATTAATTAACTTAATTAACAATAGTAATTATAAAACACTAAATTATTAATTAATACATTATTAATTTTTATAATGTAAATTAAATCACTTTCCACCCTATTCCCCTATAAACCCACAACCCGCTACGGAACTAATATACGCAAAAATTATTAAACAATAGTAATTACTAAACACTAAGGGGCCCATTACGATGGCGGGCGGAAGCACCACCGCCGTGCTGGCGGATGCAAAAAGCACCAGTTACCGCCGGCACGCAGCAGTCCACACGCCCGTCCAATTACGATGCGAAAAGTAGGCCAAACACCGCCGGCAAGCCAGCAACACCGTCCGCCATCAAACTGCGCCCGTACACGTAGCGGCGCAGCTCAACTGACACACACCGTCCGACGAAACACGTCCCGCCCGGCGCATAAATTACGATGCCGCAAACAAACGGCTCCCATGGCCAAGAGATACCGTACGAGAAACCGAAGCGGTAACACGGATGCCGAGCACGGACAACGAAGAAGCGGCACCCCGAGCATGAATCCAGCACTGCAGGCCCTCCCCATGCTTCTGCTGATGCACCACCAAGGACGCAACGTACCGCGGAGACGCAGGTAGGCACACACACAACAAGTGCACGCAAACAGCGCACACAGTGCAAGGGCGGAAAAAGCGGACAACCCCCCACCAGCGCGTGTACACTACACATCCACCATTGCATCCACATATGACACACAGGCCAAATCGTAACATCGCGTAACACATGTGTACACACCACCTGGGACTAGGAACCAACCACCCCGTCACGGCCCCAAAGCGCCGATGACGCCGCCACACATGCGCACAACGCAGAGGCCAACCGCAGCGCCATGCATGCGTCGCACACAGACACAGGGACACAACCAAGCAGCACACACATCAGCCCCACCCCGAACGCACATGACACGTGACAGGCCTGCCACAGACATGTCCCCAACGCCCAATTCACGGACAACACCCAACGCCACACAACCGACGCACACATGTCAGTGAAGACACGCAACAGCAGGACACACCCTAGTGTAACAAACATGGCGAAGCACACAGCGGCGGCAACACCAACTAGGAGAAGCAGGGCCCCTTCGGGAAGAGGAACGCCAGTACCACACAGAAACACCCATACCACCCTGCACATATGAACAAGACATATAAAACGGAACACCAAAGAGCCCGGGGACCGACAACAGGTGGCCCAAGAATAACATTCACACACAAGGCCCAACGCAGAGCGGAAAGGCAGCCTGCCGCCCACACAAGGGAGAGCAGACAGCACTGAATGACCTTCCATTCCAACTCCGAAACCACAGCCCTACGACAGAAGCCGGTGAATACAGCCATTGTCCAAGAATAGACCAACACAGGCATGCCGAGGAGACCGACCACAGGGCAGATAGCGCATATCACAGAAGCACACAACGGACGGGGAAGAAAGAAGAAAACACTCCCCCATGTCGGCCACATGCAAGTTAATTGGAAGGAGTCACACAGCACTGACCTTGAACTGTCTGAGAAGCATGTGGGAAGAGGGCCCGTGTCCTCCAAACAAGCCAACAGAACACAAGTCCTGTCTCCCTACGACTACACAGAGCTCACAGCAACCTCGGAGCGTGCACATTGCAGACTGCACACACAGCCGGAGCACGCCACCTCAACGAACCGCTGCGAAATGGCAACCGCAACACACCTACCCAACTACGCCGAACAGCTCAAGCTGTACAAAACCAACCTGTTCCATACATTGGGATGCGATCTCCTGTCCCTGCTGAACGTAAGTTACCGACTGACTTACCGCATCACATTGTTCAGCTGCGTCATGCCCGTCTTCTACTGTCGGAGGTGTCCCTACCAGCATCCCGTCGAGATATGCCTCTCCAACCCGGCATGTCTGAAGGCGGACCTGCTACCACTACTCCTCCCTCTGGACGCACACGACAGGGCCTGCTCTGCCTATGGGGGCATGGCGTATGTGGCCAACATCGCACCCGCACTGAAATGGGACCACTGTGCCTCCACACGACGGATCATCGAGAACAGCTACATCGAATGTCACCCAGCATGCCCCATCATGGTCCTCCAAGGGACAACTTACGAACAACACCTTGACAGCCACCATCCGCTACATTGGCTGGCAAACATGTACACCACCAATGACATGGAAGCCCTGCTGGACGGCATCGCATACCTGACAACCTGTCAATTTGTCGGACCACAACGCAGGTTCCCCGAGTGACCTATGATGTCCAACCCCGCACCCATGCTTAGCTTCCGCACGGACTGGCCAGTCACCACCACAACAGCCATACCAAACGACCGGCAACTGTAACCACACCATCAACGACATCGCCATGACATCGGATATGACCGGGACATGCACACTGTTCCCCATCACATCCAGGAACACCGCATGCATCGTGGGAGGCAGTGGCATGGGCTCTGTGTATCGCACCCACATGGACGGAACTGCACGGACAACCAGGACACGACATGGATCCAGCGCCCATGGACACACACACCGCTCAGTGGACATGAATAGGTCGCCTGGAGTCTGTGGGTGCTGCACCCCTCCCACCCCCGCCCGGGAATCCCATACCAGGACCTTTGCATGGACGACAAGTGCATACAACAACAACACGACCCCAGTGACTGTGACATGTCCAGTAACCACCACAGTGCAACAACAAGTGGCACGCCGCTGCATGCACGCAAGCACATGCCCTGATGTCATCTCACATGCACGCGTGCATGAGGAACAACCGCAGCAAACCTGTCACATGGAACTGAGATGGACTGTGCCCATGATGCCAAGCGGTCTGGTAGGCTACATGTATACCGTCTGTGTCAAAGTCCGCAGCTCCGCAGCCATACGTAAATGTACATTAGCACAGCCTTGGCCAAGCAGATGTCACTCTGAAGCCCACATCCCACATGCAACAGCCAATCACATGTAACCCCACACCCTATCCCATTTGCAATCATGCTCAGTATATCCTCAACATGTATTCCGCTGCCAGTAGTGTCCACTATACTGCATCACAGAGGACAGAAGACTCAATATAATGTTTGAAACCAAAACTGTCTCCGCTGACTCATTTCACAAGTACGACTGAGAGAGGATGAGAGTATGTGAAGTACACGGCAGTCGTGACATGACCATGCAGTCCACTGGTATTGGATGTCAACGCAAATGAGTAGCACTACTGTGGAAGACACACATGTGTCGTGTGAAGTCGTATGGACGCAGTGCTCAGGTGGGTGGGTGCGACGGGTAGATGCGCACATGCCAAGTTGGAGCACGCCGTGTTGGGAGGGGTCATGAACAGTACACCACCGCTTCCCTGGGCATTGTGAGAGGACACCAGTCGGGGGAGTGAACACGTGTGTGCACAGCAGCCGGGCACACGTACAAAGCGGTACCAGGTGCACCTCAGCCCACCCTCTGTGGACAAGCTGGATCCTGTTGTGCGCCCGCCATGCCCCTTGACAAGGCACACACAGCCCCAGTCGACCAGGTGTAACCCCAACATAGTCAATCCGCACAGGCGATACAGGGCACGGGATGGCAGTGGAGCATGGTGTGTGAGAGGTCTCCTCGCGCTCCTCCTGGTCATATCACGCAGGCAATAGAACCTCAATGTCTAGCATGGCACAAGTCAGATGGAAGTGTAGGGGGACGCACCACAGCACGAGCAGCACTGACGTCATGGGAGGTGGCTCGCACCATCCCATCCATTGCCCATCATACCAACCACGCCACATGCCATTGCGACTAAGTGCAAGCGCGTGCGCCACCACCCCCGAGCCCTCCCCAGAGAGGCCAAAGAGTGAATGTGTGGGCCATCAGCCGCAGACGGACGCGGCCTGGCCGCAAGGGCAGCCACAGCCACTGGGTGTCGCAGGTGGCGGATCCGGAAGGCGAAGACTGTGATGCATAGTCCATGCAGGCCGGGTCTCCATTTGGGGCACCACGCAGGTGGACGGCGTCCCGCCACACATCATACCCTGAGACAGCCCACTCGTGCAACTGGACCCACACATACACTCCTTGCCCTCTCTGGTGCGAGCTTGGGGCTGCCTGTGCAGGCGCTAGCCTCGCAGGTGAGCATGCATATTGGGGGAGCGAGGGGAGGACATGAGGGCTGGGGCGAAGATGACTGTATCACTGTCAGTAAGTACAAGGGATGACCCAGATGTGGAAAGGAAGAGACGTGTCCCGTGTGTACTGGAACTAGTCGCCAATCCAACTACCCCCCATGTCCGGAATGTAAGCCCGCACCTAGGCCCGCCCATCCGCCACATCGAACATACCACCAGCACGACAACCTTCCCATTCGAAACACTGACTGGGGGTGGCGACCAGTGTACAATCATGTGTAGCCTACCCACGCGTACATGTGGGCCCTCCATGATCCATGTCACCTGCGGCAAAGTCATGACATGCGCAATGAGGGAAGTGAGGAGAGCTGTCCGCCCCACGCGCAGAAGGTGCATCAGCTCCACAGACCCAGCAGCGAGTCCAGCAGGGTTCACATGTGCAGGGGCAGCTGTGCCTGGTGTGAAGGCACATGCATATAGACAGCACATCGACCAATGTGTAGTCTGCCCACATCTACAGTCCATCATCATGCGGACATAGGAATTGAACACAGGGCAACACATCTTCAGTTGGTGCACCCACCGTGACCAACAATGCGCAATCATCGACGTACCCGCCCTGTGCATGGCCCCCCACCCAACGGAGGCACATCCAGTGCCACCATCCCACACACACAAGCCTTCCACGGAACATGCTGTGTCCAATGGTCAGTACAGAGTCAGCGCCCATCTGGTGGATCCTGAACAGGAGACACATGCACACACATGCCAGCTCCCACTATGTACGTCTGCCACCTGGCACGTGCAATGTAACCTCTCACCTGTGACGTGTGACTGCAAGCACACAGCCGTCTTGGCATGGGGCTGTCAATGTGGACACCTGTCAATGTTTCGGGAGGTGTGATCTGTACAGTGCTGTACATAGGGTGCAGTGCTGACACCTACTACTGTCTCATATCCCCTCGTGCCACAGGTCCCACTTGTTTTGGCCGCTCAGCCTGTGCCCACATCGTCGTCGTCGTGTGCCATACTCATCCAGCCGCGGAAGCAGTTCCATGCTCAGCAGACATTCATGTTGCCGTGGCGTTGCCGCTTGACGGATATGCAGTCAGTCCCCATCAGCACGCCCCGCAAGTCATTGGGGCCTAGATCCCCATGTGCATGCACATGGCAGTGGTTTGTATCACTAGCCATTGCCATTGTTGGGAGACCTGTGTAAGTGTATTGTGGCCGTGCCGTCCCAGCTTGACAGCTGGGCTGTGGCTCATGTGCTTGCTCAGTCATGTCAGTGATGTGTATGCGAAATTGCTATGTGTCGTGTTGCTTTGACATGTGTCCTCTGCCATTGTCCCTAGGCGGAGACCGAACATTGACCGCCCATACCAATTGCTGGCGGACATGGACGATACAGAGGTTATTAGGAAGTTTCGGCTGGACAGGCCAACCCTGCATCGACTGTGTGCCATGTTAGAACTCCATCTCCGTCCCCGCAGGGTGTATCCGACTGCTGTCACCCCCACGGCTAAGGTGATGGCCGCCATGCATTTCTTCGCCACTGGGTCATTCCAGCACACAGTGGGCATTGGAGGAGGGATGACCCAGCCCATGTTCAGCAAGGTGCTGAGGGATGTACTGGCAGCCATGATGCTGTACCGAAACAGGTACATCCGCTACCCCAGGGCTCGTGAATTGGCGGCAGTGAAGGGTGCATTCTATGCCCTTGGCAGAATCCCACACGTCGTTGGAGCCATTGACTGCACACATGTCGGCCTTGTTCCACCACAGGCCACTGAGCACCTGTACCGCAACAGGAAGCACACGCACTCCCTGAATGTGCAAGTGGTGTGCCTTGCGGACATGGTGATCACCCACGTGTGTGCAAAGTTCCCAGGCTCGGCCCATGACGCACACATAATGCGCAACAGCATCTTGCCACGACTGATGTCCAATATGCAACAGGATCGTGCCTGTATTGTCGGTGAGTATGTGGAGTGGTGTAGCGTGCTGGTTGTGCGATGCTGTCCCCTGTCCAGTTGGAATTGCAACGGTTCTCTGTGTCCCTCACACCCAGGTGACTCTGCGTACCCGAATGGGGCATGGCTGCTCAGTCCATTGAGGAATCCTCGCACCCCAGCAGACGATCGCTACAATGAGGCACATGGGAGGACCAGACGTGTGGTCGAGCGTACCTTTGGCCTCCTCAAGTCCAGGTACAGGTGCCTGGACCGCACCGGGGGTGCGCTGGCGTACTCCCCACAGAAGGTGTGCCAGATAGTGGTGGCGTGCTGCATGCTGCACAATCTGGCCATTCGGAAGCAGATCCCCCTCATCGTGGATGACGGAGATCAA
This sequence comes from Calotriton arnoldi, assembly GCA_963921515.1. Lineage (NCBI taxonomy): Eukaryota > Metazoa > Chordata > Amphibia > Caudata > Salamandridae > Calotriton > Calotriton arnoldi. The sequence goes on from CAWUFW010013601.1 coordinate 25,963, forward strand.
CCAGGGCCCCAGCCCGCAGACCAGGACAGCTCGAGTGAGGAGGACAGCGGAGAGGAGGAAGCTGGTAATGTGCGGCAGCAGCTCATCGCCCGCTACTTCACTTGACGGTGAGTGTCCATGTACGACGGCTGATGTGGCTGTATCTGTGCAGGTGTGTGTGTGCTGTGTCAGGGTGGCCGTTTGTTCACTGCGTGCTGTGTGTCAACGCTCCATGGCCAGGGTAGTATGCCACTGTTGGTGGCTGTGGCATTGTGCCCTATTGCTCTGTGCGATGTGTGTACATTGCTTGTAGTTGTTGACATGTACTGTGTGATGGGTGTGTGACACACTCATTGAATGTGCTCCTGTTCTGTCTCCCACCCCTAGGTCCCTACAGGCCCTCCGGATTCAATTGCCATGCCACGCATCAGGTGCCTTTCCGCCCAAGGTGGCCATTGTATTCCGTACAAATAAAACACAGGGCACAAACAGCAGTTAGTGAAAAAGGTGCATTTATTACGAACTGTGACATGTGATTGTGTGTAAGGTGATGACAAAAGTGGTGCGTGCAGTGACAATGAGCTGTCGGTCATGGCTGCGTGATGATCAGGGTGTACCCACTGGTTCTATGTCCATAGTCCAACACACACATGCCATCCAGATGGCTGTGTGGAGTGGGATCGTAGTCCAAGTCAATGCAGTGGCTGGTCAAGGAAGGCTGGCGGAAGGCTGGCTGGCTGCCTCACTTGCGTTTGGAGCGTGCCAAGTCCTCCCGGGAGATCTGTTTCCACTTCGGACGGCCCCTTCCACGTTTGCGAGGGGGTGCCTGCTTGCGACATGCTGGTGGTTGAGGTGTGCTCACTGGCTGTGGACGCAGGGGAACTGGACACTGCTGCCCCACCCTGCGCCCCGGCAGGTGGTGGCGGAGGGGAGCTGCTGTCCCTGGCTGTGACCTCACCGCCACCACCAGCTGTCCCATGAGGTCCACGATTTGGCCCATACGGGCGTCCATGGACCTCAGCACCCCCAGCACCTCACGCGTGTCCGAAGCAGACCGGACCCATTGTCCTTGGGCCTCTTCATAGGCCCCAAGGACTCTGGCCATATGAGGCAGGGCATGGCTCCCAGGGGAGGCTGGCGTTTCCCTGACCCTGCTCCTCCTACCAGTCCTGCTGCCACCGGCCTGCCCACTAGCCACATTGCTCGCCACGGTCCTCGCTGTGGCTCCCAGGGTGGATCCAGTCGGCCGGGCCACCACCTGCGCTGGGGCTGGTGCCAGCGAAGACGTGGCGGTGGTGGCGGCGGTGGTGGTCGGTGCGGCGATGGTGGCGGTTGCGGCAGTGGTAGTGGCCACAATGACCGTGGGTGTGGCCGCAACGACAGTGGCAGCAGGGGGCTGGGAATGTTCAGCAGCCCTGGATGATGGGTTGGTGGGTAGGAGGGGTCCTGGGGAGCGGCTGGGCCCTGCCACACCAGATGGGCCTGCTTGGTGGTCCGTGTCCGAAGAGGAGGACAGATCCTCCAGATCTGTGTGTCCTCGTTGGGGGCTTGTAGGCTGGCTGTGCTGGCTGCTGGCTCCATCCCCAGCATCCAGCAGTTCGTCACCTGTGGAGAGAATGAGATTTGTTATTGTGTTGCACCTGGCGAAGTATGTATTTGTCGTCTGACATTGACAGTTCGTGCAATCTCGTACATGGGTTTCCCGGAGGCGTGTGTGTGGCTGTAGCATCTGTAGTTGTGTGTGCTTGGCAATGGGACTGTGTGCTGTGCACATGTGGCATGGGACGGATTGGCCATGCCGATGGGTGTGTTGCTGTGCCCCTACTTATTGTGACTCTGGTGTATGCGGGCTCCTGGCCCATCCTGGGTCTGGTTTGTACTTTGCTTTTGGTGTTCAGATGGGACGCTTAGGAACGCATATGGCAACATGGGGGCCATGCCCCAGATTCGCATTTGGGAGGGAATATGCTTTTGGGGTTCAGATGGGACGCTTAGGAACGCATATGGCAACATGGGGGCCATGCCCCAGATTCGCATTTGGGAGGGAATATGCTTTTGGGGTTCAGATGGGTCGCTTAGGAACGCATATGGCAACATGGGGGCCATGCCCCAGATTCGCATTTGGGAGGGAATATGCTTTTGGGGTTCAAATGGGACGCTTAGGAACGCATATGGCAACATGGGGGCCATGCCCCAGATTCGCATTTGGGAGGGGATATGCTTTTGGGGTACATGCTGTGAGCCATGGGTGCCGAACGTGACATGTGTTGTGGCAGCATGACAGTGCATGGTTTGAGGTGTGTGCATGCTTGACATGGCCTGCATTTTTGCTGTCTGTTGTGATTACTGGACATGGCATTGGACGCATCGTTATGAGTGAGTGATAGTTGTGTGCCAGCCAACGTATTGCAGTTGTCCCATCTCCTTGGTGTGCGTGCTGCCCTGTGCCATGTGCATCACTGCAGTGCTCGGGGGGGTGTGGCCCATGTTGTGTGTTGTTGCTCACAGTGTGTCGTGCGCTTCATTGACTTCTGGCACATGGTTGGTCATGGGCATGTATCTTAGCGTGACTGCTGTATGTGTGGCAGCTGTGCGGGTGACATGCCTTTCATGAGACTGGGGCTGACGGATGGGATGGATGGTATGTTGTATGTGCATGGTGTGTCTGTGAGTTTGATGGGTTCAGTGGTGTTCGTGTGCATTTATGTTGTTCCGCTCTGTTGCGTCTAGTGTTGTTTGTCTTACATAGGCGTAGTTGTGGGGTGTGTGGTTGACAGGCAGTAGGGGCTACATGGACAGGACTTCAATGGTGTTTCGGTTGTGTGTGATGAGTTGCACAGTGGCTGCCGTGTGGGACTATATTCAGTGTGGCTTGTGCATGCAGACGTGGCTCCTTGGGTGTTGCTATGTCTGTGATGGGTCATGTGGGGTGTGAGTCTGTTGTTCATGTCCGTGTGCACATTGTTCACTTGTTCGTGACGGTGGGTGGTGCTGCGTGTTCGTCTGCTATGTGACATGTCCCATGTGTTGGTCGTGTTATGGTCCTCATGCCTCCAGTAATCCAGCCCTGTCCAGTTTCCCACCTGCAAGTTGTTCGTGCGTGCACTGTACTGGATGCCACATGGCTCTAAGCGGGGGGTGCTCCATGTTGCAGGTCTGTGGGGGTGGGGGGTGTTGTGGGTCGTGGTGGTGGCTGGACACCCACTGACACCGATTGTTGTGGATCGTGATGTCTACCTTTCGGCTGTCGGTGTGCACTGCGGTGGCTGACACGTGGCTGTGGGGGTGGGGGATGCTCCTCCTTGCTGTGCTGTGGGACTAGGGGCCTGGTGTGTGTTGTACTTGGGCTGTCCACCCTCCCACCCACTGCACTTTGTGTTCCTGCCACTTACCTGTTACTTGTCGGTTAGTGCAGCTGTGGCGGACACATGGGTGTGGTGGGTGCTCGTTGTGGCGCTTCTGGCATATTTGGGGACCTGTTGGTGGTTACGTGGCTGGCTGAGTGTACACATGTCCCCACGCATCTTACAGTTGTTCGGTTTGGGCTGTGTGTGGTGGTGTCTGTTGCATGTGTGTGTGATGTGTTGTGTATTGTGTGCTGGACATGGGGGTGTTTGTCCCTGGGAGCTGTGGCATGGTAGTTGCGCATGTGAGTACATAGCGGTGTGCTGGTATACATTAGTTGGTACTTACCAGCCTCCACTCCCCCTGCTAATCCGGCGAGGATCTCCGGATGTATTACGACTCGCACCTTCTCCTCCCACACTTTGAAGGTCTTAAAGAGCGCGGGATTTCCTCCGCCAGTGACGGCAGCCAGCTCTCTGTTTTTGCCCTCCTTCTTCTTGACCAGGCTCTTTACGTCATTCCAACGTTTGTTAATTTCTACTCTGTTCCTGGGCAGGGTCCCGACTGCATTGACCTGGTCTACGATCCGGTTCCACATTCTGTTTCTGGTGGCTAGTGGTGTGTGCTGGACCATGTTCCCATAGATTTGTGGGTACACCTTGATGATCTCGTCGACCATGACCGTCAGCTCCATGGGCGTGAACTTGGGCATTCTTTGTGGTGCCATGGTGTTTGTGGTGCTGGTGCGGTGTGTGTTGTGTAATGTGCAGGGGGTTTGTGGTGCCGGTGTTTGGTGGTGGTGGTGGTGGTGGTGGTGGTGTTTGGTGGTGGTGGTGGTGGTGGTGGTGGTTGTGATGTGTGCGTTTCTGTGGTGTGCTGCTGTCCTTGCTGTGTCACTGTGTCCTCTCCTCTCCTCTCTGGTTTGCAATGTAGCAAGGGGTTGTGGTCTGTGGGAGTGCTGCTTTTGTACTCACCTATGTGGGTGTGTCCTCATGGTCTGTTGTTTTCAGGTGTGTTGTGTCTGGGGTTCTGGCCTTTGTATTTTTTGTTTGTCCGGGGGGTGTTTTCGGGATGTGTACTGTGCTTGTGTATTTGTGCGTGCCTTGCTGTGTGGACTTGTTGGCCATGTTGTGTGCTATTGGTTTTGTGTGCGGATGGTTTCTGTGCAGGTACGTTGGCGCCATGGCTTCTGCCGTGTCGATTCTCATCGGCGTTGTTTGCGCTGGCGGGCGGTATATTTGTGGTTTTTCCGCGCTCATGTCGGTGCGATCGTAATTTCACGTGCGGTGTGTCGGCCGTGAGGGCGGGCGGTTTTGTGTTGTCGTGCGTGTTTCCGTCCGTGGCGGGCGGTTTGACTCCGACTCGGACGTTGGCGGGCGGTATTTTGTGTGATTTTTCCGCCGATGGCGGTTTTCGGTTTGTGTCATCGTAATGGCGTGGTCGGTGTTCAGGCGGTGTGTGCGGGCGGATTTTTGCCGCTTCCATGCCTGGCGGATTTATTTACGCCGGGTATCGTAATGGGCCCCTAAATTATTAATTAATAAATTATTAATTTGTATAATGTAAATTAAATTACTTCCCACCCAATTCCCCTATAAACCCACAACCCGCTACGGAACTAATATACGCAAAAATTAATTCACATAAAATCCATTACCTTAAAAAAATTGTAACATACATTAAAAAAAATTATTATATATTTGTAACACATACAGTAACATATAAAACAATAAAAAAAAAATTCAATATAATAGAATTCGATATAATGACATTCGAGATTAGTTACCTATATGTCGATATTTTTTCCAACTATATTATGTCTTTTCTATATTCTGTCCTCTCAATATTTTGTACTCGAGATTTTGTCCTTTCGATATTAAAACTTCGATATTTAGTCTCTACACCGTTTTTAATAAGTGTGGACATACTTTATCATCCCTGCGCTGGTTTTGCTTTCATTCATGTTTTATTTCTCTGCTCTCCCTCCCCCTTCCAATCAGTCATGGGGCTTCAGTCTGGCCTGCTTAACAGCAGAGCAGGGGAGCCAGGTGGAGGAAGAGGGAGGGCTGTGCTGATAGTTTACAATGTCCTCTCCTTATGCTGAAGAGCTGGAGGCAGAGACTGTTGTCCCTGCCTCCCGGCTGCTGTAATTAACTGTAATCGGATCATCTGTCCAGAGCAGAATGCTTCATTTTCACCCTCTCACAGACGTCCCTGGAAGACCTCTCTTTCATTGCTTGTTTATATTGGCAAGTGTCCGGCAGCCTCCCAAACATAAAGCTGTACAAAGGAGGGGGTGGTTTGAAGAGGAGGGGGGCTGGGGTTTATCATACTTTCTTGAAGATTTCGGCTATAGATGCAATTGATACCCTGCTGGGCCCTCTTCCGTTCCCATGGATAAGACGTGCGTCTGGAAATGGTCCACCTTTCTTATCTCTGCCTCTTCCTTGCGATAGCTGGATAAGCCTTCCAGGGGCAGACGCCCCTTCCCTCCTTCATGTGAGCTGGGAGGAGAGGAAACTCTGGCCCCCCCATACAAACATGCAGTGAGGGGAGGGGCGAGCGGGCAGATGGCTAGCCCTGTTTATTTTCAGAAGGCTGATCCCTGTCTCCACATTTCATCATATACTGAGTTTTGGAATCTCTGAAGCTAAAAAGGAGCTCATATAGAATGTGTCTGGCAAGCCCGTGGTCTTATTTCGTTTAATTAAACTGCGGTCTGGATGGGTGAAGTTTTCATAAGAAGGTTTAATTTCAGTATAATTACAATAACTCATTTCGGTGAAGTTTTTTTCCCTTTTGTTGCTCTTTATAACTTTGAGACTCGAGGTGGAATGATACGTCTGTGATTTCTGTGCATCTTTGAGAGATATCTGTCTGTGGCAGCCAAAGTCCATGTTTAAAGTAGGTACTGCCTTAGATTCGGCCATGTCTCTCGCATCCACTTCTTCATCCATAACACTTCTGAGCCCTGTGTCTCTTAACATGATACCCGCGCCTTGATGCTCACCCCGCACTGCATGGAGCACTTTCCACATAGGACCAAAACAGACAACTCACTTCCGATTACAAACATGCACTGTGTAGCGTGCGGTCATGTAAGCAAGCGCTTCAGTGCCCTACATAGGGGCTGTAAGTGCTATATAAATGTTGCAACATAATATAATACAATACTCCGACCTTTGGGGCATATATATCAAAGAATAATTTTGCGATTCTCAAATAGCGGTTTTTAGAGAATCGCTATTTGAGAATCGCAAAACAAGATGTAAATAAAAATTCGCAAATATTTTGCGATTCCCTGACATTCCTTAATTGCGACTAGAGGCCCATAGAGGCCCATAGGAATGAATGGAAAGACATTCGCAATTTGCGAGTACCCATTAGTTACTCGCAAATTGCGAATGCAATTTCAAGGGTGCAGGGGTGTCAAAAGGACACCCTGTTGCACCCCTAAAATGTGCATGTGTGCACATGTGGCGCACATACATGCCCTAAGGGCATGTATGTGCGCCACATGGCACTTTGAAAAATGCAAAAAGTGCATTTTTCAAAGAAATCGCAAATTACCACCAACTTGAAGTTGTTGGTAATTTGCGATTCCTTAAGGCCAAATCGCACTTTTTTGTGCTTCTTACATTGCATTTAAGGAATCGCAATTTGCGATTCCTTAAATGCATTTATAAATAGGGAATCGCAAATTTTGCGATTCCTTCTTTTGCGAGTGGGTTTTGTGTGATACATTGCACACTGCTAAATTGCGATCGCAAACGCTGAAATTCTGCGAATTTCAGCCTTTGCTATCGCAATTTAGCTTGATACATATGGCCCTTTGAGTTGGAATTACGAGGCCTGCAATTATAGTTTACCACATCACTGGTCTTGATTATGTGTTGGCACGTAAGGTAAACGTATAGTCTAACAAACAAGGACCCTCCTATATTTATATATTTGTGACGTGTAATACCGCCGATACATCACTTCTAAACACAGGAGAGCAACAATTGTGAACCTTAGAAAAGAACAGATAGATTATGGAAGATTAAGCAAATTTACATCTTTAGTTTTAGTCCCAAATTTGGCGCACACGCCCTATACCATGAGGAAGGATGTTCCAAGTTTAAGGTGAGTATGCATGAAATGTAAAGGGAACATGACCTGGGCCAATCTGGAGGTCATGAATAGTGCAGGGCAGACCCCAATTTACAGATACCCTGCTGGAACAGCAAATGTGTCTTCAGTATGATAGCAGGTGATGTGTGACCACCTTTTCCAAAATGGGGCCCCTACAGGGTGAAGGGCCCCTGTTGCCTTAACGTAAGGGCTGGGTAATGCTCTGTGGACAACTCATCTGCTCTCTGGCTTATATGAAGTATGTAAGGCTAACTTCTGCATCTATGTTTTTTACAGACTATGGGGCCGATTCCGATTCGGGCCGGAAATCTCTCCGACCGAGCCGGACCCGGAGAGATTTCCGACTGAATCGGACCCGTGCAGCCCGACCGAACGAGTACGATGTGCACGCATGCCATCGGACTCGAGTCGGTCGGACTCCCATTGAAGTCAATGGGAGCCTGTCGTACAACGCGTACGCGGGCTCCCATTGACTCAATGGGTGCGATGCGGACAAGGGCGCCCCCTACAGCGTGTACGCGGCGAAGCGACTCGCACCGTACACGCACAGGTAGGGGGGACCCATGGGTCCCCCCTGTGTGCGACTCGCGTGGCTACGCGTACAGGGGGGTCCGACACGGACCCCCGAAGTACGACTCCGACTGCTCTTTCGAGCCGGAGTGCGCGGCTCGGTCGGACTGCTCGCGGCGCGCATCGTACTTACCCGGCCGGGGAACGTCTCCATTGCGCGGTGCGAGTCGTGTCCGAGCGAGTCGGTCGGTGCGGTTAGACCCGGGATCGAGTCGGTCGGAGCGGTCGGGACGCCCGGACGAGTCGGTCGGCGATTTCGCATCGTACTCGCTCTCCCGGACGCGCGTACGAATCGTTCGGTAAAAAGGCCTCCGAATCGGATCCGGTAAAGCCAAATCCGATTCGGAGCCCTACCGGCCGAGATCGGAATCGGCCCCAATACCTACTTCGCAAAGTTAGAGATTTTTTTTAAAGTAATGGATGAAAAATCTGCTAAATTAGTTTTTGGGGAGGAAAAACCTCTGAAAAATGTATAGGAAAAGATTTTTTTCAAGAAATGTCTCCAGCAAAAACATGATACTCCACGCCCTGCCAGAATCTTTGCCGTGGGCCACGGATGATGATCTCATGAAACCCGACTCTTGTCTTATGACGTTTCTACAGAGTCTCCTGGGAATGTTATTGTAGGTGATGTGGAGTGTGGCCTCCTTGTAACGAGCCTTAAAGGTATGGAAACATATGTCCTCTTAACCCGGTTTCCACCACCACCTCCCTGTCGCTCCTCTCATCCGCCTTGTCTGATATCCATCTTTTCTGACTTTTCTCTAGTATGTTCAATCTAAGAATGGAGTGTCTTATAAACTGACTTTTTATACTGGTAAAATATTTATCCATTCGATCTCTTGATGTGTCGATCAGGACATTGTGATGTGTACATTTTAACCAATAAAATTCATTTTCAAAAAGTTTAAAAAATATATATTTTACATACTCAAACAAGTAAAGAAATGTAATATATCGAAGTATTGGACAGAGAGGAGGCTTACACCTGTATCAGAGCGCTTTACATGAGCACCAGTTGCGTTACCAACTGACACATTCATTTATTAGGCACTATGAGATTAAGTGATTTGCCCAGAATCACAGGATGTTGAGCGTCCCTGCCGAGACTCAAACCTAGTTCTCTAGCTTCGAGGTCGACCACTCTAGCCGTTAGGCCACATCCTCTCCCGTTGCTGTGAGTGGATTGGGGGGCACGTGGGGGAGAGCTGATAATTCTGGCAATTCCCGTTCACCCAGGTGCCCCAACCACCCCAAAGCCCATACCATTCTAACGAGTGATGGCCTTGCTCAGGCTCACACAGCGGGCCTGTGGCAGAGCTGCGACAGTAGCTCAGTTATGTTCCCATGTGCTCTCCGTTGCACCACTCTGGTCTCTGCAAGGAGTTTATGTTAACACAGCTTTGTTTTCCATTAGACCTGGCTGTTCCCAGGGCGGGCCTGTTTATTTTAAGGGGACTGTGTTTGTTCCCACTGGGCAGCTCCCTTTTCAGATCCCCGCGTCGTGTGCCAGCAGCATCTGATCGCAGACAAACATACTTACACGAGCGATGTCCAAAAAACGCTTTACATGTGGAAATTCAGAAAGAAAATATGTTGTGCCAGCAGAGTGTATGCGCTGTGAGGTTATCAAGGCGACCAGCGCCAAACTTCAGATGATCAGTGCACGCTAAACAGAAAACCAACAAGGCAAACGTTATTTTAAAATAGCCGAGAGGAAATGGGCCCGAGAGGCCGGCCTGCCCATTGTGGTGCACTTAGTGGGTACATGCCAAGCACTGACGGGCACAGATGGCATTTAAAGGAGAAGCCGAAAAGAACTGTAGTGTGGTTTGCGGCCTTATTGTCTACATTGCTAAGTTAGCTTAGGCCTGGCTGCCATGATGCCTTTTTTGCACACGTTACTCTGTGACTTTGTTTTTCCAGACTCTGCTTGTGCCCGGCTATTTTAGAACGGTCTGCCTTTTTGCCTTTCACCTTTTCTCATGTTCCTTGTGGGTTTCGTCTGCACACCATGTACAAGGTCGAAAAACAACGTCCCTTGTTATTGCAGATCTGGTCAGCCCCTCGCACTTAGACATAACACGAAATACAGCTGCACTGGAGAAATTCGTGTGCTTTTAATATTGTGATCTCCCTGTTGGTGACACTTGGAGAAAAACCTTTCCAGGGAGAAGAGCTGTGTTTGTCTGATGATGTAAACCTTGCATCTAGATATTGAGGTATGGGGGTCCGCCTGACAAAGCCCAGAGGTCTTCTATTTTTATAATAAATGAGTTACTAGCATGGGGAGGGTGGTAAGGCAATTTAGCCCTATATCCACTGTCTTTATAAAATGCTGTCCCCGTTTGTATTCTATGGAATTGTAACCATGCTTATTATTTTATCGTTATGCATTATGCTGATAGTACTGGCACGTGTACTTTATCTTAGAGCATGATAGTTGAAATAAACATTTTAAACTATGCTGTGTCTCTTATTACGCACATTGTGGACAAGTATGAATGAGTAATGAAAGAGTGTTCTTGCTCCCGCTATTCCTGAGAGAGTCCGTGTTCTGGGATGTCTAATCATTGGTAGCTTCACTGTAGTACGGAGAACGAATGAGACGCTAAAGCTAGTCGGATTGGGATTGTGGGTGCTAAGGTGCATGGTTGGTACACCGCTATACACCGAGGTCCTATTTTCCTGTGCATAGCTCTGTATATGTGCAGCATCCCCGCAACATGGCGCCACCAACGTGGTGGGCTTCTTATCTGCGAGACGCTTGAGTAGTGCTTGTGCTTGTCCACAATAACCTTCGCTTACGCTTCCGGAAACGTATGTGAGGGTGATACCTCCTATATTGATGTTTTTATAGGTTCTTTCAAGCTTGAAGTTAAAAAGTGTTTTCTTTGATGTTAACCCTATATTGCGCTGCCAAACACTAGGTTGTTGATCATTCCTGGTCTTAATGGCTGTGAATGTAAATATCCCGGCACATAGCCGCGCTGCGCTCCGGGCTCATTTACTGGCTTATGGAGTGCCTGATGCGGGTGTCGCTCTCATCTTTGTGGTGCAGGCCGATCCGGCTCACCACTTTGAGGTGTTTTACTCTTGGGTCACTTTTCCAGCGGTGGAAGGAGCTGACAATTTGTTTCATGTTTACACTCCCACTGCCCTACCCAATGCTTATCGGCCTTGTCAGGCTCTTGAAGTACCACTTACGGCATGGCAACACCGTATTTGGTTTAATGGCACCCTCCCACATCCGGTCACCCCGGTTCGTTTAGGCCCCTTATCCATTGAGGGGGCCACTTGGCCAGTCTTGGTCGGGTATACCCCACATCCACGGCATTTAGCAGTTCCGGTTGATGAACTGCGCGTGATGCATACGTCTTTAATCCACGTGCACAGAGCTTTGGTACAATATGTTACAGGCAACGTTCAGGGGGCACCTCCTGGAGTTGCGGCGCATCCAGCTGGACCGGGCGGTGTAACCATAAGTCCTGTCATGGTTAATTCGGTGATGGGCAAGCGCCCACAAAATAAGGATGATTTGCCTTATTGGCTTGCAGAAAAATTTGACCAGCTGGAGGCTGTTTTTCCAAATACTTCTCCTGTGGACAAACACAGGATTTTGACGATTAGTTTGCCGAAAGACTTGATTCCCGAGTTGACAGAATGCAACAACTGGGGCAAGGTATTCGCAGCAGTGTATGCAAAGTGTTTCGGCACTCCTTCCATGACGGTTCTCCCCTCTGTAATTAAACGGGTGCAGGATGAACATGGCCCTGAAGCGGCTGTGGAATTGGGGATGAGACTGGTGGGAGTGTTCGATGTGGTGGCTGATCTAATCCTTGCGAACGTCAAGGGTGACGCCGTCAACTTTCAAGTCGCTAATGCTTTGGCTTTGGTCCCGGAGCCGGACAAGCCACGCGAATTACCGAAAATTATTGCACAGGCTTATAAAACCATTGGCCGCAATAGTTTGGGGGTTAAGCCTTTTGCTAAAACGCAAACTCAATCACAACCACAACAAAAAACTCAGTCAGAGAAAGAAGAGAAACCGTTCTTTTCTAAAAAAGAACTGGAAGCTGAAGAAACAGGGTAAGCAACAATCAAAACCAGGGTCGCGTGCCGCATCCCCGGTTTCCATATCTTCTTAACGCACTTATGATTTGCGCGACAGAGCAAGAATTAAATCTCCAGATAGATTTCAAGTCCCTGACCCGCGTTCTCCTCGTTCTTCACAGGCACCATCGACCTCCCAGACTGGTGGAGGAGATCGCCAGGATAGAGGCAGGGGTCATGAGGCCCCACAGGGACGAGACCAACCTCGACAACCAGGCCGAGGGAAACCAGAAGAATTTCCACGTTCTCGCCCACAGTTTCAGAAGAAAAAAGTTGCAGCTTTAACAGCGAGGTATGCCACAGACGGTGAGAACGAGACTCCTGAATTGGACGTGGGCAGTGACGCTGCTAGACAGCGCAGCGGAGGTTACCATAGTGCAGGAGGCACTGCGTCCTCATGTGGAGGCGACAGCAACTGATACATTCATTACTGTCGAGACAGCTGACACCCGAGTGGCACCCCCTGACCGACTATTTAATATTGTCATTCAAATTGAAGGTGACATTGAGCGTGTTATTAAAGGGATTTTTTGGGAAAATCTGACCTCCTCTTATGACATTTTGTTGGCAGAAGCAGATTGGCCACCCCCATTCATACTTGCTGCTCGTAGGGGGGAGGAGGACATCCTTCCGAGCTTTTCGCATCATGTCCCCAAGGACAAAGCGGAGGCGTTAGCGGCTGAATGGGCTGGGGCCTTAGCTCCGGCGCTATACCGTAACCACGTGGGCTGGGATGAGGATTCTCCCCCCCATGATATACCCTTGCGGTCTCTGCCACAGCCCCAACCCCAATATCCCCTCCGGCGGGAAGCTAAAGGTCCCGTTTCTGACATTCTGACACAGTAAGAATATCAAGGAGTAATTGAAACATGCGTCTCACCAATGAATAATCCCCTTTTTGCGGTTTCTAAACCCGATGGGTCATACCGTTTAGTTTTGGATTACCGACATTTGAACTCTCATTGTCGGACCTTTGCGGTACAAAATACCCACAGTTCTGTGCTTGTAGACAGTCTTGTTTGCAAAAAATATAAAACGACACTTGACCTATCAAATGGATTTTACACGCACAATTTGTCCCCGGAGTGCAGCCAATGGAGCGCTTTCACTTCCGGTGGAAAACAAATTAAATTTTGGCGTTTGCCCATGGGCTACAAGAACAGCCCAGGGGTCTTCGCCGCCCGTGTTGTCTCTTTGTTGGACAGCATAGACCCAGATGCGTATTCGTACGTCGACGATATCTATCTGACAGACGATGAATTATGGCCGCATCTTTCCTATGTGGACAGCATTATTCTTGAATTTGCGGTCTTAGGATACAAATTTAATTTTGCCAAATCTCACATCGCAGAATTCACTGTTTTGTTTTTGGTCTATGAGCTCAACAATGAAGGTAGGGGCTTAGCGCCCCATTTCTCGGAGAAGTGCGCACTTTTGCGCACTCCAACAACCCTGAAGAAACTTCAGTCATTACTGGGATTTTTAAATTTTGGGCGTTCTTACATTCTCGAATATGCCCAGCGTATCAAGCCTCTCTATGCCTTGATACAACCTAACTTTTCGAAGTCATGCTGGCTTCCTGAGCATTTCTCTATACTGCAATCTTTGCAGTCTGATCTACTTGAATCTAAGTTCTTGTTGACTCGTGATAACCACATGAACCTGGTGATTAGAATTGTGCCAGGGGCAGTGGGTTTCACATACTTAACGTTTAACGAAGGTGACACAGTACCTATTGCATACAAGTCGCATCTTTACACTTCAGCGGAGTTGCGCTTTTCCACTGTGGAAAAAGTTTTGACTGCAGTGCAAATGGCGATTCTTAAGGAACGCGCACTGGCACAGGGAAAACGCATTTTGGTGGTAAAACCATATCCTGCCCTTGAGGCAGTGACGAAGGCAAGTGTACCAAACTCTAAGGCTTTGCACCCCCGTTGGATACAATGGGCTACATCTCTGACGTCCCCGGATGTCACTTTTATTTTTGATTCCTCTCTTCAGACACAGGAGTTCTTTCAGTATGAATTTGTTCATACTCCTCCTCTGGCTTTGCTGACGCTTGAGGAGTACAAATGTATCATTTACACCGATGGTTCGGCGCAACCGGCCACGGGTTCTAAGCATGCTTATTCCGCAGCTTGTGCTATTGTTGCAGGTACTATGGTGAACGGTGAGTTTAAATCGAGTGTGGTGCACACGCAGGCACTAGGAGACAGTACTGCACAATTGGCCGAGCTGCGTGCTTTGGTGCTCGCACTTGAGTTCGCGAATCCAGATGTGACGACACTTATTGTATGCGATTCTTACTCCTGTGTTCAATCCTTTAATGACAACCTATTCTTTTGGTCTCAAAATGACTATAGAGATGCTAAAGGCAGCACAATTAAGCATAAAATGCTTTGGGTTCGAGTGGCAGATCTTAAACAACGTCTGCCTCTCACACAGGTGATTCACACTCTTGGCCACCAGTGTGTGGGCGCACACGCGGTCGGTAACAGTTTGGCAGATGAAGCTGCCAAATCAGCAGTAGCCACGTGCTCGGTAGCAGCAGTTACAAGATCCATGACAAAAATAGATAATGAGATTTTGGCAGCTATTGCTGCAACAAAGGAAGGTGCTAATTACCCACGGGGTTTCCCTTCCAAGTACTCTTATCACTTAAGTCCCGAACAGGTTCCTTACGTAAGAATTCCAGACGTTGGTGATCGGCTGATTCCCAACGCGGACCGCAGAACTTCCTTGATAACGGCCGCACACGAAGGCTTGGCTTCGGCCCATGCTGGCGTGTCTGCGACTGTTTCCATCTTGCAGCAGCATTACTGGTGGCATGGTTTATATAAACAAACCCGTACTTATGTGCTTTTGTGACATTTGTCAGCAAATTAAGCCTTCGACGGTTACACGAGCACCACAAACACAGCTCTGCATTTCTAACAAACCTTTTGGGTGTGTTTACCTTGATCACTGCAGTCCATTTTCTTCTGACACTGCATATAAATACATCTTAGTTGCAGTAGATTCGTGCACACGTTTCATCTGGGTTTGGCCACAACGAAGTGCTGACGCTCGAAATGTCATAAAGGATTTGCGTGTCTTTGTGGGAATTTTTGCCTGTGGCACCTTCCATTCCGACCAAGGTCCAGCGTTCGCCTCTAAGGCGTACAGGGACGCAATGAGGTCACTGGGGGTGCGGGTGCAATTTTCGTCTCCATATAGACCTGAGGGCAATTCGATTGTGGAGCGAATGAACCGTGACTTAAAGCAATCCTTGACAGCTAGGGTCTTAGGTACTGGCTGGCCCACTTGTATAGCGTGCAACGTGCACTTAATAATCTCCCTAGAAGATCTCTGGGTGGGCGGACTCCATACGAAATGCTCTTTGGCATACAAATGTTCGTGCCAGACCTTGATGGTCTAGACAGGGCGGCGAATGCCGCAATCTTTGACATAGATAATCATTCTACTATGTTGCAGGACTTACAAGTGACCCCTGACAAACTTGCAAACGAACACTTGCCTTCAGCCACTGACGCTGCGTTGCAGATTCCGGTTGCCGGCTGGCTTCCGAAGATTGGTGATTTGGTCCGAGAGAAGGTGGAGAACAAAAAGGAATTTGGCCCCTCTTATCGTGCACCGGTTCCAGTTCTTGGCTTGAAGGGTACTCGTACAATCATCTTACCACCGCTACCTGGTCACAAAGACAACAGATACATCTCAGTGGACAATGTCATACTACAACATCTCGCCGATCCTGAATAGCGTGACACCTGCGGTATCATGTCCAGCCATTTCAAGGACTCCTGTTTGTGGCCCTCCAGCCTACACGGACACTGATGTTGCCATTGAGCTAGTCGCTTTGCCTGATCACCTGCTCGACTTCCCGGCTTCCTCCTGCAACGAGGAGACCGAGTATGCATACCCCACAAACGAGTCGGTGGCTCATTTACCTACAATTCCACTGAGCCCTACCCGTTTTTCCTTTGATTCGGCTTCCACCTCATCACTTCTCCCGTCCAGCATCAGTATTTTTATATCCTGGTTCAGAGACAATTTTTGGTCCCACCATGGACATACATCTGGTTGGTGCTGTTCCTGATTTTCCTGTTCATGTCCATTGGCTTTGTGACAGTTTTTTTCTTGCTCATTAATGGTCACTATTTGCCAGAATGCTCTGCGGTAAACTGTGTCGCTGGAACTTTGGCTCCGCATTCTTCATCTCACATCATGAAGCGTGACCACACATTTGTGAACATTTCCGCCTTCCCAGTCGCTGATGGCATCGTATGGGATGCTGTGAATTTCCAAATTCATGGACCAACCGAGATTATTAATGTACCGAATGTCCTTCGTGTTTCCATGGGTGATGTGGTAAAAAGGAATATTCATTCTGACGATTGGGATGTGCATGCCGTTGAATCGTTATTCTCTGATTTGAAGTATTATGCTGCTTTTAATGCTGAAGATTTGTACTTAAATTCTGCAAATTCTGCTGATTTATATTGTTACCAGCATTGGGGCAACCATTTTCTGCATAAACCAAGTACACTTCGGGGTATTTTTAATTACACCCAATGGGAACATTGTCCGACCCCTCTACCAGGTAGCTCCCAAACACTTAAAAGTAAATTTACTTACTTTACAGACTTTGATAGATCAAGCCCTGAGTCCTATTATTTTAAATTGAACATTTCGTCGACTCAAAAGGTCAGGTTGACCCACACCAAATTGCTATATTCCGGTTCCTTTCTGGACGCTTTAGCCATGGGTGGTTATGAGCACTGGAAGGACACCATTGACTTAAAATCTATCTGGGCACGAAATCATGGCAGGTAAGCGGTACGGAGGCTTTACACCGTGCTCGCCTTATCCCGGCCCAAATTTTATTTTTAAATAGTACGATCTATCAAGCAACTTGTTGGGGTTTGGCTACTTCCAAACAATTGAATGCACCCTCCATTCCCGTATTGTCTTCAAAACCCAACGAGAGCTTGCATTTTAATATCTACCTTGCGAATTTGCAAGCTTTGCTTCAAAATAATTCCTTTAATATTTCTACGATTGTTCATTCACCGTGGTTGGCTTGGCCCATAGCATCAAATGCCTGCCAACTATGTTTTCATGACTCTGCTCCTGGTTACAAACAGGATAGGCCAGATCCAAGGTTTTCTGACTCTCGTACTGTTACAACATATTCTGTTGGGAAATTGTGTAAACAGTGGTTGCAGCACTCTTCATTAGATTCTGTAAAACAACATTTATCCCTCCTAACAGGCAACATTGATCTGCCTGATTTTGTTCTAGGGCCTCGAGGTCCTAGACCTAAAAGATTTATTTATGAGACTTACAATGAACTCTGGAAGCTTTCGCAAATTGAAGCTGCTTCCCGTTTACGGGAAATCGATCAGGCAAATCTAGAAAAAGTGCTTGCTGTTGTTGACAATGGTATTAATACCCTGTCTTCCGCATTTACACATTAGAGAATATTGTTTCCTCTGTTGTTGATATTGTACAGGATGATATGTCTGTATTATATCATGGTCAGAATCAATTGCGTTCAGTAATGCAATTTGCATGGACGTTGCAAACGTTGAAAATGGGCAAAGTTCCATGGCATTTTTTAAACACGTCTGCCTTGTTCTTGCCGTTTAATTTAACTGACAAACAGCAATTCATGTCCATGAAAGATGCAACGTACACTCTCTTACATATCGAAAAGATAGAGCCGTTACCATTCTCTGTGGCGGAGACTGACTCTGCAGTGTGGCTAGTACACGGGGTTATCGCTTTGCCTTTTTCTTTATTTGAGTTCAGCTCATGCATGAAACATTATCCTGTTGGCCGTTTTCAGCCTTTAGGCAGTGGCTTCTTGCATGAACTTTGGCCCCTGCCTTTCATGTATAGATGCCTTAGGGACGGAAAGGAGGTCTTTCTCACAGGAGGGTCTTGCGATTCTACAGTGGGACATTCCCTGATTTGTAAAAACATTAAATTGCACGGGGCTTGTAATGTTTCTGCTCCAAATCTTGCTTGGGTTTTAAAGGGCATTCCGGCACCTGTTATATCGCCTACTTTCACTGTGCTTGCAAATGGTAGCTATCTGCTTCTGAATAATCAAGACTGCTGTGGAATGCAGGCAGGCATCCCCTACATTGTAACTGTTTCCCACCGTGTTGTGTGCTGCAAAAATGTGCTTTTTCCACCCCCGCAAGACATGATAGATAGTTCCATTTGGCCTTCCATACCCACTTTGAAGGCGGATTTCAATAAATTGAGCAGAATAAAGGTGCTATTATTAAACCAGGAGGTTATGCTCACTTCCGCACGGGAGACCTTCGTCCTCCAGGTGGCTAGTACCCACAGTGAGATACAGGCTCTTTTGAACACTAACCTCCCACAACATTTCGGTGAACTGATTCACTGCGTTTTCAATGCTTCTAATACCGAAGGTCTTGTGCACTTTTATCAAGTTGTGGGCTCTGGCCTTGTTACCTCCTTTCAAACTATATTTGGTGTAATTCTGGCTTTTATTCATTCTATTTTTTCCAGCATCTTTGGCGGCTTCCCATTGCTCCTAGCCTTAGCTGCTGGAATATTACTTTTAATTTGTTTGCTGCGCAATGGCTGCACTTCCTGGGGGCCTACTCGGCCAAGGTCGACTCCGGATGCTCCGTGAACGCATGCTCCTCAGCTTCGGCATCCTACCATTGGCGACACTCGGCGTGTCTTATAGACTTTCTTTTCGCTTTGCGTATTTCACTTGCGTGCAACCTGTGATGTCTTGCTTACGATGTCCTTTCTCTTGGTCCTTGGATGTTTGCCTCTCCAATACATCTCAGTCGGACCCAGATTTTGGCCAGTTGATGGGCCCCTTAGTGGCCCATGAACGGGACTGTTCCGGCACTGGATTGATGGCGCGTGAGGCTGCACTTGGAGTTTTGGCACAATGGGATATCTGGGCGGCTGCTCAGAATCTCCTACATCGAAGTTATATTGAGTATCACGCAAGTTGTCCCGCAATGCTGATCACTGCTCCCTATTATGAGGAACATGAATGCAGTTTTGATTTGTTGAACTGGATGGCATCTCTTTTTTCAGACGATACCAATGATGTCATCTTGGAAGGTGTGGCAGTTTTCTGCACATACACTCTATTGGATTAGGGGTCTTCGCTTTCAGCGAACTGCATTTCTGGATTTTTAATTTTTTTTTTAGTGCCCTGATTTCTGGCCCTATCTGGAATTTTTTTGTCCTGAACTTTTTTTTCATTCACTGTCCTTCATGGGGATTTTTCATACGTAGACGTTTACATTCTGCTCCATCTATTTGAACTCTGTTTTCGTCCTATGTCTTGGCCTACGGACTGACCAGGGGAGGGTGTAGTGTGGTTTGTGGCCTCATTGTCTACATTGCTAAGTTAGCTTAGGCCTGGCTGCCATGATGCCTTTTTTGCACACGTTACTCTGTGACTTTTATTTTTCCAGACTCTGCTTGTGCCCGGCTATTTTAGAACTGTCTGCCTTTTTGCCTTTCACCTTTTCTCATGTTCCTTGTGGGTTTCGTCTGCACACCATGTACAAGGTCGAAAAACAACGTCCCTTGTTATTGCTGATCTGGTCAGCCCCTCGCACTTAGACATAACACGAAATAGAGCTGCACTGGAGAAATTTGTGTGCTTTTAATATTGTGATCTCCCTGTTGGTGACACTTGGAGAAAAACCTTTCCAGGGAGAAGAGCTGTGCTTGTCTGATGATGTAAACCTTGCATCTAGATATTGAGGTATGGTGGTCCGCCTGACAAAGCCCAGATGTCTTCTATTTTTATAATAAACTAGTTACTAGCACGGGGAGGGTGGTAAGGCAATTTAGCCCTATATCCACTGTCTTTATAAAATGCTGTCCCCGTTTGTATTCAATGGAATTGTAACCATGCTTATTATTTTATCGTTATGCATTATGCTGATAGTACTGGCACGTGTACTTTATCTTAGAGCACGATAGTTGAAATAAACATTTTAAACTATACTGTGTCTCTTATTACGCACGTTGTGGACAAGTATGAGTGAGTAATGAAAGAGTGTTCTTGCTCCCGCGATTCCTGAGAGAGTCCGTGTTCTGGGATGTCTAATTATTGGTAGCTTCGCTGTAGTACGGAGAACGAATGAGACGCTAAAGCTAGTCGGATTGGGATTGTGGGTGCTAAGGTGCATGGTTGGTACACCGCTATACACCGAGGTCCTATTTTCCTGTGCATAGCTCTGTATATGTGCAGAATCCCCGCAACAGAACAAGTTTGCTCAAACATCTAATGGCGCTGAGCAAGACCAGTGAGTCCCTGCCGCTTTCTAAGCATTTATCTATTCATCCATCTATTCACTCTTCCACCTAGCCATACTTTATCCCCTCCGTCCTTTCACGCATCCATTCATCCATCCATCCGTCCATCCATCTTTTCAAACCCACCCACCATCCATCGACCCACCCACCCACCATCCATCCACCATTCATTCCTGATCTGTCTTCCCACGATTTCAAATCCGGAAGCGCAAACCCGACCCTCCGTCCTACTGAGGTAAGTATATTGGGTACGAGTAACATCATCTTATTTACAGCGCCCAAAGGAGCCAAAGTTGTCATATAAAGCATTATATCAAAATAAATTATTGTCTTCAAACGGTGGAGTAGCGATTACATTTTGAATGTCACAGCCCTTCTAGTGCATCTGGTCTGTTATTTCGTTAATTTGGCAGTATCAGAACTTCTAAGCAGAGGTGGTGTACTTTTAATAGTGGAATGTTTATTCCTTGTACACTTCAGCACCTGTCGAAGGGTTATGGTACTGTATTCACAAGAGAGCTGACTGCAAGCTTCTCTCATGACAGATTAGATGCAGATCAGGTAGCAGCCGTGCAAGCTTCTCCGACATACACACAGCAGGTACAATACATGGAGTAGCGTGCTTCGTTGCGACACAGTGGGCTCAGGCAGCGTTCGGATAACTGCAAATCCAAAACTAAACATCTGGGTATAGCCAGAGCTTAGCTGTAAACAGTATTCCTGCCTCATATTGGTATGTAAACCGAGTAGACACCTTAATAAAGATAAAAAAATAAAAAATACAGCATCAGTTAGTGGTTCTGTTTACTTTCTGGCTAATCCTGGGACAGTTAATTTACTATTATAATGCTAGACTTAAAATATTTCAGGAAAATAGTCCTAAAGGCAAATCTTCTGGCTAACTCCAATCCTATGAAATTTGGGGGAACGTTAAATCTTCACATAATTGTATTGTAATTCAGTGTTCAAATGTTACAAAATAGAGTCTTCACACCCTGCCTATTGCTCCTGCATTGATGCTGTATAAGTACAAAAAAAAAGTAAAGGCCTTATTCACGAAAAAAACCCATAAAAAATAGACAGATTTACATCTCTGCCTAACCGTACTTTTACAGTTTTTTCAATTCACGAATATTCCCAGACGTTTGCGTGGAAATCTATACCAGATTTCAAATGCACTTCTGGGAGTGGCATGAAGGTCAAGAGTTCACAGGAGTGAGGTTTGAAGGGATATGGACTAAAATCCATTGAAAGCGACTCTGTTAAAAGTTAAAGAGAGATTTGAAATTTTTTAAAAGATTGACACTGTGCTCTAAGGTGTGAGACTCACACTCAATGAGTGACACTGTACTCCATGTGGTGTTCTGCACACCAAATGATAGATGTGCACCAACGTGTAAAACTCGCACGCAGTGAGGCCAAGTTGTGAGACCCACACAGCGAGTGATACCATGTCCCAAGATTTGTAACATCCAGAGACAAAGGATATGCACCACCAGATGACACTTGTACCCAAAGTGAGGGAGTCCGCACTAAGTTATGGGACTCACACCCCAAAAGGCACAAAGATGGCTTCTTTTGGGGGTATTTGGACGCAGAAACCATCACCCCTCCAGCCTGGCTAACAGCCCTGTGGGATTACCAATAATTTCCTTGTACACACATATATCATTTGCCCGCTCCATCTTCCGATAGATGGTTGGAATCACAGTGCTGGCTCGGTAGACTGTCTGGTGGCATAACACATTTTTAGGTTGAGCCTGGGCCACGCATGCACTGCTCTGCGAGGCATACTGTATTGAGGTAGGGACTTGAAGCTCCGCCCACTCTCTTTTAATTGGCTTGTGTTATTGTCCACTGTGAACTGTGGCTGTTCATTAGTCAAAAGGCTTAGTAGTCCCTCCTTAGTACCGCCTTGTCTCATTTTGTAACCTCCCATGGTGACACCCCCTGTTACGTGTGTTGTTGTTCGGTAGGCTTTAATTACAGCCACCGAGCACTATTTTCTCAAATAGCTTTGTCCTGCCTGCTCTTGCAGGCAGGACACACTCTCTCCTAATGCTTTAAATTTGCACGCATTTGCAATGCAATAGGTCTCGCATTTGCAAGAGTTTAAGCTATTGGCATTGTAAATGACAATGCATTTATTTATCTGATTTAAAAACAACACATACATTAAAGGCATTGTCATTTACAATGCCAATAGCTCAAGCTCTCATAAATGCGAGACCTATTGCATTACAAATGCTTGTTTTATTTGTCAACTAATCACTTTCCCCACTTCCCTTTATTTACCTTTTTTGTTTCATTCAGCCAGAGACTAATAAAGGCTGTACTTAAAATAGTTCATTTTATTAAGGGATGGATGAATTCATTGTACTGCAAAGCGAAAATTCACAATTCAAAGATATGCTATATAATACAATAAACAAACACAGCAGGGGCGTATCCCAAGCCCTACGATGAAGGGGACCCCACCATTCAGGGGCCCGTTCACCCCAAGGTCTATGAATATCCATCAGAGACGGAGAACAGTGGGGGCCTCCACCTTCATCAGGGGGTTCCATCATTTTGTGTTTCATCACTGCAACAACATACATAGGTGCACAGTTCTATAAGTTTGAAAACCTCCCTGTGTACACCCCCCCACACATACACAGATCGTTGGTGTTTTTATTGCGCAAATATCGCTTTTGTGTAGATTTCTGAACAAAATGAACGTCAGTTATATTTCTACACATTTTCTTGTGTACCGTTAGCTTGCATTTAAATTACAGAGTTGATATCACAGATCAAAAATGACACTATTGAGGCTGCGGCCATATCTGTAGACACTAGGAACAGCTCCTTCACTGGCACCGTGTTTAAGGTCCAGCCGTGATCTCCCGCGCTCCTGGGGACCCTTCACTGGCACCGCATGTAGGAACCAGCTGTGCCCTCCCACACTCCTGGGATCCTTCCTGGGTCCTTCACTGGTACTGAATGTAAGGTCCTTCTAGGGGCCCTTCATGGCTCCTTCACTGGTACCGTATGTAAGGTCCCACTGTGTGCCCGCGCTTCCAATGGCCCATCACGGCTCCAACACTGGCACTTTATGTAAGGTCCAACCATGCCCTCCCATACTTCCGGGGACCCTTGACTGGCACCATACATAAAATTCGTCCAGGGCCGTTCACAGCTCCATCACTGCCACCCTATATAAGGTTCAGGCATGCTGTCCCACGCTTCCAGGGACCCTTCATGGCTCCTTCACTGGCACCGTATGCAAGGTCCTTCTGGAGATCCTTCACGGCTCCTTCACTGGCACCGCATATAGGATCCAGCTGTGCCCTCCCACGCTCCTGGGATCATTCCTCGGTCCTTCACTGGCACTGAATGTAAGGTCCTTCTGGGGGCCCTTCATGGCTCCTTCACTGGCACCGTATGTAAGGTCCTGCCGTGTGCTCGCGCTTCCAAGGGACCTTCACTTCTCCATCACTGGCACCTTATATAAGGTCCAGCCGTGCCCTTCCATGCTTCCGGGGACCCTAGACTGGTACCATACGTAAAATTCTTCCAGCGCCCTTCACGGCTCCATCACTGCCACCATATATAAGGTTCAGGCATGCTGTCCCACGCTTCCAGGGACCCTTCACGGCTCCTTCACTGACACTGCGTGTAGGATCCAGCTGTGCCCCCCGCGTTCCTGGGATCCTTCCTGGGTCCTTCATTGGCACTGAATGTAAGGTCCTTCTGGGGGCCCTTCATGGCTTCTTCACTGGCACCAGATGTAAGGTCCCACCGTGTGCCCGCGCTTCCAAGGGACCTTCGCGGCTCCATCACTGGCACCTTATGTAAGGTCCAACCATGCCCTCCCATGCTTCCGGGGACCCTTGACTGGCACCATACATAAAATTCTTCCAGGGCCCTTCATGGCTCCATCACTGCCACCATATATAAGGTTCAGGCATGCTGTCACACGCTTCCGGGGACCCTTCACTGGCACCGTATGTAAGGTCTAGCTGCACCCTCCGCGCTTCCAGGGGCCCTTCACTGGCATCGTATGTAGGGTCCGCCCTCCCATGCTTCTGGGGGCCCTTCGTGGCTACATCACTGACACAGTATGTAAGGTCCTTCTGGGAGCCCTTCACGGCTCCTTCACTGGCACCGTATTTTGGGTCCAGCAATACCCTCCTGTGCTTCCGGGATCCCTTCATGGCTGCGTTGGTTCTTCTGTTAGGAGGACTCCTCCTAACAAGTATAGGTCCAGCATGCATTATTAGTACATTATTCTGTTTATTTTTTGTGTCAGTATGTTACATATGTACAGCAAAGGGCAAAGATACATAAAGGACCATTAACATGAAAAAGTACTTTTAAACCGTCCCGGTGAATCTGCGCACATCTGAAACAGTGACCCGCAGCTGATCCAATGAAGACAATGCCAAATTGTGTGTGGGTCCATCAGATAGCGCCCAGTGCCCTGTAGCCTGCCCTTCTGAGCCAGGGCCACAGAGTTGTATCTCTGACTGCAGCATAAATGTACAGCTGTATGTGCAACACAGACTCGGCGTCGTATCGCTTTCAGAGCATGGCCGCCTTTTCCAGGCGACTCTGTGATTTCTGCCATTGGATTTCATTGAAGTGTTTTTGGTTATTGAATGTTGTTGTGGCTAAACCTATAGATTAATAGTGATTATTACAGTTTTTTTCAATTTTTGTATATTTTCCTTGATACATTATCTCATATGTCAACTTGTAAAAATGCCAATACAAAAATAGAAAAATATTAATGTTGTTACAGAGGCTCATTTGGTCTTCCACAGTTAGGGGTCCTGTATTTCCAATGACAGCTAGCCATATGTCTCACCCTCACTGCGCGTTCTATTGTCTCCCCACGCTTCACGCACCCGTTCACCCTCCAGTGCTCAGGGGTGCTCCGTGCTATTAGGGGGCCGTCCACGGTGCCGGTGCCACAGTTGGGCGCAATGCAAGTGCGTTGGAGACATTACATATTATTTCAAAGCGCGTTCTCCTTTTGTTTGGGGAAACTATTTGATATTTCAGTGCTGGTCACTGTACAGCCCTGTCTCCAGGGCTGGCTGAACTTGAGGTGTTAGGTTTTCGGATACAATTGTGGATTTCTATGAATGAGTCTCAACAAAAGAGAGCGCTGCTGCTCCTGAGATCCTGAAGTGAATGAAGTGCATTTTCTTAATTCTAAAGAAAGACTCTTTTGGAAAAATGTCTGAGGCTTTTAAGCTGCAGCGCCTAAACCAGGAGTGCTCCTGGGGTGATGTCTCCTGTCTAGGCCCAGGCGGGGGACTGCACTTCGGGTAATTTGTGACTGTGTACACAGTCTTATCTTCTTACAGAGAGCCCCCCTCCCATTACAGAAGCTAAAAGTTTCAATTTGTCTGCCCGAGGCTTAGGGGAAAGTCTGTTTGCTGCCACTGCAGAGAGGTGAATTAATGGCTGTTGGTGTACTGTGGCCAGCTGAGACGATCTGCGGGGCATTTCCATATCTTTATTTATTTTTTTTTTTTTCCCGGTATGGGTAACAATCTATTAGAACTGGGGGTCTCTAGTTGGCTGACGTATGTACCTTAGTCCAAATAGGGACCCTTGCTTCTAGTCACGGTAAGGAGGGACACACCTATAGATAACCCATGCTCACCCCCTGGTAGCTTGGCACAAGCAGCCAGGCTCATCTCCAAGGCAATGTGTAAAGTATTTTCAACCACACTCCCAGTAACACAGTGATAACACCACAAATGGACACCACACTGGTTTCATGAAAATAGCAGTATCTTTATAAAAAGGAATACGATGAGACCAAACAATAGAAAACCAACATATGCGTATTCGTAATAATTCACTTGGCCGGTTACTAGGCCAGCAATCACTTGTAGGTTTTTGCGGTATTAATGAGCAAGTTACGATCTCTGATGCAGTCCTAATGCAATGCTATGCAGTTCGTAATGTAATAATAGGACAGTCCTTAATGCAAGAATAAGGCAGTTCGTAATGCAATAATAATGCGATTCGTAATGCAAGAATCAGGCAGTTCATAATGCAATAATCATGCGGTTTGTGATGCAAGAATCAGGCAGTTCGTAATGCAATAATAATGCGATTCATAATGCACAAATCAGGCAGTTCGTAATGCAATAAGAATGCGGTTCGTGCTGCAATCTGCGCGGTCAACTCGGACCCCCACTAGGCCCCAACAGCAGAGACAACGGTCATAGACTTACAGGGGCGGCCCCGGTCCTGCTGGGCAGGTCCGGGCCGCTCGGGGGACTCACCGTGTCTAACGCGGTGCAGCGGGAGAGAGCTCGGAGCACTCCTGTACTCCTCCTGCATGCCTCCCCAGGCCACACACGCTTGCGGCTCCCGACTGGAGTCCAAGCCTTACCTGGGGGGGTGCGCTGCCTCGCTCTCTCTCTCTCCCCGCTCGTCAGACGTCCTGCTGGGCGATCCCCATCACGTTGTGGCTCTGTTTCTAGGCGGCGCTGTAGCCGGACAGGTTACGGCGCTGCCTTCTCCGTCGCTGATGATCTTGGGCAGATTCCTTTCGACGAACAATGATCACGATCCCTTTCGCCTTGTAGCTTCCTTAGCTTCAAGAAATCATTTAGCACGTTGCGGCTCGGGCCGGCGGCGGTGATCCTTACTCACAGCCTCAGTTACGATGTCGGTTCGGGCCACAAACAGCAATATAGCAGCGTGGACGATGTTTCACGCTGCGGGGGCCATGCGATCACAGTGCACCTCGTAAACAGTACCCCGGACCACACGGCAGTCTCAGGCATGCAAGAGCACCACGCACACAGCGTCGCTGAAACACGGTTGGAAACTTTTGTGTTCCTGAGTTTCCACAACAGGGGACCAGCTCTCCTCGGGCCCTTGGAGACACGCTACTTCAGGACACAGCACACAGCAAAGTCCTCACAAGCAGGGGGACACAGCACACAGCAAAGTCCCTTGTCCTCTCCTTAGTCAAACCAGCAAACTGCAGGCCAGCCCCAGAATACACAGCAAGGGCAGTCCTTCTCTTCAGTCTCTTCAGCTGTTCTTCTTTGGCAGAGGATCCTCTTGTTCACCAAGTAGGTTCAATCCTTTTTCAGTATGGATTGCAGTCTTGAGTTCAGGGGTTTCAGCTCTTACATTTATACCCCTAAATGCCGTTGAAGTCTTTGTGTTCAGGGGGCTCTGAGCCCAGTCCAAACCAGTTCTGGGTGCCTTCCTGCCAGGGCACACCTTCTTCCTTTGATAGTGGGGGTCTGGGGCCCAGACGCTCAGCAGGAGGTGGAGCCATCCTTTTGTGGCAGCAACACAGCCCTCTTCACATCCAGGGGGCTACTCCTCCCCCTACATCAAATGCAGGCCCAGGCTGTTGCTGTCTCACCTTCTCCTCCCTGGGGTCAGGACACTTCCCAGACCCTGTCACATCTAAACCCAGGCAGGCAATATACAACAAGGCAGAGGCACACAAGATGGTTTAAGACAAAAAAACAAGCTACTTTTAAAAACGTGGTTTCTAAGCACCCAATTTAAAAACCATCTTCACAAAAAGATGTGTTATTAAATTCTGAGTTCAGGCACACTAAACTCCATCTCTCCATCTTATGCCTATGGGAAGATATGCTGGAAACATGGGACACAGCATTCCCCATTCTGTCCTATGGGCAAGATGGCCTTGCAACAGTGAAAAACGAATTTGGCAGCCTTTCACTGTCAGGACATGGTACACACCTCAGTACATGTCCTACCTTTCACATACACTGTCCCCTGCCCAGGGGGGGTACCATGGGCCTACTATAGGGGTGTCTGATGTGCATAAAAATGGAAGGTAAGGCCTGGCAATTGGGTGCACTTGTCAGGACAATAAGGCAGTTAAAAACCTGCGCGCAGGCACTGCAGTGGCAGGCCTGAGATCTCTCTTTAGGGCTACTTGTGTGGGTGGCACAATTAGTGCTGCAGGCCCACTAGTAGCATTTGCATTACCAGCCCTGGCACACATAGTGCACTTTTCTAGGGACTTCACTAGTAAGGCAAACATACCAATTATGGACAACCAATTACCATAACACTTTATACAGGGAGCACTTGCACTTTGACAATGATCAGCAATGGCAAAGTGCCCAAAGCATCTAAGTCGGCAACATTATGTCAGAAAAAGGTCTAGGAGGAAGGCAAAAAGTTTAAGGAACTTTAGCCAAAAAAGGGCCAAGTCCAACACGATCCATACACAATATTATTCACAGAGGTATACAGAGTCAGTCATTCAGCATATTTCATCACTTATCAAGATATCGTAAGGAATAAATATAATATGGGCCATATGACAAAACACAAATATTCAAAGCATAGAGTAAGAAGAGTAAAAGTATAAAACATACTATATACTGATCATAAAACCGTATAAAAGCATCCTAATGGAACCATAAGGTTGAGCTTTCCTGGGATAAACTGCTTGATAGACATTAAAATGCAAACAGTGAATTGATATATCGAAGACCATACAAAACCATATAGCAGCGGCCTGGCAGCACCATAAGATTAGACTTTCCTGAGATGTAATACTTGAGAGGCATTAAAAAACATTGATTCAATAGATCAAGATCCATGTGATAAATCAATTAAAATCACAGGCATACAGTAAAAGGAGTTGAGATATAAAACATACAGTACAATAATAATAGGACAGTGTAATATCAACATGATCATCCCATACGATTGATGAGGTACTTGGAGATCCTTAAAGTGCAAAAAATAATAGCTGCCACCCAACCTTCCAGCTTCTCCCCAACTTAACCTTAAAGAGACATGTGCATAATACTCCTTCTTTCCCCTAGGACCACCGATATACCTCTTAATCAAGACCAACTCCATTTGTTATTCCACGGTTGACCGCCTTATTCCCCATTCATACCTTCCATCCACTCATTAACTGAAGCACAAATCAGATTACCCTGCTTCCGTGCTCTCCTCCCCTTTTGCTCAGAGAGGCTTTTTTCCATATTATACACAACCAGAAAGCATGATTTCCACTCTGTAATCGTCTGGGTATCCGGACTAATCCATCCAGATGCCAGACACATTCGTGCCATAGCCATTGTGGCAAAAATCAAATAAGCCCCCTATCTAGGAAGTGCCATATATAATCGACCAGTTTTTAATTCGACTGGAGGGCAACAGTAGGATCCATCCAGTATTTATGACTCAAGCTCAATATAAAGTTTTGTCATATGTCGATGATGTAGCTGTTGTAACACCAGATCCCCCTAATGCTATAAATTATATGGAAGAGGAAGCGCGCAGGTTTGGGTCTATCTCAGGATTTCATCAAGTCCCAAGATGGCTTTCAACACTTTCTGGGTGAAGTGTTGACAGCCAATCAGATATCAGCACAGGGACTGCCGGATCCTCGGGAGAGCTGCATCCCTATATATACAAATTTGATTTTCCTTTAATATCTCAAAAACTACTGAACAGATTTACAGCAAATAACAAAAAGCATTCTTTCTGCACCAAGAGCTAGCTTTCAAAGATATAGGTAAATCAAGAAACGGTTTTCCTATGGAAAATAGATTCTAACTATAACTACCTACTGGAATATATATATATATATATATATATTCACTGAAAAAACCATAGGTTTTAGGGACAGTTATAGTTAGTTGGACATTTTACTCGTACAAAACCCGTGAAATTCCCCCGTTATAGTTAGTTCAGCTAACTATAACTCGCGCCCCGCAATGCACTGCTGATGACGTCACATATTACATCACTCATGACATGGTCAGTGACATCACTGATGACATCACTGATGACATCTCAAATGACATCACTGATGACATCATCCAGTGACTGTGTGTTTCTGTAAAGTTTAAATATTTTTAATATATATAGGAAAAGACGTATTGAAGAATGAGTGGGTGTGTAAGTGTCTGTATGGATGATTTAGTAGGTGCGTGACTGACTCTATAAGTGAGTGATTTAACGTATCTTACTGAATGCATGGGTTAGTGACTAAACTGGGTGAATGTCTGTATCCGTCTGTCTGTTGCTGTGTAAGTGGCTAGATGGGTTTGTGAATAGCTACATGAGTGTCTATAAGAGTTATTGATTTGTTGTCTGAGTATCTGTATGGGTGCCTGAGTGTTTGTGTGGATGGGGTGTGTGCGACTGTGCATAGATGTGTGAGTGGGTGATTCACTGGGTGGATGGTTTCAAGAGTGCATCTGTGATAGACTGTATGGGTGGGTAAGTGTGTGTAAGAGTGTGTTAGTGAGTGAATGTATGTCCCAGTGGTACATGTGTGAGTAACTACATATGTGAAAGGCAGTATATATGTGTGTTGGAGTATATAAATAGCTATAAGCGAGAGTGAGTGATTGTGATAGTGGCTGTATGGATGAGTGTGTGCTTGTATCAGTGATTATATAAGAGCGTAACAATGTGCTAGTATTTGTATGATTAAGTGAGCTGGTGTGTGTATAACTGTATAGGTGAGTAAATGGCAGTGTGTTTAATTATTTGCATGACTGACTAGGTGTGTGAGTACCTCTATGGATGAGTGGCGGTGTTTGAGTGTCTATATAGGAGTAAGAGTGCATATGATAGTCCTGTACTGAGTGACCATAAGTATGAGTGACTGTACGGGTGAGTGAGTGGATGTGTGTGTGTAGACCTAAGAATCAGTGAGTGGGTATGTAGTTATTGGTGTTGGAGTGTCTATGGTTTTGCGAATGGCAGTCTGTAATTTAGATTGGGTGTATCAAAGTTATATTAGGGTGTGAAGAGCTGCATCAGATTATCACGTGGATGATGTCATCAGTGATGTCATTTGAGATGTCATCAGTGATGTCACTGACCATGTCATGAGTGATGTAATATGTGACATCATCAGCAGTGCATTGCGGGCGCGAGTTATAGTTAGCTGAACTAACTATAACGGGGGAATTTCACGGGTTTTGTATGAGTAAAATGTCCAACTAACTATAACTGTCCCTAAAACCTATGGTTTTTTCAGTGAATTTCAAAGGTTTTTTAAATGCTAATTTCTAACTATAACATATCTGAAACCTATGGTTTTTTCAGTGAATTTCAAAGGTTTTTTAAATGCTAATTCCTAACTATAACATGTCTGATATAACATGTCTGAAACCTACGGTTTTTTCAGTGAATTTCAAAGGTTTTGTAAATGACAATTTTTAAATGTATTAATTGTTATATTAATTTTTTTCATACTGATTTACTACATTTTTAGAAACAATTTTTTTTACATATTTTATTTTTTAAATCACATTGTAATTACATTATACATTACATTACAAAAAATACTTTCTCAGAATGAATTACTTTAGTTTAAATACTTTGCACATAGGCAATAGACTTTTAAGTACAGTAGTTACAGTTGTTGCAATGGGCAACACATTTTCAAACACAATGCAACATTCAGCTCAATGTGAATTTCTAGTTAAATGCAATTAGTTACTTTATGGATTACTTTTCTAACCACAGGACTGGATCCTAGATTCAGTCCTGGTACATCTCCTGTAAACAGTTGAGTAAAAGCGTTTTGGTTACAGTCGTGATTTTTAAGGAATATTATTGTATTTTAAAAGTTGACACTTAGAAACTTTTTCTCATAGAATCACCAATGTTATCCTATGGAAGGAAATTCACTTAGCAGGTAAAAACTGTTATCGTTACTTTTTCTTACTCAGTGTTGGATCCTGGATCCAGCACTGGTGCATCTCCTGTAAACAGTTGAAAGAATGCGTTTAAGTCATACAGGCGATTTTTAAGGAATATTTGTAGTTTGTGAAAATCGACACTTTGAAACTTTTCTGCTGAAAACCAGACAATAGATTCCTATGGAAGAAAATATAAGTTACTGGTAAGTACGGTTAAAATTACTTTTCAGGGTCAGTGCTGGGCTAAAAGATGCAGCACTGGGTTCTCTCCTGATAACAGGTGAGTAAATTGGAATTCGTACTTTGGTTGATTTTAGAGGAATATTATAAAGTTCCAAAACTCCACACTTAGAAGAATTTCCAAGTGAAACCAGTCAATGTTAGCCTATGAAGGAAATTCAAGTTACCGGTAAGTACGGTTAAAATTACTTTTCAGGACCAGTACTGGGCTGAAAGATGCAGCACTGAGGTCTCTCCTGATAACAGGTGAGTAAATCAGAATTCGGATTTCGGCTGATTTTAGAGGAATATTTGTATGTTTCAAAAATTAACACTTAGAAACTTTTTCAGCAAAAAGCAGGCAATGATATCCTATGGAAGGAAATTCAAGTTACTGGTAAGTACGGTTAAAATTACTTTTGAGGATCAGTACTGGGCTGAAAGATGCAGCACTGAGGTCTCTCCTGATAACAGGTGAGTAAATCGGAATTCGTATTTCGGCTGATTTTAGAGGAATATTTTAAAGTTCCAAAACTCCACACTTAGAAGAATTTCCAAGTGAAACCAGTCAATGTTAGCCTATGGAAGGAAATTCAAGTCACTGGTAAGTACGGTTAAAATTACTTTTCAGGACCAGTACTGGGCTGAAAGATACAGCACTGAGGTCTCTCCTGATAACAGGTGAGTAAATCGGAATTCGTATTTTGGCTGATTTTACAGGAATATTTTAAAGTTCCAAAACTCCACACTTAGAAGAATTTCCAAGTGAAACCAGTCAATGTTAGCCTATGAAGGAAATTCAAGTTACCGGTAAGTACGGTTAAAATTACTTTTCAGGACCAGTACTGGGCTGAAAGATGCAGCACTGTGGTCTCTCCTGATAACAGGTGAGTAAATCGTAATTCGTAGTAAGGAAGATTTTAGAGGAATATTTGCACAATGGTGAAGGGTGGGGGCGGGGCCTGAGGTGACATCTGTGCAAACGCGCCCCGTGGCACGTTTTAAGTTGGGGGATTAAGTCCCCTTGAATCATGAGGTTCCCTAGGGGCCAACTAGCCCACCATGAACCTCCAGTATGCGCCAGGGGCTGCGTTGCAGAGACGTGTAGAGAGGCCACACCCCTTTTACACCTCTCTGCAACGCAGCTCTGTGGCGCTTTCTGGATGTACCTGTTGGGCTAGTTGGCCCCAGGGACCCTCAGGATTGAAGGGGATTTAATCCCCCATCTTAAAACGCTCCACGGGGCCTGTTTGCACACATGTCACATGAAGCCCCGCCCCCTCCCTTCACCACTGTGCAAACGCGCCCTGTGGCGCGTTTTAAGTTGGGGGATTAAGTCCCCTTGAATCCTGAGGGTCCCTGGAGTCCAACTAGCCCACCATATACCTCCAAAAGCGCCACAGAGCTGCGTTGCAGAGAGGTGTAAAAGGGGCGTGGCCTATGTACACGTCTCTGCAAGGCAGCCCCTGGCGCATACTGGAGGTTCCTTGTGGGCTAGTTGGCCCCAGGGACCCCCAGTATTCAAGGGGAATTCGTTCCCTCTCTGCAAACGCGCCAGGGGGCGCGTTTGCAGAGTACTGCAGGGAGGGGGGCGGGGCCTCCGGCACGATGCCGGTCGTTTTTTTTTTTGTTTTTTTTTTTTTTTAATGGGAGGGGGCTGCGTGGCCCCCCTTCCCTTGCCCACTTTTGGCCCCGGGGACCCCATCCCCCGGGGCCTGAGCATTTTTTTTTTTTTTTAAATTTAAAAAAAAAAACGGGAAGGGGGCCGCGTGGCCCCCCTTCCCTGGGCCTGTATTGGCCCCGGGGACCCCATCCCCCGGGGCATGGCCTCGATTTTTTATTTTTTTTCTTTGGAGGGGGGCTGCGTGGCCCCCCTCCTCAGGCCACTTAAGGCCCCGGGGACCCCATCCCCCGGGGCCGGCCGTTCCCTTATTTTTTTTTTTTTTTAAATTTTGAACTTTGGGGAGGGGGGCTGCGTGGCCCCCCTCCCAGGCCACTTATGGCCCCGGGGACCCCATCCCCGGGGCCTGGCCTCACGTTGGAGACTGTGGGGGTCCCCAATCCCCCACAGTCCCAGCCGGCTCCCCGCCTCCTGCGGAAGCCGGCATTGCTTTCCACATGGGGAGCAGCTAACATGCTGCTCCCCATGTGGAAAAGCAATTGGTTTGCATTTTGAAAGAGAGAGCAGGTTTCCTGCTCTCTCTTTCAAAATGCAAACCAAGTTTACTATGACAGGACGGGAGCCGCGAGGCTCCGTCCTGTCATAGCAAACAGCAGTGTCCCGGGGTAGGCACCCCGGGACACTGCAGGAGCCGGCCCTGGGGGTGGTGGTCCCCAGGGCCATCAAGGGCTCCAGGAGGGGGCCGCGCGGCCCCCTCCCATTCAGTGCACAGCCCCGGGGAGGTGGTGGTCCCCGGGGCTTGGGGTCCGTAACGGACCCCCATATTTAAATGTTTAGTGCTCCGGGGAGGTGGCGGTCCCCGGGGCATGTGGGGGCTGGAGCCCCCACACAGGTTTAAAAAAAAAAAAAAGAAGCCCCGGGGAGGTGGCGGTCCCCGGGGCTGCGGGAGGGCTCAGAGCCCTCCCGCCATCATTTTTAAATAAAGCCTCGGGGGTGGCGGTCCCCGGGGCTTGGGGGCCTTAGAGGCCCCCTACATAAATTAAAACCCCCACCATGCCCCCGGGACTTGGGCCACCCGGGGGCCAATTAACTATCGAAGCGCAGGAGACCGCGCTTCGATTTTTTCGGCAGGATCCGCGCTCCCTGAGCGCATCCTGCCGATTTAAAAAAAAATAATAATTTTTGCCCAGGGGTCCTTGTGGGACCCCTGAGCAGACCTAGGGGGTCAGGGTGTTTCTACCCTGCCCCCTTTGTGCGTTTTGCGCACTTGTTTCTGTCCCTCGGTTCTACCGAGGGACAAAATGGCTGCCAACACTTCCTGATTTGGAGTGTTGACAGCCAATTAGCATGCAGCTCGTGATCGGGAGGGTGCGCGAATCCGACGCGGCCATAGATATATATGTACTTTTACTTTTGATTTTCTCAGCAACTACTGAACGGATTTACACCATTTAACAAAAAGGGTTCTTTCTGAACCAAGAACTACCTCTTTGCCAAATTTGGTATAATTCCGTTCAGCAGTTCGGGCTGTAGCCGTGTCTAAAGTTTCCTATGGAAAAATGAATGGGGAAAACGCGTTTTGGGACCCCCCTTTTTTCTCGGCCCCCGCTTGACGAATCACCCCGAGACTTTCAGGGTAGGAGCGGACCGGAGCGCCCCACAAAGTTTGAAAATTTTGCGAAGATACGTCAAACGGTAAGAGAGTTATTTCAAATAGAATGTCGCGGATTTCCTATGGAAAATAGGTTCTAACTATAACTATCTACTGGCGACCGCCAGTAGATAATATATATATATATATATATATATATATTTATATATATATATATATATATATATATTGAAAGGTTTTCCACTCTCGAAGAACAGAAGAAAGAAGAGCCGCACTCAGGATTTCAGGGTTAAGGAGTTGAAAATTTAATGACTCGACGCGTTTCGACAACACAGGTCTTTGTCAGAGAGTCAATACAAAGAAAACCGGAAGTGGCTGTGTCTTTTAAGCATTTCCTGTTTTTTCAAAAACATGAACATAGAAAAGAAACTAACAACACATAGGATGATCATCTGCCATGTAAATTAAAAGAAAGCAGACTTGCAAAAACGTTATCAATTCATTCAATTAACATTATAGACAAAGCATACAATTCATGAATATGACAGTTTGTTCAAACCTATACAAAGTAACGTAGAATAAGAATATTTAAATCCTTAAAACGATAATCATGTGGCAAAAAATAAATAATAGAAAACAACAAATGTAAATGGAACAAACTGCCAAGTGGCAGAAAGCACTGATGTGGTGCTACATTACAAGTTCCGTAAAAGGGTTGGGGCGCTAAATTTAGAGCTTAACAACCATGTGTGACACATTAGATGCCACATGATATGCACTAGTGTGAGACCCTGGGTTACACCCACTTCCGGTCCTATTCTGAGACTAGAAAAATAAATAACGGTATTGCGGAGAGGCTATGAAGTGGACAAAAAAGTGTAAAGACTATAATAAATAAAACAAAACAAAAAAAGGGGGTGTTAAATAGTTACAGACCCTTAGTCTGTCTACTAGGAGGCCATGAGCTGGAAGGCAGGTACTTGGGCAGAAGGCAAAGATAGGGAATGCAGGGACTAAATAAGCTTATTGTTCAGAGTTCCCTATATAAAGTGGTACCCTCGTTAACTCAACCTAAATGGACATGGAGGTCCTCCTCATGATTAAGGCCTCCTGGGATCTTGCTTTGGAGTCTCACTATGTATTCAGATTCCAGGCGTCGCAGATGACGTTCCCGATCTCCTCCTCTTGGTGAAACAGGGACCCTGTCAATGCCAAAAAACGAAATTTTAGAACTAATGTCTTTAACGTTTGAATGTACCAATGCACAGTGTTTGGCTATGGCATATGACATGTCGCCATTCTTAATAGCGCGCAAATGCTCCAAAACACGCTTCTTCACAGGGAAGATTGTGCTCCCCACATACCGTAGGCCACAAATACAAATCAAAACATAAACTACAAAATCAGTATTGCAATTTATGAAATCATGAATCTTCCCTGTTTTGCCATTAGGGAGGATGAAAGTTTTTACATTTGTACTGTTGTTACAAGCTTTGCACCTCCCACATTTGTGAAAACCTGGGAGTTCCCTCAACCAGGTCCCACGTGTTTCCGTTTTAATGGAAAGGTGACTATGTACTAGCATGTCCTTTAGAGACTGACATTTCCTGTATGTAACATGTGGAGACGGACTCACCAATTTGCCTATGACGGCATCATCTCTGACTATGTGCCAGTGTTTGCACATTATGCGCTGTATTTCTTGAGAGGCTTGATTAAAAGTGGTTATGAGTCTCACTTCATGTTTACCACGTTGTTTCTCTCTTGGTACAAGTAAGCTGTTCCTATTCTTTGTGGCTACTTTCTCAGCGGCTACTCTGATGGTTTTCCCTGTGTAACCCCTGTTTCTGAAACGACCCCTCATGTTTTTGGCTTCTTTATCATATGAGTCAGAGGAGCTGCAGTTACGTTTCGCCCTCAAAAGCTCACCATAGGGGATACTGTTCTTCAGACCTGTCGGATGATGGCTACGCGCATGCAAAATACTATTGCCAGACGTCGGTTTCCTGTACAAACTAGTATGCAGTGTCCCTTGTTTGATCTCTACTAGAATATCTAAGTACTCTATGCTGCTGACATTAGTTTTACTGGTAAATTTGAGATTAAGGCAATTTACCGAAATACCCTGAATAAAAGCATCAAGGGCCTCCTGTGGACCATCCCATATCAGAAAAATATCGTCTATGTAGCGGGTCCACAGGATGACATTGTTCATGTAGGAGATATTGCCGTCATGCCAAAGGTGCTCCGCCTCCCACCACCCCATAAACAAACAGGCGTAGCTGGGAGCGAAGCAACTTCCCATGGCGGTACCAGTGTACTGCTCATACCATTCATGCTCAAACAGGAAGCAATTATTATGAAGACAAAAGTGTAACATGCGCATTAATAGCATAGTGTGGTCATACATTGTTACTGGCCTGTCTCGTAAATAAAATTTGCACGCTTCCAAACCCAAATCATGCTCAATACAAGTATACAAGGCAACAACGTCAATTGTTGCCAAGATGTATGTTTCTTTCCATGGAATTTCCTGTATCTTAGATAAAAAATCCATGGTATCTCTACAGTACGAGGGTAAATTCTGGACATAGGGACAGAGAAAATAATCCAAATAGATGGAAGTGTTTTCGAGAAGGCTTTGATTGGCCGAAATTATTGGTCTGCCGGGAGGGTCAGTGGGATGTTTGTGCACTTTGGGTAGCATATAGAACACTGGGATTACTGGTTTCTGTACCAGCAAAAACAGGAACTCATTTTGACTCAGCATATCATTCTCGCGCCAGTCATGTAACATCTTATGATATTCCTGTATAGTTTTATTGTACCTCCCAAGCTGGATCTTAGGTAACATCCTGAGAATTCTAGTTGTCGCTTGGCCTCCACTCGGTACTTGTTGATGTCCCAGAGGACAACATTCCCACCTTTGTCAGAAGGTTTGATCACGCAGTCTGTTGCTTGTTTCAAGGACTCCAGGCCTGCCCTTTGTTCTGTGGTTAAATTCCTAGCAAAATGATTGCCCTGTCTTTTCCAGAGGTCCAATAAGTCACCTAAAATTATCTCATGGAATGTATCAATTCCATCATGTAATGTTATTGGATTGAACTTCGATCTGGGTTTGAAATCATTCCTGGACCTCTTACTTATCTCTATGTCCATACTGATCAACAAATCACGATCAGTTTCCCAGTCTCTAGTTCCCAATTGAATTTCCCTCATAGTGGCTAGTGTCTCAATGTCCCTCATGGATAGTGTAACTTCAGTCGGGGCTGAGTTACTGGCTGTTTGTGTAGTATTCATCGTCCCTTTGTTATGCGTCAAAGTGAATAGTTTCAGAAGTTTAAGTTTACGCATAAATAAAAACAGGTCAATACGCGTTTTAGCAAAGTCAAAATTAGCAGTAGGGCAGAAAGACAGGCCTAATTCTAAGACCGATCTCTCCTCAGGGGTGATGACATATATATATATATATATATCTACACACCAAATGCCCTAAAGCAACGAGAGGGCACTCGACGGCTTTCCAAATCCAGTGTCTCGCCTCGCTCCCGCTCGCCTTCCTGCTCCCATTATTTTGCTTTCCATGCCGACGCGTTTCGAGGCTGTTGCGCCTCTTCTTCATGGGCTGACACAAATGAGCTGAGAACTCACCACTCTTGATCACTACCTTTTATTAGCATAATGGCTCTCAGTGGGCGGTGCTTCTTACATTAGCACAATGGTATGCTGGGACATTTAGTCCTGAGGGTGAGTATATAACTTTTTCCTTCTTAGGTTTAGCGAATTAATGTCCATATTAAAGTTCATATTACCTCCTTTAGTAGGATAGGAAGCAGGCAAGGCGGGCTCTCTTTAGTGCAATGGAACGTCGTGCTGTACGGTGCGGAAACGTTCCACTCCACAGCCTTTCTGTTGTACTGAAATGGTGCTCCTCCCCATGGCCAGGGCCGCCATGTGAATATGTTGAAACCAAATGCCCTAAAGCAACGAGAGGGCACTCAACGGCATTCCAAATCCAGTGTCTCGCCTCGCTACCGCTCGCCTTCCTGCTCCCATTATTTTGCTTTCCATGCCGACGTGTTTCGAGGCTGTTGCGCCTCTTCTTCAAGGGCTGAAGTGACTCCTATCTGTATGATCAGGACCTCCACCTTTGTGATAGAAGAAAAGAAGAGAAGAAAAGGGTAGGGGGTGGTCGCAGCGAAGAATTGTCTCAAATTCTGCCCCTTCCTTTCCTCCTGTAAAAAGAAAAGAGAATACTATGAGTGATCTCATGTTCTACATTAAAATATACTAAAACCATTAAAACACTAAGTCAATAATACACAATTGTACAACTATAGTTACTCTCTATTTTGAAATTATCAATTCTAGTTTTCTACTCATATAGATGGATGCTCAGTTCTTCATCCTGATTCAGCCCTTCTGGGCTTTTCGTCTGGAGGTTGATAATATGCCATGACTCTTTTTTCCGTAAATGAAGGACTCTGTTACCTCCCCTTGGTGAATGCTCAATCTGTTCTATGGCTAGAAACGACAAAAGGGAGCTGTTGGAAAGATGGTATATAGCAAAATGTCTGGCTACAGGGTAATGGGGATCTTTATTTGTGATGGCCCTCATGTGCTCTAGCATCCGTTTTTTAGTTGCTAGAGTTGTGCTCCCCACATATCTTTTTTTGCATGGGCATTCTAGGATGTAGATAGTGAATACTGTACCACAGGTGAGAAATTGTGTTATTTCTTTCTCCCCTGTAGGTGTCTGATAGGATTTTCTCATTGAGCTGTTTCTACAGGCTTTACAATGTCCACATGGAAAGAAGCCATGTAGATTCATTTTGGTGTTAAGACTTTTGTTTGTGATGTCACCTTTTACTAGGAAGTCTCTGAGGTTCTTGCCTTTCCTATATATAATCTGTGGTCTCTCATGTAAAGTGTGTCCTACAATAGGGTCACTAGTGAGGATATTCCAGTTCTGTGTAAATATTTTCGCAATAGCTTTGGATTCCTTATTATATGTCATAATGACCCTCGTGATGTTCTCTCCCTCAGTAATGGGTTTATCTTTGAGCGTTTGTTCCCTTTCAGTTTTATCAATTCTATTCTTGGCTCTTTTAAGTACCCATTCTGGATATCCTCTCTCACGGAATCTTTGCATTATGTTGTATTGTTCAGTCAGGAAGCTGTCCTGTGAACTGCAATTTCTCCTCGCTCTTAGTAGCTCACCAAATGGAATACTCCATTTTAGGGTTTCAGGGTGGCTGCTAAGAGCGTGAAGAACACTATTACCTGCTGTTGCTTTTCTGTGGAGTCTGGTGTGTATCTTGTTTTCCCTTATTTCCACTATTACATCCAGAAATTCAGTCTGTTGTTTGCTGATGTTATATGTAAGGGTAATATTAAAGCTGTTCTTGTTAAGCTCATTAATCATATCAATTGCGCTTTCCTTACTACCCTTCCATATTACAAACAAGTCATCTATATACCTGTACCATTTAATTACTTTGTTCTTTGTGCAGTCTTGATCAAGTTTTTTAAGGACTTCCTCCTCCCAGATCCCCAAGAAAAGATTAGCAAAACTTGGGGCAAAACAAGTCCCCATCGCGGTTCCCAGGACTTGTTTAAACATAGTGCCATTAAATAAGAACATATTGTTTAACAAACAGAACTTCATTAGTGTTAACAGCATCTCTGTGTGTTCCAAATAACAAAT
Organism: Calotriton arnoldi; assembly: GCA_963921515.1. Taxonomy (NCBI): domain Eukaryota; kingdom Metazoa; phylum Chordata; class Amphibia; order Caudata; family Salamandridae; genus Calotriton; species Calotriton arnoldi. The sequence continues at coordinate 67,284 of CAWUFW010013601.1, forward strand.
TTCCCCAGTGTTTAGGAATTGCTGACAACAGCGAATACCTAATGAATGGTCTATAATGGAATACAAGGAATTCACATCCAAGGTGATCATATAGTAATCTTCTTCCCAAACCAGGTCTTTGATTTTGCCCAAAAGTCTTTAGTGTCCCTGATATGATATGAGAGGGCAATTTTTCCACATATTCACGTAGAAAATGATCAATGTATTTAGAAAGTTTCTCTGTTACACAACCGATGGAAGAAACAATAGGTCTACCTGGAGGTACATTAGGGTCTTTGTGCACCTTCGGGAGAAGGTAAAAGATAGGAGTTCTGGGGTAATCGCATTTAAGATAACAGAATTCTTCCCATGTAATGATCCCCTCTCTTTGTACTCTGTTAATGTATTCCATACCTTTATAATGCTGTCATTGTATTCATTCATCTCAGTTTTGACATAGAATTTTATGTCCATCAGTTGTTTAGTCGCCTCTGCAATATATGCTGTCCTGTCCCACAGTACAATGTTACCGCCTTTATCGGTGGGACGGATGATGATATTCTCATCCTCATTCAGGGAATTCAAAAACTGCCATTGTATCTTGGAAAAGTTGATAGATGTATCATAATTACCATTATGTCGTTTTTTACGAAATTTCATAAGGTCTTTCACAATGGTCTCGTGAAATGCATCTATGTTATCATGAGGCATGAGTGGCAAAAATACAGATTTGGGTTTGAATTTTGTACAAGCGGGGCGGTCAGTTCTAATGCTCATATCTTCTTCCCCCTCTTCTAAACCTGCTTCTAGATATAGATCCTGCATATCCATAAGGGTTTCTCTATCTTTTATGGTGAGGACTGTATTCTGTTCATTGGTAGTTATAGGATCCCTATCAATAGGAGTTCCCCGCAAGGAGTGCCACTTTTTAAGTTTGATTTTCCTCACGAATTTGAACATGTCTACTCTTGTCTCAGGGTAGTTAAATGAACTGGTGGGGCAGAATGAGAGACCTAGGCATAAAGTACGTTTTTCGAACATGGATAATGGTCTGTATGATAGGTTTATGATAGTTTTATTTACCATTTCATCTTCCATCAATTCTGATTCTTTTGGCCCGTTTTTCTTGTTCCCACTGGCCGATTTCCACGTCCTCTGGTTCTTTTGTTTCCTTTGTCGTTGGAGTTTCCTCCTTCTCCAGTTCCTTCCTGGTTTCTTTCTCGTCCTCTGCCCCGTCCTCTTCCTCTCCCTCGTGTCTTTGTCGGTTGGCTGATCCGTGGTATTTCCCTCCGTGTCCTCAGGACACGGAACTCGTCTAAAAAAGTAGTTTGAATTCTGGACCCAGTTTCTTTTCCTGATTGTATTGTTTGTGCCACTCGTTCTTCTATTTCAGTATCACTGCTTGCTATAGACTCTGTTCCACTTGCCATTTCTGTTTCACTCTCCAAGGGTTCCCCCAGTGATATTTTTTCATATAAGTGGTCATATTTGTGGGAATAGGTTAGAATTCTACCACTTTCATAATCCATGCAGTCGCGGTGCAATTTGCGCTGCTTCCTTGCCTTTATGTCTTCTTCATAGGTTTTTAGCCTCAATTTGAGGTCATCAACAAATTTCTTAATCAAATCCTGTTCTTTGTGACTTTTAATTCCTCCTGCAAAGATTTGAGTTCCTCTAGGAGTTTCGCCCTGTCTTCCCATGCGTACTTCACTAGAATTGATAACATGTTTTCGAGCTTTTGGCTGAATTTTCTGACCATTCTTCTAACATCCTGGGGTTGGGGGATTCATATGAGGGTGTTATATAAATCCTTAGGCCCCTCGGTACCATCTCCTTTTCTATATAATCCTGTAGTGAGATGGCCTCCCACCACTTGGAAGTTTCAGATTTTTAATTTTCTCTAGCCTTTTCAATTTGTCCTGTAGAGTAATATCCTTAGGTTTGGTTTCAATTCTGATTTGTCCCTTATTAGGCGCTCTGGCAAACAGGCTGAGAGCTGACGCCCTCCTCTCTGTTTCTTCCTCCATTAATCGTAATTTCTGTATAGCTGTCTATAAATTGTGTAAATAGTAAGTGTGGACAGCGTGTTCTGTAGGGGTATCCTGGTGTCAGTACCTCCCCTCAAAATATGAGGTTCCTGCTGCTCGATGCGTTTTCTTTACAGCGTGCTAATGTAATTGCACGATCTCTTAAGAATACTGTCTATAAATAAAGCTACGGTGGTGTTGATTCTCAATCGTGAGACCGTGTTCATTGCGTTTTATATAGATAATGCGTCAATTTCACAGCTTCACGTGTGCGGGATACGGAGTTCTGATTCGTTATTTCTAGTTGAATCTAAGTTCCGAAGTGGTTTCTGGGTATTGTAGTCCCGGATACGTGAAATCCGTATCCCTTTTCCCCCTGCGTCTCTAGTGCAGTCTCCGCCTTATGCCACCGTCAGGGTGGAAAGTGAGAAGGACACGCGTCCTTCGACCCGTCTCTCTCCCCCTCCCCGTATCCCTGGGTAGCCCCCACCGGAGTTCTTACCTGCACGAGTTGCAGCGTCCGCTGGGCATCCCAATGGATTTCTTCACTTTCGTTTAGGATATCCGCTTTCCCGCTCTCACTCCTTTTCCTTCGGCATGGATATCTTTCGTGTGATCAAATGAATCAACAGTCCGACAGTTTTGGGCACTTCAAGCCGGGCCTCGGAAGACTCCGTCAATGTGTTACCAGAGTAGCTCCTTCTGTCTTCCCCCGCCCTTTGCAGAGGATCGCTTGGAGTTGGCGGAGCAGTGCCAACCAGGAATGCGTTTGCTTAAGTTCAAGTAAAGCGATCACTCAGAGTATGCTGACACCAGTGGTTGTTTATTGCAGGTTACGCGTTTCGCTTGTCAAGCAAGCTTGGTCACCCAGTGATTTACCGGAAGTCAAAGCAATACATAGACTGTGTAGACATTGAAAAAGGACCATTGACCTGAAAACCACGCTATAGTAACTGGAACGTCCATTTTGTAATGTCTAGTTATCATACTTAAATAACCATTCGTCATATTTACGCAATAGTATTACTTCATATCTTATTTGGTTGAGCGAAGTCGCAATACCAAATATAAAAATACGATAAAATGGAAATGAAACAAATGTTACATCACATTTCAAACAGGTAAATTTCCTTTCTGTTAGTATTAAGCGGTAAACGATACAGGCACGCTTTTGTACACTGCAACATCATTTAAATTGTAATCATTTTATAAATGGAAGGGTTCACAACACCTCATTCATTCTCATAGTGTTGTACCCTATGTCAAAACAACACTATGAGAATGAAGGAGGTGTTGTGAACCCTTCCATTTATAAAATGATTACAATTTAAATGATGTTGCAGTGTACAAAAGCGTGCCTGTATCGCTTACCGCTTAATACTAACAGAAAGGAAATTTACCTGTTTGTAATGTGATGTAACATTTGTTTCATTTCCATTTTATCGTATTTTTATATTTTGCATTGCGACTTCGCTCAACCAAATAAGATATGAAGTAATACTATTGCGTAAATATGACGATTGGTTATTTAAGTATGATAACTAGACATTACTAAATGGACGTTCCAGTTACTATAGCGTGGTTTTCAGGACAATGGTCCTTTTTCAATGTCTACACAGACTATGTATTGCTTTGACTTCCGGTAAATCACTGTGTGACCAAGCTTGCTTGACAAGCGAAACGCGTAACCTGCAATAAACAACCACTGGTGTCAGCATACTCTGAGTGATCGCTTTATTTGAACTTAAGCAAACGCATTCCTGGTTGGCACTGCTCCGCCAACTCCAAGCGATCTTCTGCAAAGGGCGGGGGAAGACAGAAGGAGCTACTCTGGTAACACATTGACGGAGTCTTCCGGGGCCCGGCTTGAAGTGCCCAAAACTGTCGGACTGTTGATTCATTTGATCACACGAAAGATATCCATGCCAAAGGAAAAGGAGTGAGAGCGGGAAAACGGATATCCTAAACGAAAGTGAAGAAATCCATCGGGATGCCCAGCGGACGCTGCAACTCGTGCAGGTAAGAACTCCGGTGGGGGCTACCCAGGGATACGGGGAGGGGGAGAGAGAAGGGTCGAAGGACGCGTGTCCTTCTCACCTTCCACCCTGACGGTGGCATAAAGCGGAGACTGCACTAGAGACGCAGGGGGAAAAGGGATACGGATTTCACGTATCCGGGACTACAATACCCAGAAACCACTTCGGAACTTAGATTCAACTAGAAATAACGAATCAGAACTCCGTATCCCGCACACGTGAAGCAGTGAAATTGACGCATTATCTATATAAAACGCAGTGAACACGGTCTCACGATCACGATTGAGAATCAACACCACCGTAGCTTTATTTATAGACAGTATTCTTAAGAGATCGTGCAATTACATTAGCACGCTGTAAAGAAAAACGCATCGAACAGCAGGAACCTCATATTTTGAGGGGAGGTACTGACACCAGGATACCCCCTACAGAACACGCTGTCCACACTTACTATTTACACAATTTATAGACAGCTATACAGAAATTACGATTAATGGAGGAAGAAACAGAGAGGAGGGCGGCAGCTCTCAGCCTGTTTGCCAGAGCACCTAATAAGGGACAAATCAGAATTGAAACCAAACCTAAGGATATTACTCTACAGGACAAATTGAAAAGGCTAGAGAAAATTAAAAAATCAGAAACTTCCAAGTGGTGGGAGGTCATCTCACTACAGGATTATATAGAAAAGGAGATGGTACCGAGGGGCCTAAGGATTTATATAACACCCTCATATGAATCCCCCAACCCCAGGATGTTAGAAGAATGGTCAGAAAATTCAGCCAAAAGCTCGAAAAACATGTTATCAATTCTAGTGAAGTACGCATGGGAAGACAGGGCGAAACTCCTAGAGGAACTCAAATCTTTGGAGGAGGAATTAAAAGTCACAAAGAACAGGTTTTGATTAAGAAATTTGTTGATGACCTCAAATTGAGGCTAAAAACCTATGAAGAAGACATAAAGGCAAGGAAGCAGCGCAAATTGCACCGCGACTGCATGGATTATGAAAGTGGTAGAATTCTAACCTATTCCCACAAATATGACCACTTATATGAAAAAATATCACTGGGGGAACCCTTGGAGAGTGAAACAGAAACGGCAAGTGGAACGGAGTCTATAGCAAGCAGACAGAATACAGTCCTCACCATAAAAGATAGAGAAACCCTTATGGATATGCAGGATCTATATCTAGAAGCAGGTTTAGAAGAGGGGGAAGAAGATATGAGCATTAGAACTGACCGCCCGCTTGTACAAAATTCAAACCCAAATCTGTATTTTTGCCACTCATGCCTCATGATAACATAGATGCATTTCACGAGACCATTGTGAAAGACCTTATGAAATTTCGTAAAAACGACATAATGGTAATTATGATACATCTAACAACTTTTCCAAGATACAATGGCAGTTTTTGAATTCCCTGAATGAGGATGAGAATATCATCATCCGTCCCGCCGATAAAGGCGGTAACATTGTACTGTGGGACAGGACAGCATATATTGCAGAGGCGACTAAACAACTGATGGACATAAAATTCTATGTCAAAACTGAGTTGAATGAATACAATGACAGCATTATAAAGGTATGGAATACATTAACAGAGTACAAAGAGAGGGGGATCATTACATGGGAAGAATTCTGTTATCTTAAATGCGATTATCCCAGAACTCCTATCTTTTACCTTCTCCCGAAGGTGCACAAAGACCCTAATGTACCTCCAGGTAGACCTATCGTGTCTTCCATCGGTTGTGTAACAGAGAAAATTTCTAAATACATTGATCATTTTCTACGTGAATATGTGGAAAAATTGCCCTCTCATATCAGGGACACTAAAGACTTTTTGGGCAAAATCAAAGACCTGGTTTGGGAAGAAGATTACTATATGATCACCTTGGATGTGAATTCCTTGTATTCCATTATAGACCATTCATTAGGTATTCGCTGTTGTCAGCAATTCCTAAACACTCGGGAAATTTGTTATTTGGAACACACAGAAATGCTGTTAACACTAATGAAGTTCTGTTTGTTAAACAATATGTTCTTATTTAATGGCACTATGTTTAAACAAGTCCTGGGAACCGCGATGGGGACTTGTTTTGCCCCAAGTTTTGCTAATCTTTTCTTGGGGATCTGGGAGGAGGAAGTCCTTAAAAACTTGATCAAGACTGCACAAAGAACAAAGTAATTAAATGGTACAGGTATATAGATGACTTGTTTGTAATATGGAAGGGTAGTAAGGAAAGCGCAATTGATATGATTAATGAGCTTAACAAGAACAGCTTTAATCTTACCCTTACATATAACATCAGCAAACAACAGACTGAATTTCTGGATGTAATAGTGGAAATAAGGAAAAACAAGATACACACCAGACTCCACAGAAAAGCAACAGCAGGTAATAGTGTTCTGCACGCTCTTAGCAGCCACCCTGAAACCCTAAAATGGAGTATTCCATTTGGTGAGCTACTAAGAGCGAGGAGAAATTGAAGTTCACAGGACAGCTTCCTGACTGAACAATACAACATAATGCAAAGATTCCGTGAGAGAGGATATCCAGAATGGGTACTTAAAAGAGCCAAGAATAGAATTGATAAAACTGAAAGGGAAGAAACGCTCAAAGATAAACCCATTACTGAGGGAGAGAACATCACGAGGGTCATTATGACATATAATAAGGAATCCAAAGCTATTGCGAAAATATTTACACAGAACTGGAATATCCTCACTAGTGACCCTATTGTAGGACACACTTTACATGAGAGACCACAGATTATATATAGGAAAGGCAAGAACCTCAGAGACTTCCTAGTAAAAGGTGACATCACAAACAAAAGTCTTAACACCAAAATGAATCTACATGGCTTCTTTCCATGTGGACATTGTAAAGCCTGTAGAAACAGCTCAATGAGAAAATCCTATCAGACACTTACAGGGGAGAAAGAAATAACACCATTTCTCACCTGTGGTACAGTATTCACTAGCTACATCCTAGAATGCCCATGCAAAAAAAGATATGTGGGGAGCACAACTCTAGCAACTAAAAAACAGGTGCTAGAGCACATGAGGGCCATCACAAATAAAGATCCCCATTACCCTGTAGCCAGACATTTTGCTATATACCATCTTTCCAACAGCTCCCTTTTGTCGTTTCTAGCCATAGAACAGATTGAGCATTCACCAAGGGGAGGTAACAGAGTCCTTCATTTACGGAAAAAGAGTCATGGCATATTATCAACCTCCAGACGAAAAGCCCAGAAGGGCTGAATCAGGATGAAGAACTGAGCATCCATTTATATGAGTAGAAAACTAGAATTGATAATTTCAAAATAGAGAGTAACTATAGTTGTACAATTGTGTATTATTGACTTAGTGTTTTAATGGTTTTAGTATATTTTAATGTAGAACATGAGATCACGCATAGTATTCTCTTTTCTTTTACAGGAGGAAAGGAAGGGGCAGAATTTGAGACAATTCTTCGCTGCGACCACCCCCTACCCTTTTCTTCTCTTCTTTTCTTCTATCACAAAGGTGGAGGTCCTGATCATACAGATAAGAGTCACTTTTTGTTCTTTCTGGTTTTATTAAGAAACTTGGTTTCTCTCCAGTCGTGTTTCTGGAATCTTTTTCACTAAAACTTTATTCCCTTGTAGGGAATGTATTTATGGAGAACACATATAAGGGGTATGGTTGCTATACCGGGAGAATCATAGACATAGAAGTATGTAGAATGTATTGCGCAAGCGGGTGATTAGAATAGAAGATTAATGGGCACCATAACTAAGCATTTAGCATGACTGTCAACAACACTAAACAGAGAGTGGAGTCTAATATTGACAGGCTGTTCTAAAATTCACTGGCACTTTGCCACTACCCGAATAGGAAGAGAACCGACAGTTTGGACCATAAATATATGGGCACTATGCCTCGTAAATCAATGGGTCCTATGTCAAAACAACACTATGAGAATGAAGGAGGCGTTGTGAACCCTTCCATTTATAAAATGATTACAATTTAAATGATGTTGCGGTGTACAAAAGCGTGCCTGTATCGTTTACCGCTCAATACTAACAGAAAGGAAATTTACCTGTTTGTAATGTGATGTAACATTTGTTTCATTTCCATTTTATCGTATTTTTATATTTTGTATTGCGACTTCGCTCAACCAAATAAGATATGAAGTAAGACTATTGCGTAAATATGACGAATGGTTATTTAAGTATGATAACTAGACATTACAAAATGGACGTTCCAGTTACTATAGCGTGGTTTTCAGGACAATGGTCCTTTTTCAATGTCTACACAGTCTATGTATTGCTTTGACTTCCGGTAAATCACTGTGTGACCAAGCTTGCTTGACAAGCGAAACGCGTAACCTGCAATATACAACCACTGGTGTAAGCATACTCTGAGTGATCGCTTTACTTGAACTTAAGCAAACATATATATACATATATATATATATATATATATATATATATATATTTTTTTTTTGTTTTTTTTGTTTAAGCAACTCCACAAGAAGAGCAAAGTGGGCACTCCCGGTAAGCAAAATTATTTTATTCGTATTCTTACAGCGTGATGTCTGTCCTGACACGTTTCGGCTGATCCCAGCCTTTCTCAAAGTCATGTTACCATTTCATTTTTTCACATTTAAAGGTACAGTACGTATAGACGTAGAAGAAACAACATTCGTTGTACAAATGTCCCCATCATTATACATACTGTATATTGAACTGGCAGGATGATTAACATCATTTTTATAATTTTCGAAACGTTTTTTACTCATTTTTATACTTTTTTGAATTAATATTTTTGTAAAAACAAACCAACTCAACATTGTATTATCCCATAATATGGTCCCGGAAGCCATTCAGGAGATAAACTCTTGGGCCAGTGCCCCAATCTAATTAGAAGCAACATATATAATTATTCCGTTCTTGGGCCAGTGCCCAGGCCAATTAGAAGCATCATGTTTCATTAAATTTACTCAATTCATTAGTTGCAACCTGCTGGGCTTTGCTAACTCCAAGGTATTGTGATCATCCACAACTACTATGCACCCAAAATCCATTATACCGTTTAAAATAAGAAAATCAATCGATAAAATACCAATATATCAATTCAATCATCCATACAGATATAATAAATAGCTCTATATATACGAAATTTCTTGTTCATACATAAAGTGCCTGAGTGCAATCCTGCAATTGCAGTGTATTTTGTATTAACAACCCCTGGATATTCAATTCATCTTGGATATTTTGCACATATGATACATCATAAATCTCTTCTAATTCTTCATCCCTGTTCAACCCGTTAGGAAATTTGGTGTTCAAATCCAAAATATATCTAGATTCCAGACGTCTCAGATTAATAGTCCTATTGCCTCCTCTGCTGTTAGGGGGAACCCTAGCTATGGCAAAGAACATCAGTAAACCAGGGTCACTTTCATGTTTGTCATAAAAGTGTTTGGCCACAGAATAAGTGAAATACAGGTTCCTAATTGCTCGTTGATGCTCTAGCATACGTTTTTTTAAGGGGAAAATAGTACTTCCCACATACATCATAGGACATGGGCAACTGAGTACACAAATGCAGTGGTCAGTATTGCAATTGTAGAAACCATTGATCTTTTTTGTGTGCCCATCACTAGATTTAAAAGTGAGGACATTTTTCACCATTCTGCAGGCCTTACAATGATTGCACTTTAGAACCCCTTCATGTTTGATAGCCATGCCTCTGGTTTTCGACTACCATCAAAGTAGCTATGCGTTAGGTTATCACCCAATGTCCTTCCTTTCCTGTAGGTAACTGGCAGTGCCATAGGTAAATCTTTGCTTTAATATTATCACTTTTGACTACCTGCCAGTGTCTTCTCGGGGCCTGATATATTTTAGGGGGCATTTGATTAAAACAGGTGCTAAATCTGGCCGATGTTCCTTCCTTAGGGGTTCTTTGATTTGGATAAAGCAATTGATTTCTAGTAACCCCCTGACTTGCGTTTAGCCTCAGTTAATGTCTTGGAATGATATCCGCGTTTGCTAAACCTTTCATTAATTTTACGTACCTGCCCTTGGAATTCCTGGTCCTGGCTACAAATTCTTTTCAGCCTTAATGTTTCCCCATAGGGGATGCTCGCTTTTAAATTTGTTGGATGTTGACTTTTGAAATGCAGAGTGCTATTACCCGCTGTTGTTTTGCGGAATACTGTTGTATTGATTTGACCATCCTTCACTTGTAGCAAGATATCCAAGAAGGATATCTCGCTAACACTCATCTGTGCTGTAAAGTGTAAATTGAAGGGATTATCATTCAGGGTCTTCATATACTCTTCAGCCTTCTGTCTGGACCCACTCCACAACAGAAATAAATCATTGATGTACCGGGTCCAGACCAGGGTATGTTGTACATATTTGGCATTATCGTCTGCCCAGGCCACCTGCTTCTCCCACCAGCCCATAATCAAATTGGCAAAGCTGGGGACGAAGCAGGTGCCCATAGCAGTCCCCATAGTCTGTCTGTACACCCTTCCATCATGCATGAAGATGTTATCCTTCAGACAGACCTGGATCATCTGCAACAGCATTCGTGTATGTTCTAAAAAACATGCAGGTCTTTTTTTCAAATAGTACTCACATGCTAGCATCCCTAAATCATGGCCAATCGAAGTATATAGGGCAGAAACATCAAGAGTGATCATGATATAAGAATAACTCCATGCGAGGTCATTGATTTTTGTAAGAAAATCTCCACTATCTTTGCAATAAGATGGTAGGTAATGTTTTCACAAAGGGGAAAAGAAATGAGTTGATGTATATGGCTGTGTTTTCAAGGAAACTCTCATTCGAAGAGACTATAGGTCTCCCAGGGGGGTTATGTAGTTGTTTGTGGACCTTCGGTAGTAGATGAAAAGAAGGAATCTTCGGATGCTCTGATCTTAAAAAGTTAAATTCATCCAGATCTAAGATACCAGCATCGTGCCAAGATTTGAGTTGTAACTGAAAACTCTTCATGCTAGCCCGATATTCTTCATGCGTAATAACCTGATAACATTCTGTATCTTGTAATTGCCTCATTGCTTCTTGATTGTACTTCTCAGCATCCATAATAACTACATTCCCTCCCTTATCGCTGTTTTTTATTACGATAGAGGTATCTTCTTTTAAAGTTTTCAAAGCCTTCCTCAATTCAGGTGTTAAATTATCCTTGTACCCCCTACTTCTGGTTCTCAATTCAATCAGATCATGAACAACCATCTCATGAAAGCAGTCTATGTTATCGTGAGCTGTGATAGGGATTAAGCGGGACTTGGGTTTGAAACCAATCATGCTGGTGGACCCAATATCAATCCCCAAATTAGACATGAGATGTTCCATATCACTGGGATCCAAGCCCTCACTTTCTCTATGTAATGTTTCAAGAGCTAAAAGTCCCTCAGCCTCCTCTATCGCCAAATCACAAGATGGTAGACTGACAGAAACAACAGACTTATTTTTCAATTTATGAATTTTGTTTAGTTTTAATTTTCTAATAAACAAAAATAAATCGTTCCTGGCTTGCGCACAGTCGAATCCTGATGAAAGGCGAAAAGAAAGACCATATTCTAACAATGTTGTTTCATCATGTGTCAGTTCCCTCTGAGAGAGATTAAGCACAGTTAATGTTTCTTCTAGGTTTTCTTTTTCTGGCGTAGGTTCCGTTTGCTCTGTGCTCCTTCTCCATTTGCTTCTTCGGGTCCGGCATCTTTGTTTTCGCCTCTTCCTCTTCCCCTCTCCCTTCCTCTTCCCCGGGGGGGGGGGTTTGTCCTTCTTTGGTTTTTCGGCTTCCCGTATTAGGCGATATTCATTGTGAAAAACCGAAGCTGCCACTCTGATTCAAAAGTTATCTCCGTCATCAGTGCTAACATCAGAGCTGGATCCAGAGGAGATAAGATCTTGTTTCCTCTGTACATCTTATTGAAGCAATCCCTTTCTATAGGTATCGTATTTCTTTGCAAAGGTCAGGATGCGCCCATCCATATAATCTTTTTTGTTTCTTTGAAATTTCTGTTGTTTTTTTAATTTCACCTCATTTTCATGCTTTAGTAATCGTTCATTCATCTTATCTCTAAATTCCTTGACAAAATTAGAGTTTTCTTCTTTGTCTATGTCCATACGTAAGCCCATAGACATTATCTTAGCAAAATCTAGTTCCGCATAATTAACCAAGATTTCATTCATACCAGCACTTGTTTTTGCTGTAAATGCAGCCCATTCTTCTAGTAGCCCTGGGTGTGGTATTTCATAAGTGGGCACCGTAAAAATTCTTAGCCCTCGTAGCACACGTTTTACTTTCAAATATTTAATAAATGATGTTAGCTCCCACCACTTGCTTATTTCTTTTTTACTAAGTTTCTCTAGTTTAAACAATTTTTGCCTCAGAGTCAGCGTACCTGGGTCTCCGGATAACACTCCTCCACTGGTACTGCTGACTGCACTTTCAATCTCGCTGAAGACATGCTTCCTCCAAGCGTTCCCAGTCCAGATCATTGCCAGATAGCGTCGCATGTTGTGACATCATTATTGCTTGCCGCGCAGTCCCGTAGACGTCCTCTCACTCAGGACTGCAAACACTGCCGCTTTGTATGAAATGTACACAAATGGCTTCCTGCTACGATCAAAACCTGATACACAAATGACCCGATCCTTGGAATCCGCTTCGGATATGCTTCCAAACTACGATTCTTCTACGAGACACAGCGGGAAGGTCGCGGCGGTGGGGATCGCTCAAACCCGCAATGCGGTATATTTCTCCCAAGGTCTCCATTAGAAGCAATCTCGTCCACCAGCGTGTGGGTGCACCACGACTGGAACGGCACCAGTCTATATCTTTTTAAGCAACTCCCACAAGAAGAGCAAAGTGGGCACTCCCGGTAAGCAAAATTATTTTATTCGTATTCTTACAGCGTGCTGTCTGTCCTGACACATTTCGGCTGATCCCAGCCTTTCTCAAAGTCATGTTACCATTTCATTTTTTAACATTTAACGGTACAGTACGTATAGACATAGAAGAAACAACATTCGTTGTACAAATGTCTCCATCATTATACAGATTGTATATTGAACTGGCAGGATGATTAACATCATTTTTATAATTTTCTAAACGTTTTTTACTCATTTTTATATTTTTTTGAATGAATATTTTTATAAAAACAAACCAACTCAACATTGTATTATCCCATAATTCATAATATGGTCCCGGAAACCGTTCAGCAGATAAACTCTTGGGCCAGTGCCACAATCTAATTAGAAGCAACATGTATCATTATTCCGTTCTTTTTCCAAAATTTTCCAAAAAGTTCCTCTTTTCAGGTCAGCTGCTATCCTAAAAGTTGGGGGGATTCGTCAAGGGGGGGGCAAAGAAAAAAGGGGGATCCCAAAACGTGTTTTCTTCATGCAATTTCCATAGGAAACTTTAGACAAGGCTACAGGTCAAACTGCTGAACGGAATTACGCGAAATTTGGCACAGAGAAAGGTCTTGGTCAAGAAAGCACGCTTTTGTTTAAATCGGGTAAATCCGTTCAGTATTTTTAGAGAAATATCAAATTTTCCAGATATCGATATTTAAGAATTTTGACATCTGATTGGCTGAAGCGTTACGAGCACGAGCTTGCGGCTGATTGGCTGCGAACTGTTGAAACTAGGAAGTGTTGGCAGCCATTTTGTGATTCAGTCCGTCAGCTCACAACTCTCCCTCTACAAGGCATCAGGTCGGTAGTTCTACCTCTGCGAGGTGACACTAAAAATATACCGCAGCTCTGTCTGTGCGAGATACTCCTTTTACGCTCCCTCTCCCCACATCATCAGCTCGCGGCTATGACTTTAGAAGCCAGTACGTCGGCTCGCAGCTCTGTGTCTGCGAGCCGTGGGGCCCACAGCTCTACCTCTGTGAGCCACCTCGTTAGCTCGTAGCTGTGTCTGTGCTAGCAGGCCCGTTGGCCCGTTACTCTCCCTCTGCGAGTTAGCCCGTCGGGTTGCAGCGCAGAGGGCTCGCAGCTGTATCTCTGTGAGCCAGCCCGTTAACTGATAGCTGTGTGTCTGCTAGCAGGCCTGTTGGCCCGTTGGTCTCCCTCTGCGAGTCAGGCCACAGCTCTCCCTCTGCGAGCCGGTACGGTGCTGTGCTTTTGCGAGCCAACGGCTCGTAGGTCTCCCTCTGTGAGCTGAGCCCACGGGCCGCAGCTCTTCCTCTGCGAGCCTGCCCGACGGCCTGCAGGTGTCCCTCTGCTAGCGGAACCGCAGGTGACACTCTGTGAGCCGAAATTGGGAATATAAGGCGGCTCTAAAAAGAGCCCTTTTGTTTATTAGTTGGAGCTACATGTAAGTGCGAATGCACAGCTTCAGGTTAATCTGGAAAACTCGGTTTCCCTCATCTGTGAAGTGTAGATATCAGCCATATCAAAATGTATGTTGTTGTTGTAGATCGACCCCATTCTATGGTCTCTGAGGTATGCAGACACAGCTTTGTTGAAATTCTTCCTAGATTTTTCAATCTTATGACAAAATTGGTTTGACCATTTCCACTTTTGTCTTTGGCATATATTGGAATATACAAAGACAGTTTGAGGCAAAAGTAACATCAATTGTCCAAAGGTGTCCTTCATAAGCATTTCCAAACCTACCCCAGTCAATGTGCCTAGGTCGTTAACACCACAGTGCACAATCATGAGATCAGGGTGTTGGAGATGCAAACAGGTTTTAACCAAAGGGAGCAATTGGTGCCACTTCAATCCTCTCTGTGCAAACCATTTAATGTGTACATTTTGTAAACCTAGGTCTAAGTCAATATGTCTCTGTTCTGCATACCTCTTGCACCAGAAAACATAGCTATGTCCTACAATCCACACTAGCATTTTGAAAGTATGGCTAGAAGATATGGATAAATGTCTGTAGCTCATGCAGTCCGTTCGTAGAATAAGAGATATGTTTAAACATGGGGAACTACTTTTTTTTACATACAAAATGTTAACGGATTGGGAGATGAAATGTATTGTGTCCTAAAAAGTAGGGTGTATATTAGTTTTGATGAAAAGCATCTTTGTGATTGGTTAATAAAAAGCAGTTTATACGTGGAGTACATATTATAGGATGAAATTTGCTCAGCTCAACCACACCTGCTAATTGTATTTGGAAGGTGCAGTTCAAACTTGAAAGAATGGTGAACTTTTGACCTCCACGTGCCGTTAAATGTTGGAGAAAATGTTGCAAAAAAAATATCGGTAGGTTTAAAAAATGATGAACTTTTAACCTGCACGTGTCATAGAATGTTCTAGAAAGTGTTGATACAATACCTTGAACTTTTCACCTGTATGTGTCCTTAAAAAAACAGTTTATATGGAAAGTTAAAAAATAAGCAATAAAGAGAGGTTTTGCAATCTGAAAAAAATAAGGAACTATTCTGATTTGTTCTTTACATGGATTTATGTGTGGAGCAACAGGGAAATTGTGCCATTACTGCTTCCATTCTTGATGAAAGCGGTGCATTACATGTACTGTGTGACAAGAAAAGAATTGCATGCGTTTGTGACATTTGAAATCTACATACCAACTAGGAAGGTAAATTAGAAATTAAGAAGGTGTGTTATGTGTTTTGGAGTAGTGGTTAAGTATTTGAGGCGAAATTTTTAACTTTGAAAGTATTTTTTATTTCTAAATAACATAGTGTTAGTAAAGTCTGGTGTTTTATTGGTTATAAAATATGCATAATGTGTAACTAGTTGTTAAACAAGTACTTTATATATGTTTAGGAGTTTTTCACAAAGAAAAAGTGTAAGCTGTCATCTGTAAAAGACTGTGGGCCATATTCTCAAGACCAGCGATAAAATTATCGCCGCTTTAGCGACAGTTTCCTGCCGCTAAAGCGGCGATAATGTTATCTCCATTCTTGTGAATATGGCCCTGTATGGTTTTGAAAATTCAATGTAGCGTTAATTTCCATTCGTATATCTATTCCGGCGAGATAAACAAAATGTGGCACGTTTGGAAATTATGCTCAGTCTGAAAATAGTGGAGAAGGGTTGACAGTAAAAAATTCATGTGTTATTAACTTAACAGAGATGGAATGTGGATCAGTTACAGGCTCAGCTTCCGCATTGCCCACGTCACCTGCGTCCAACCCTGGTTCCACTGCCGAACATGCACATTGGAGTGTCCCATGGATGTCTGCCTATCCAACACAACTGTTGATGAATTGGACTATGACTTGTGTTTGCGCCCCCTGTTGGATAACGAACAGGAGTGTAACCGAGACAGCCGTGCAAGGGATGCGTTGACATATTGCGTATGTATTGGTAGTTGTGCATGGGAGATGGCACAATCTCTCGTGTGCAGTGACCACATCGACGCGCTCCCCTATTGGGCTGTGTTGTGGATCGGTGAGACGGTGTGGGCTGAGCACACCTCCACGGACCACCTAATGGATTGGCTCACCCTGGTGTTCCTTGAACACGACAACGACGTACTATTGGAACACATTGCACATGAAGCTGCACGGGCATTCATGGATGAGTAACTACGTACCAGCAGCCACATCCTATTGCCACCCACAGCACATGGTCCAACAACTTGTTGCACAGTGGGGATTGCTCACATATCCCACCAAAACAGAGGAAATGTCTCCCTTCGGTCGAGGTCTGGATGCATGTGCGTGGAATAACGCGTGTGCCACACACCTGTCCAAGGTGACGCAGGTCCATGGTCCCAGCAACACAGCGTCGTTTGGGAACTTTGCCAATTCGGACACACTGCTCAGTGAGAGCCCACACATGGCCATGTAGCACGACATGTGAACCTGTCAGACCCTCACACCTGATCACTGTCGGCAGAGCAGACAATTGCTGCACCCCGGAGGCAGAGCACCATGCAGACCCCACGTACAGTGAGTCGTGCCCCCTCACACGGGGCACTGTGCAGACACCAAATAAACCATCCGACTTATCCACAGCCCACACATAGAAGCCCCTGCCTGTGGTACCCCCGCATGGGATGGCGTTGACACCCACGAAAACAGCAACCCATGTCCCACAACGTTGTACACACATTCAAATCATTGCTCAGAGCTGTGGCATATCCTCCACACAAAAAAGAAGAAATGTTATGTGCACACTTTGTGGTCTCATTTTTTACACTGAAAGGTAGATTTCAATGTCAGTCAAGGCTGGTGTGGTACTGCAAGGCTTTGCATTTGGGTGTTCTTAGGAAATCTAAGTTGTTGGGGAGCAAGGCAAGGTGGGCTGTGAGCGTTGCTATATGTGATAAATCTTGTCCATTTCAGGCCCAACATCATCTGCCCCTCGACATGTACCCATGCTGCGTGTAAGTGTCTTAAGCATGTCCGTGCCTGTTGTGGCCGTTGCCTCGTCCGTACTCACACGCACATGCCAATAAAGCCTATGCCACTCCACTGGTGTCTAACTGGGAGGTGTGTTGTAAAGATTGTCCACTCGTGTGCCGCAATGAGCCTCGTCCCAACACAGGGTAGAACCTGCTGTTGCATGTGCAACTGGGGTGTATCCCTTTGGCAAGCTCTACCTCTGTGAGCCAGACATTGTTTTCGCATAGGTGCTGGACGACATCTGATGCAGCCCCATCACCTATGCAGTCTGATGTGTCAGGGGCACACAGCCATGCAGCCATCACCCGACACACACACCGGACACAGAACCCGTATGAGGGGAGTTTTGTACCACATTGCCTTCATTGCTGATGTTCTGTGATTGATATGTGTGTGGGCTGCATTGTGGGGGAATTGCCTGTGCACTGATGGCGATGAACACACACATGTTGGTATGTGGAGCCAGGTGCCCGTGCGGCCTTGCGCTGCTTGTGCTATCTCACTCCGTCTCTCCCCCTCCCTCTCTCCCGCCCTGTCATAGCAAACTTGTGAAAGCGATGGGTGTGCGGCTCTCAGCGCGGCACTCGAGTACTTCTTAAGTCTTTCAAACACCGAGGGGTATATTCTCAAGGACATATCGCCGAGTTAACGGCACCTTATCGCAACCAAAATGGTGATAAATTTAACGCACCATTCACAAGCTGGAGCAAACAGCCCATATCAGCAGTTTACCAGCGATAGCAGCCTCAAAAAGCATCGTCACGGATGAGTCCGGCAAATATTGCTAATGAGATGTAGAGTAGGCGTTCTCGTGCAAAAAGCAGCGAGCACATCACTTCGCAGGTGTCTCAACCACCAGCAAGATCGTCGAAGAGAGTACAAAACAGGCGATAAGGTGCGTTAGTAGCAGAAAGTTTACACCTGCTCTGAGCTGGTGTAAAGTCGGACTACAACCTGCAATATGAAAGGGAGCCCACTCAGAGCCATACGTGAATGACAACAGATGCAATGGAGCCAACGATCATGCAGCTCGGACACCCAACACTGCTCCGCCACGCCCGCCACCAGCCCCTTGTCCGCCATCCCCCTCACCTCCCCCACACAAACAAATGTGACAGCAACGTTAGGAAATCTGGAACGTAACAAATTGGCTGATGTCGCACAATTATAGTAAAGAAGATGCATGTGAAGTTGGACAAATAAGAATCTCAGTCATCTATGGATTTACATATAAAACATTTTATTTAAACAAAACAACAAAATAAAAGTAGGTACAGGTATGGCGTGTCATCCCTCGACAATTTGTGAATCACAGCCTGCAAGACAAAAAGAAAGATAAGATTGTGCGTCATGCGTCCATGAAAGGAGAGAGAAAGAGAGAAAGAGTGAGAGAGAGGAAGAGACAGAGAAAGAAAGAGTGAGACAGAGGAAGACAGAGAAAGAGAGAAAGAGTGAGAGAGAGAGGAAGAGATAGAGAAAGAGAGAAAGAGTGAGATACAAGGAAGTGAGAGAGAAAGAGAGAAACAGTGTGAGAGAGAGAGAGAGAAAGAGTGAGACAGAGAGGAAGAGAGAGAGAAAGAAAGAATGAGAGAGAGAGGATGAGACATAGAAAGAGAGAAAGAGTGTGAGAGAGAGAAAGGAAGAGATACAGAGTGAGAGAGAGAAAGAGTGTGAGTGACAGAAAGGAAGAGATGGAGAGGGAGAGTGAGAGTGAGTGTTGACACTGTGGAGAAAATCCTTACAGCTCACCTTTCTGCTACCGGTGTCTCCAACCACGTGCAGGGACATAGTGGAGTCTTCAAGTTTAGTCATCTTGTAGTGTAGCTCCTATTTCCCTAATAGGCTCTGCGCATTGGAATAATATACCCTATAGGTTTGACATAGGACTAAGGTCAATATGTCCCTATCGAGTATATTAAACTTAATTACTTGTGCCAGCTAGCTCAGAGGCCACTAGAAACTCCTTGATTAACAAGAAGGGAGTAGTTTCTGGCAGCCGCATAACATGACAACTTTGTTTACCTTTAGAATCAGAACGTGTCCCAGAGTCAATAGATAACTATTTCACTCAGCTCAATCGTGCATGCTTAGTTTTCCTCAAAGTTACACAGAAAGAATAGACGGGCGTTTCAATAAAAGATTTATTGAACAGTCTTGTTTCTCGTGTGAGTAAAATGTGCTGTTACGATCACAAGACAGTAGGCAAGATAAATAATGTACAGCGTAAGCAGTAGAAATAAATAATACTGCGCTAGCATGATCTTTAGTAGATATTCATTTACATAAATAACATAGACTAAAAATGCGAGTACTCATACGATGCGTTTCTAAGCTAGTTCTACCCCAATGTACCTAACCTAACCTAGGTGTAGGGAGAGGTATGAAGTAGGTGGAGTATTCCTTACTATGGTATACTAAGAGTATGTTACGCCCAGTATGCCTAGTATGCCAAGTATGCCAAGTATGCCAAGAGTCCCTCTAGGTTTCTAGTCAGCTCCATACCTTAAGAATGAGAGAGGTGGGAATCTCTTGCCAGACTTGAACTCCAACACCCCGCGAGGGAAGTCAGATCACTGGAAGCTGGACTCTCTGCGTGCAGGGATGACAGCGTCTTCTCAGTGCGTCAGGCCGGGAAACGGGCTCCTCTGAAGTCAAGGTCTCCTCTGATTTACAGGGGCTAGGGAAGGTATATTTATACCTGAGAGGTACCTCAGAATGTTAGCATTGACGTGAATCGGACAGCGGAAGACGTCATGAATGAACCCCTAAGGTATAACGGTTCATGCATAATAGATGAGTCCTTGAAGAAATCAATAGTCCTGTGCTAGGGAAACTCCCGAAGCCTAAGGGTCTGTTCTTCAAGAACTCGTTGTGACGTTAGGGTGGACGGATGTCGGAGACCATGCCTGTATTTGGATTGCACGGTTTAATGCCTAAACAAGGACTGGGATTTTATGCCTATATAAGGGCAGGACGAATTGTGCCTATATAAGGACATGATACAGGAAAACCTATATACGGACACCCTAAGAGGAATACAACACTCACTCCACTTTCATGTGTACGATAATAATAAAATGCTAAACATTTAATATGCTAAACAGAAAAATGGAGTACCGCATATTGCTAAAAATATTTCTTAAAAGCATTAAAAAGCATATAAAAAACCTTTTAAAATGCAAAAGGTACTGTACATTTTAAGCATTGCTCTTCATTTCAGGCATATATTTGGAAATAAAAATGCAATTTGAATGAAATAAGCAGTGATATTTACATGTGACAGAAAATGACCGATAAGTTGTTCAAAATCAAAGTCTTTTCATGTCATGAAAATTAATGAATTTTTTAGACAAATAAGATGACAAAGTGTCTGAGGAAGTACCGCGAAGTCTGACTATAAGGCTAGTTCTACTTCAAGCAGATTGAATTGCCATTTAGTTCGAAAAAATTGAAAAAAGTTCAATTTGGGAAGAGTTCCAAGTTTTGAAATATGAAGGCCACATTTTTACTGCGTCTCTGGTACATTGTGGGTTGAATCAGAGTCAGTGTACGGGTCTGGTGTAAACATGAGATCATCTATTTCTGTAGACAAAATATCGTCCACTGAAGTTGGTGTCAGTTGGAACACCTCGTGTAGTAGGTTAATTGCACAGAGATGTGAAGCATCGCTCTCAGCATAGGATGCCGCAGCAATGTTCGCGTCCGTTGTTACTTGTGTGCCTGTAGATCCATCTCAATCCTCAGCAGCAGCTGGAAGCGTCTGTGAGATCTCAATGAATGCCGTCATCAGGATTGGTAGCCTCTGGGGACAACACAGAGCATGGGCCGTTATCGGGTCCAGCAGAGTATCGATGTCCGTTGGCGTTGCCGATGGAAATGTTAGACAGGTGTCTAACACGCATTCTTCACCGCATAGCAGGCATCGTATGACAGGTAAGATGCAATCTTGCCAGATTGGTCTGAATGGCAGGAACCACGTGGTATTAAGGTCCCGTAGACGAGTCATGCCCAAAAACTGTACTATTCGCTCACGGCACTTTCGTTCAAGGAGAGCTTTCTCCATTTCGCTCGGAGTGATGTCGGCGAATAGGCTGGCCATAGCGTAATAGCAGGAAGAGAAATAGAATTCCGGCAACAAGTGCTAGAAGTAATGGTATGCCACCAAACACCGACTGTGCAAAGTTCGGGATGATTCCGAGTATTGCCTGGAAAGGTGCTAACAGACCGGAACAGATGCTCTTAAATACATGTACAATTCCGCTTGTATCAGACATGTTAAAGATACGTCCTATCATTTCCACGAAATGTATAGGGCAGTTTGTACGTATTAAAGTCTGTATCTCAGCCAAAGTCCTTGCTACTTGTAGATCATAGGTTTCTCTGGCCGAGGTCAAAGGCACTGTTTGCTGTAAAAGCATGGCTTTCATTCTGCTCAAAGTATCAAATCTTATAAAAGAGACGTTCAGCGAAGGCCACAAAGGCGACTCCCTAACTGTGTCTATTGGGGCAAACAATACTTGCATACAGCAAATGACCCTGGAGTTGACCGTTACTAGATATGGGATGCCTGGCAACATGCCGCAGCAACTCTGATCATTCAACATGAGGTAACTCCCATTAGAAAGTTGTCCAAACGTTGGATTAATCACAGCAGCTGGTGTACCCTGCTGATGGCAAGACAAATTTGCCACAGAACCATTACAAGCCTGTGTAAAGAAATGTCCTGACATATAAGTGAACCGCTCAGTGCACTTTTACAGTGTGTACCGCTCAAAAACACTTCACGATCCCCACTCCAACATCTATATGTATACGGTAAATTCCAAGATGTCTTAATGTATTCCTTACCCAACCTTTCATATTTGCCTGCTTGCATTTGTTTGAGGAAATACTAAAACTGAAAAGTAGTCACAGGTAGTGTGATTTTGCCATGAATGAGCCATTCTGTAGCTGGTTTTTCTGCCACTGTGAATGGTAACTTTTCCAGTTTTTCAATGCTCAGCACTGTATACTTTGCTCCTCTTTGTGCCAGTTCGATCTGTTTATCAGTTAGATTGTATTCTGCAAACAGAGCTGTCATGTTGATGAAACGCCAAGGCACACAGCCCGCAAGCAAAGATTGCAGCGTCCAGCTTAATAACACAATAGAACGTAATTGAGATTGGCCTTGCTGTAACATCGCCAAATCTTGTTCTATTATGTCGATAGCAGAGGATACAATGTTGTCCAATGAATATATTCTGGAGGACAAAGTTGTTAACCCATTGTCGACCACAGAGAGAGTTTTCTCTAAATTAATACGATCAAGTTCACGTATTCGTTCTGCGGCCTCCATCTGTGACACTTTCATGCTTCATTATAAGCAGCATAAATGCTGGCATATATGAAACGTTTTTGACGCGGTTTCTTGGTCCAAGCAAGAATTCCCTAAGGTCTGCGTCTTCTTTAAGTAAGGATAAGTGTTGTTTCACATCCTGTAGTGTAGATTTCTGCAGCCAATCGAGGCATAATTTTCCTACACTGTATGTTGTTACTACCCCCGGATGCTGTCTTTGGACGTATCTTGGGTCTGGCCTATGAATAGTAAATCCCTGAGTTCTATTCAGGAATCTTTCCTGACAGTTGCTCGTGTCTGTGGGCCAGATCAACCATTTTCTCCAATCAGGATTAGATCTGTTGAGTTGTAGTATTTTGTCAACTGTAACCGCTGCCTGTGTATTGTTATCACTTGCAGGTGTTGGTACAGAAGGTGTTTTCATCTCTTTGATCTTGGCTAGTCCAAGACAAGATATTTGTTGGACAGTTTCATTCAAAAACATTATTTGTTCAGGGATGATACAGGCTCTAAATAACGCTTCTATCCCCTGCAATTGCCAATCTTTAGTACCCCAGACAGTTTTTGTGTCTATTGTGTCTTTCCATAAGTCAAAACCCTGTCTAGACAGTTGGGCAATAAATGTTGCAGAGTAAATCTGTTTTGTATTAGTTAACATAATTTTCAGTCCTGTTTTGTTTATATTTTTATAGTAAAACGTTTCTGGATCAGATGTATTGTAACCTGAAAAATATGGAAACTTGTTAGCAAATGTTTTTGAACTACCTTGTGGTGGTGTAGGACAATGCTCCCATTGGTTAAACATAAACACATTTCTAGGGTATGCAGATTTATGCAAATAATGATGACCATAGTGGTTATAGCAATACAGCTGTTCATAGTCTGATGAACCCTCTAAATATTCATTTTTAGAAAATGCAGCAGATTTTTCTAGGTCAAACATTATGTCATTAACAGTCTCAAAGTCCCAATCATCAGAAAAGGTACTGGACGAAATGAGATCACTTAGTGAAATTTTAAACAAATGTGGAATGTTCAATTGTTCCGTCGGGCCAAAAATTTCAAAATCTGTTTTGTCCCACACTATACCATCCTGTATAGGAACGGCTGTGATGTTCACTGTTGACAAGTCTCTTGCTTCACGATGGGAAGATTTATGAGGTTTCAGAAGTAGGTTCACATCTTTTCCTTCAGTGTTCACATGGATGTATCTGCCATTTATAAGCACGCTCATAGTCATAACCAAAGCTAGCCAAAGCAGGAAAACAAATATTCCAGAAATAATCCAGAGCTCAATCCATGGGGAAACCAGATAAGTCTTTTTCAGAAAGTGAAGAAAGTCTTGTACTTGCTGCTTGAATTTTAATGATGCTGGCGTCGTTTCAGGTTCACTTCGATCTTCTGAGAACGTATCAAAGTTAATGAAATAGCCAGAAGCAGTTCTGTCAATTGTTGGAATTGCATCAGGATTTGTAGAAATCGCTGGAACCAGTTGATCACTTGCTACATTGGTGTAGACAGGTGTATTTGGACGAACTGTTACTTGATCTTCAAGAGGGATGAGTTCCATTGAATTGTTGCTTAGTCCTTCATCTGTTACTGCTGAATTCTCGATGGTTATCAGTCTTTCAGTCTGAACCTCTTGGATAATAGTGAGAGGAGTGCGTCTGCTACTAGGTCGGAGTCCACGTGGTCTACTATTTAGTATTGGCCACATACTGTGGTTTGATGAGGTCGATGGACACAAATCTTTTCTCCTTTCTTCCAGCAAGGGGCGGCAGAAGTACTGTTCTTGTTCCTTGAACTGCTAGGACTGGTACTGGTTGTCTGTAAGAAGGTCCAAATTCCTTCTTGTCCGCAATCTTTTCTCTGACTAGATCCCCAACTTTTGGAATCCAGACAGGCCTTGCTGGGACCGCCGGTTGTTCCCCAGTGGTGGTTGGCTGCAGGAATACGTTGCTTTGTTTTGATCTTAGTTCATTGAGTTCCTGTAAAACAGCCAAACGATCTTTGATATCAAACGGTTTATTTTCCACCACTGTGCCTACGTGATCGAGGTCTGGTACCCACATTCTTGTCCCAAATAGGACTTCATATGGAGTGACCCCCCCCAGAGAACTTCTTGGCAGGTTATTTAATGAGCGTTGGACCCCATAAAGATGTTTGACCCACCCATCACCCGAACCTTATACCCTAGCTGTTATAGGCTGCTTTATGTCCCGGTTTTTCCTTTCCACAACCGAATTTCCCTCAGGATGGAATGGAGAGGAGTACGGCAATGCAACGCCCAGACTGGCCATGGCTTCTTTGTAAGCCCGAGAGCTAAACGCAGGGCCCTGGTCAGAATGTAGCGTGCCTATTGCATATGTGCCGATAAAGACTCGCAAATCTTTTATAACAGTTCGAGCGTCAGCCGAGCACTGAGGCCATATCCATAGGAACCTAGAGCATGAATCTACTGCAACCCTGATATATTTATAGTTACCGTCCCTTTGCAGGGGACCGCAGTGGTCCAGGTAAACACAAGCTAATGGTTTGCCTGAAATTAACAGGGGTGTCTGCGCAGGACGTTTCACTGTTGAGACTTTCATCTGTTGGCATATATCACATTCTAAAACATAGTTCTTTGTTTGTTTCTGAATGCCAGGCCACCAATATCTTTGCTTGAGTAAAGATACTGTTGCAGAAACACCTGCATGGGCAGAAGCTATCCCTTCGTGTGCTGCCAGGATTAGTCCTAATCTACGTTCCTTGTTTGGAATTACCCTATCCCCCACTCCAGGGATTCGAGCAAAAGGAACGCTGTTCGCATCAATTACATAAGAGTACTTGAGTGGAAACCTTTTTGGTAACGCTGCACCACTGCCTTTGCTTGTAGCATTGACAGCCAACATTATCTGTCTATTTTCGTTTTTGAACGAGTGATCGCAGCTACGGAAGCCGTCTGAACAGCCCCCTTTGCGGCTTCGTCAGCCAATGAATTCCCTGCAACGTGAACGCCATCACGTTGATGACTCAGTGTGTGGATCACGTGAGCCTTTGGTAGTTCGTTTTTCAACTGAACTACTTGTTCCCAAAGCGTTTTGTGCTCTATTGTGCCACCTTTCGCATCTTTGAAACCATTTTCAAGCCAGTTTTGTATATATTCATTATACGACTGAACACAGTAAAAGGAATCGCACACTATTAGTTTAGGGAATTCTCGATCTGTACTTTCAAGTGCCAGTTTGAATGCTTGTAGTTCAGCTCGCTGAGCTGTACAATCTCCTAGAGATCGAGTTTTTGTGACCATAGGTCTGAAGATGCCATCTCGCATGTGACCTTTATCGATTGCACACGCTGCACTGTAAGCTTGCTTACTCCCTGTTGCGGGTTGTGCAGATCCGTCAGTGTAAATTATGAATTCGTACTGAACGAAAGGCAGAATTTCAGTGGGCAGAGCACATTCTTGTTCATATTGCAGGAACTCTTGTGTTTTTAAATCAGAATCAAAAACATATTCAACATCTGTTGCAGCAAGAGAATTAACCCATTGTATCCATCTTGGATGTAATGCTTTAGCATTTGTAATGCTTGCTTTCGTGACCGCTTCTAAAGCTGGTACTGGGGTTACGACAATAATGCATGTCCCTTGGTCTAAGGCTCTTTCTTTTGCTACAGAGGTTTGAACTGCTGTCAGAATTTTTTCAGTTGAAGTGAAGCGCATTTCCGCTTGTGTATACAAATGAGATTTGTATGCGATTGGTATTTTTCACCCTCATTAAATGTTAAGTAGGTGAATCCGCATTGACCCGAAATTATTCGGATCACCAGGTTGCGTTGACTTACGCTTGTTTGTAAGTGATTTGTTGCTAACATGTTAGCCTGGAGTGAACGCAAGATTTCTGTGTGTTCTTGTGTCCAATTTTTGATTGAAAAATCAGGTTTGATTAATGCGTAGAAAAGTTTAACCCTTTCTGCGTAATTTAGAATGTATGTTCTTCCAAAATTCAGGAAACCCAGGATGGATTGTAAGTTTTTTAGCGTTTTTGGAGGTTGGAGCAGCGCACATTTCTCTAGAAAGTTAGCTGCCAAGCTCTTGCCTTCACTTGAAAGCTCATATCCTAGAAATAGGACATTGAGATGGGCAATTCTGGACTTTTTGAAGTTGAATTTGTAGCCCTCTGAGGCGAAGCCCAATATAATGGTATTCACCCTGTTCAAGTGTTTGTCCAGGTCATCGTCTGCCAGATAGATGTCATCGACATATGACAATGCCTCGTTGTCATAAATTTGTAGTAACTCCGTTACCCTCGCTGAGAATAAACCTGGGCTGTTCTTGAACCCTTGTGGGAGTCGACAAAATTGACGCTGGGTCCCCATTATTGAGAAAGCTGTTAAGTACCTGCTTTCAGGTGCTATGGTTTGACAAAAGAAACCATTTGAGATGTCTAATGTGGTTTTATATTTTTTACGCACAATGTTATTCATTAATGCTGTGCTATGTGCATTTTGCACTGCAAATGTTTTAGAACAAGTGTTTAAGTGTCTGTAATCCAAAACTAGACGATATTATTTATCTGGTTTGGAGACAGGAAACAAAGGATTGTTCATTGAGGAGGTGCATGTTTCAATCACCCCTTGGTATTCAAGTTGATCTATGATCTCCCTGACCTGTGTTTTAGCTTCTTGCTTTATTGGGTACTGCCTTTGTGCAGTTGGTTCATGTTTCAGATGTATTTTATGGTGAGGTGAGTCCTCATCCCATCCTACATGATTTTTATATAATGCTGGGGCCTGGGCTACTGCCCATTTCCTGGCATATGTATATTTTAGGTGAATTGGAATATGGTTAGAGAAGGCAGGCATAATAATGTCCTCGCCGTGTGGGCACTCCCTGACAAATTGTGGTGGCCAGTCTTTTTCTGCTAGAAGTATGTCATAGCCCCTTGAAAGTTTTTCCCAAAAAAGTGCTTTCGCCTGTCTAGGTATGTCTCCCTCCATCCGGAGTGTTATTTCATATAACTTTTGTGGAGTACTAACCCTGGTGTCTACAGTCTCTACTGTAATGTACTCATTCAAGTCCACTATCTCCAGAAGTTCCTTCAGGTTCTGGCGAGCTATTGTGACTTCTGCTGCACTGTGCAGCATTGTCTGAGCCCATTCTCCGTTCCTGAGTTGTGTTCTCAGTATTCTCGGCATGTCTGATCTTCAGACCTGCTACTTTCTTTTTGGAGAATTGAGGTTTTGTTTTATTTTTCGGAGTGTGTTTTTCTTCCTTGGATTTCACGCCTTCTTCTCTATGTTCTGACCGTCCTCTTCTTTCTGAAGTCTGTGACGAGATCTGAAAGGTACGAGAGGAACGTGTATCAGTATCTTGATACCTGTCAGGTTTTCTCAAATTATCCCTATTCCTGAGTTTATACCTCCTTTCAGAGGGCTCCTTTTGAGGAGACCTACCTCGGGATTGAGAACGTTTCTCGTTTGAATTTTGTTTGTTAGTCTCCCACTTCTTTTTAGAAGATGTAGGAGTTTGTTTAATAGAGTCCTTCTCAGGACTTTCAGATAGTTTTGGCTTCACTGGTCTTCCACCCAAACTATCTCTGCCTAATTCTGCATATGATTGTTCAATTATTCTGGGTAGCTCAGTTTGATGTTCTATAACATCGAATTCCCTTAATCGTTGGCGGATCGCCACTGCTGCTGCCTCCCCTTTAATATTAGATAATATTATTGTTGAGACCTGGTCGAACTTTTTCAGTAATTTCATACCTAAATTTAGAGCAGGCTCTGCCCCGTATTCGTTTTGAATTTGTTTCAGGACATCAGGTATTACCGCAATTGACGGAATGCCATGTGTTTTAGTATAGATGGCAGTAAAGACTGAGCCCCAAGTGGTGCAGTCTTCCAGTTGTGGTGTGATCCCCATCGGTAAACAGATGGTTAGGATTCTGTGTTTCTCATACGGGCTAGTATTTGGAAATACTGCTTCGATTTGAGTAATTTTTTGAGCTATCCAAAATGGATCTTGTTCACGTTTTGTGGGCATTTTTCCCATGACTGTGTATAGAGTCTGTAGTGTAATTTTTAGTGTATTCCCCGGTTGAGGAGTTTGATTTGGAAGTGTCAATGGTGGTTGGACTGTGAAAGTACGCATGACATATTGGACCAATTGTCTGTAGATTTTTATTAACTCTGTAAGTTGAGTAAGTAGTTCCTCATCTGACATTATATCTAGTTCAGGATGAGGTGTGTAGCCGGCTAGAATCGGCCATGTTGCTCCTGGTCTACCTAGTGGACCTAGCCTGGTAATGTTTCTGTGATGTTTTAGGGCTGATGCTCCTGGTATGTTAATGGAATTTCTATATCCTCGGAAGGAAAATATTCCTCTGGTGGATCATCTTCTTTGTAGAAGTGAAACAGTTTTGTAACTGGATTGGATTCAGGAAATATTACCCATGAATAGAATACCTCTGTCTGAAATGATTTGTGTGCCTCTATCACGAAAACTGCTCTACCGCCTCTTGGTGGTAGGCCATGTTTTATAAGTTTTAGAGTGATGGCTCTTCTTAAGTTTGGATGGATGTCTATGACACCCTCCTCGGTTTCATTTAAACCTGTAAAATTTAAAACTGCCATGGCTGGGTCAGCCGCAGCTCCACCGTTTCCGGTGGCTTCGTCCCCGTTTATGGACATTTTGTTTTTTGAAAAATGTAGAACAGGTTTCAAGGAAACAAAGATAAGGTGCACAATATTTTGGAACACTGTATCCTTCAACGTTGAGCAAACCAAACAGCTAATATATAGGGTGCTTCCCTATGTAGCCGTGGCGAGTACTTAACCCTGCCCACTCCAGACGTCTTTTGGAGTATATGGGTAGGGGTCTCTGAGAGAAAAAGCACGGCTGAGTTACTCAGTATCGAACGTTAAATTACCGCCTTACCAAACGTTGGGGGCCATCTAGTGTAGCTCCTATTTCCCTAATAGGCTCTGCGCATTGGAATAATATACCCTATAGGTTTGACATAGGACTAAGGTCAATATGTCCCTATCGAGTATATTAAACTTAATTACTTGTGCCAGCTACCTCAGAGGCCACTAGAAACTCCTTGATTAACAAGAAGGGAGTAGTTTCTGGCAGCCGCAAAACATGACAACTTTGTTTCCCTTTAGAATCAGAACGTGTCCCAGAGTCGTGGAAACAATAGATAACTATTTCACTCAGCTCAATCGTACATGCTTAGTTTTCCTCAAAGTTACACAGAAAGAATAGACAGGCGTTTCAATAAAAGATTTATTGAACAGTCTTGTTTCTCATGTAAGTAAAATGTGCTGTTATGATCACAAGACAGTAGGCAAGATAAATAATGTACAGCGTAAGCAGTAGAAATAAATAATACTGCGCTAGCATGATCATTAGTAGATATTCATTTACATAAATAACATAGACTAAAAATGCGAGTACTCATACGATGCGTTTCTAAGCTAGTTCTACCCCAATGTACCTAACCTAACCTAGGTGTAGGGAGAGGTATGAAGTAGGTGGAGTATTCCTTACTATGGTATTCTAAGAGTATGTTACGCCCAGTATGCCAAGTATGCCAAGAGTCCCTCTAGGTTTCTAGTCAGCTCCATACCTTAAGAATGAGAGAGGTGGGAATCTCTTGCCAGAGTCGAACTCCAACACCCCGCAAGGGAAGTCAGATCACTGGAAGCTGGACTCTCTACGTGCAGGGATGACAGCGTCTTCTCAGTGCGTCAGGCCGGGAAACGGGCTCCTCTGAAGTCGAGGTCTCCTCTGATTTACAGGGGCTAGGGAAGGTATATTTATACCTGAGAGGTACCTCAGAATGTTAGCATTGACGTGAATCGGACAGCGGAAGACGTCATGAATGAACCCCTAAGGTATAACGGTTCATGCATAATAGATGAGTTCTTGAAGAAATCAATAGTCCTGGGCTAGGGAAACTCCCGAAGCCTAAGGGTCTGTTCTTCAAGATTGTGACGTTAGGGTGGACGGATGTCGGAGACCATGCCTGTATTTGGAGTGCACGGTTTAATGCCTAAATAAGGACTGGGATTTTATGCCTATATAAGGGCAGGACGAATTGTGCCTATATAAGGACATGATACAGGAAAACCTATATACGGACACCCTAAGAGGAATACAACAATCTGAAACATAGTATAGAATCAGTATTGGTAGAGTACATACAACTGCACATGCCTAATTCTCTGTTTCACCCCTGCATACCCAGGCTGCTGCACCCCATCGACTCCCGCCGCCCAGAGGTGTCTGCCCACGTCTGCGCACCTAGGCTGCTGTATCCCATCCACTCCCACTGCCCAGAGGTGTCTGCCCGCTGCTGTGCACCCAGGCTGGTGCACCCCATCCAGTCCCACTGCCCGGAGGTGACTGCCCGTTCCTGCGCACCCAGAGTGCTGCATCCTATCCACTCCCACTGCCTAGAGGTGTCTGCCCGCTCCTGTGCACCCAGGCTGCTGCACCCCATCCACTTCCACTGCTCGGAGGTGTCTGCCCGCTCTTGTGCACCCAGGGTGCTGCACACTATCCACTCCCACCGCCCAGAGGTGACTGCTCGCTGCTGCGGAAACAAGGCTCTCTGATCACCTTCCGCCACCGGTGTGTGTCAAAGAGGGTCCACCACATGCTGAAGCAACCTCCTCAGGTGTACACCCGGTCAAGCCGAGCTCACAATTCAGAGCGGGTGTTGATTGCAGGATGGCCACACATCATCGCAGGCTGCACACGCGCTCAGCTCTGGTGGCACTAACTCAGTGGAACTGAAGTCATCGCCTCGTGGCGGGAGGTCCGTGTCGGTGGGAGGGGTCGTCAATCTGTGAATCAGCCTGCTAGACAAAAAGCAAGATAAGATTGTGCGTCATGCGTCCATCAAAGGAGAGAGAGAGAGGAAGAGAGAGAGAAAGAAAGAAAGAAAGAGTGAGAGGTAGACAGAGAGAAAGAGAGAAAGAGTGAGAGAGAGAGAGAAACCGTGAGAGAGAGGAAGAGAGAGAAAGAGAGAAACAGTGTGAGAAAGAGGAAGAGAGAAACAGGAAGAGTGAGAGAAAGAGAGAGAGAGGTAGAGAGAGAGAAAGAAAGAAAAAATCAATGTGAGAGAGAGGAAGAGATAGAGTGAGAGAGAGAGGAAGGGAGAGAGAAACAGTGTGAGGGAGAGAAAGGAAGAGATGGAGAGGGACAGTGAGTGCCGACACTGTGGACAAAACCCTCACAGCTCACCTTTCCATCACCGGTGTGTCTCCAACCACGTGCCGGGACATAGTGGAGCCCTCAAGCTTACTCATCTGAAACATAGTATGGAATCAGTAATGGCAGAGTACATACAACTGCACACGCCTAATTCTCTGTCCCGCCTTTGTGCATCCAGGCTGCTGCACCCCATCCACTTCCACTGCCCAGAGGTGTCTGCTCGCCGCTGCTGCACACCATCCACTTCCCAGAGGTGTCTGCCCGCTGCTGCGCACCCAGGCTGCTGCACCCCATCCACTCCCACTGCCCGTAGGTGACTGTCCGCCGCTGCGCACCCAGGCTGCTGCACCCCATCCACTCCCACTGCCCGGAGGTGACTGCCCATTCCTACGCACCCAGAGTGCTGCATCCCATCCACTCCCACTGCCTAGAGGTGTCTGCCCGCTCCTGTGCACCCAGGCTGCTGCACCCCATCCACTTCCACTGCCCAGAGGTGTCTGCCCGCTGCTGCGCACCCAGGCTGCTGCACCCCATCCACTCCCACTGCCCGGAGGTGACTGTCCGCCGCTGCGCACCCAGGCTGCTGCATCCCATCCACTCCCACTGCCCGGAGGTGACTGCCCATTCCTACGCACCCAGAGTGCTGCATCCCATCCACTCCCACTGCCTAGAGGTGTCTGCCCGCTCCTGTGCACCCAGGCTGCTGCACCCCATCCACTCCCACTGCTCGGAGGTGTCTGCCCACTCTTGTGCACCCAGGGTGCTGCACACAATCCACTCCCACCCCCCAGAGGTGACTGCTCGCTGCTGCGGAAACAAGGCTCTCTGCTCACCTTCCGCCACCGGCGTGTGTCTAAGAGGGTCCACCACGTGCTGAAGCAACCTCCTCAGGCGTTGCGTACACGCGGTCAAGCCGAGCTCACAATTCAGAGCGGGTGTTGATTGCAGGATGGCCACGCATCATCGCAGGCTGCACACGCGCTCAGCTCTGGTGGCACTAACTCAGTGGAACTGAAGTCATCGCCTCGTGGCGGGAGGTCCGTGTCGGGGGGGTTCATCAATCTGTGAATCACAGCCTGCTAGACAAAAAGCAAGATAAGATTGTGCGTCATGCGTCCATCAAAGGAGAGAGAGAGAGGAAGAGAGAGAGAAAGAAAGAAAGAGTGAGAGGTAGACAGAGAGAACGAGAGAAAGAGTGAGAGAGAGAGGAAGAGAGAGAGAAACAGTTAGAGAGAGGAAGAGAGAGAAAGAGAGAAACAGTGCGAGAAAGAGGAAGAGAGAAACAAAGGAAGAGTGAGAGAGAGAAAGAGAGAGAGAGGTAGAGAGAGAGAAAGAAAAAAACAGGGTGAGAGAGAGGAAGAGAGAGAGTGAGAGAGAGAGGAAGGGAGAGAGAAAGAGTGTGAGGGAGAGAAAGGAAGAGATGGAGAGGGACAGTGAGTGCCGACACTGTGGACAAAACCCTCACAGCTCACCTTTCCATCACCGGTGTGTCTCCAACCACGTGCCGGGACATAGTGGAGCCCTCAAGCTTACTCATCTGAAACATAGTATGGAATCAGTAATGGCAGAGTACATACAACTGCACACGCTTAATTCTCTGTCCCGCCTTTGTGCATCCAGGCTGCTGCACCCCATCCACTTCCACTGCCCAGAGGTGTCTGCTCGCCGCTGCACCCCATCCACTTCCACTGCCCACCGCTGCGCTAACAAGCCTCTCTACTCACCTTTTGCAACCTGCTTGTAGAAAAGCGGGCCTACCACGTGCTGCTGCAGGCCCCAAGCCCTGGGCCCACGGACACCGCACCCTGCATGTCATGCAGCCCCGCTCCGCAGGCCACCAGGTCTCACATTTGGTGCTGGGTCTTGATTTCGCCATGGCAGAGGACATACCAGTGCACCGGGCTTTTCATCGCAGGCTGCACACCCGCTCAGCCCTTGCGGTGCCACTAACTCTGTGACCAGCGAGGCGACGCCACGTGGCGATAGGCCTGCGTTGTGTGATGGCTCAGGCCTACACTGTGGTCCAGCAGGGCACACAAAACCTGAGCTGTCCAGACCGCCGGGACGGGCCATCACCGCAGGCTGCACACCCGCTCAGCAGTTATGGTACCCGTACCTCAGTGGACCGAAAGTCACCGTCCCGTGCCGGTGTGCCTGTGCCGGCCGGAGTGTATCCGGTGCGAGCAACTCTGAAATGGCATCGAGCACGTGTGCCTGGTCTTTTTTATTGGCAGGGTCACGTGTCCTGTGACGCGTGTGCTGGATGGGTGTGGTGTGGGTGTATACTAGCCATGAGGGAGTGGCTGTGGCGTACTGAAAACTAGGGTGTAACCAGCAGATCACTGCAATGAAAATCTGGGCCATGTAGTGTTGTTGTCCTTCCCTGTAAGCGTAAGCGGAGTGGGCAGGCCTGGCGTATGCCAGTACTGCGTGAGGCTGTGAAGAATGACTCCGGAGCTATGGGCGTGTCTCCGTCCTGGGCTGTATGAGGAATCAACTGATGCGGGTGTCCCTGTTGTAGTGCTGTCGTCACCCGGGTCGCAAGCACCAATGTGTCACTCTGTGAGCCAAGTCCCACAACATGGCCAACATGGAAGGTACGGGGAATCACTGACCCTACATTCATCCATAGTTCCACACATGAAAGATGGTGGACATGACACATCTGTGTGGATATGAATGTTTATTGCACATTCAGTGGAGTGTTGCAGCTGTAGCAATACAGGGCCATGGAAAGTTTAAGTTTCAGTTTTTGGCACATGGAGGGCAGCCAATTAGACCCAAGCTTGTGTTCAGGGTTAGGCTGCGCCAACATATGTACTTATAGAATTACTCTGCCAATCCCCAAGCACTTATAAATTCACTATACACTCTCCTTGCAGTACTCTAATGATCCAGTCTCTACGTACGTAATTGTACAATGACCGAGAGAAAGTTACATAACCAAAGTTTTCCCCACTGCCAGAGGTAACATGGTTGCATACGCTGTCCACAGCACAATGTAATGTGGTAGGGCCTAGGGGCGGCATCTTGCATACATAATGAACACACGGACACAGATAAATAGTGGAACTGGGTACGGGCACGTGCGCTCGACTCATTTTTATTACCAGGGTCACATGTCCAGTGACGTCTGTGCTGGATGCGTGTGGGGTGAGTGTAAGCCAGCCCTCCGGGAATGGTTGGTGCTGGCAACAAGTACAACAGTAATCATTGGATCAGACACATAGAGGCTCAATGATTTGTGCTGCACTAAGGTAGGGGCAACAGATGTGAAATAATACACACAAGATTATATCGTAAAGGGTCCATGACTTGTGGTACACTGAGGTAGGGGCAGCAGATGTGAAATTATACGCAAAACATTGTATCATAAAGGGTCCATGAGTTGTGCTGCACTGAGATAGGGGCATCAGAAACATTCAGCGTGTGCGCAGCCAGCGATGATGCGTGGTGCGGGCGAGCCGCACTGGGAGCAATGTCTGTTGCCTACTGGACTGAGTCATCTGCAATCGCGACTCGATGTGAATTGTGAGCCCTGCTATCCGCAGTGTAGATCGAAGGCAGTAGTCAGCACAGACATCGAAGAATGCTTTTAGTCACTTCCTGTTTACAAAATTCGAGGACATAGAGTACAATTCTGTCTGCAATAAATAAATCATGTCTCAATTTAAATTGTGAGCTCTGCTAACCGCAGTGTAGGTTATGGAACAAAAGATGAAACATTTATGGAATACACTGTCGAAATATGTAGGTTTCAGGGACGTTATAGTTAGTTGCCTACTGGACTCTGAAATTAATGAATGAAGATTGAATTTGAATTGTGAGCCCTGCTGAGCACAGTGTAGGCCGGAGGCAGCGGTCAGGAAGGGCCTACAGCCACGTGGCGTTGACTTGAGCTGCATACAGTTAGTGGTAGGTGTGGCGCTCAGCGTGTGCGCAGCCAGCGATGATGCAATGTCTCTTGCCTACTGGACTGCGTCATCTGCAATCGCGACTCGATCTGAATTGTGAGCCCTGCTGACCGCAGTGTAGGCCGGAGGCAGTGGTCAGGAAGAGTCCACAGCCATGTGGCGTTCACTTGAGCTGCATAGAGTTAGTGGTAGGTGTGGCACTCAGCATGTGCGCAGCCAGCGATGGTGCAATGTCTCTTGCCTACTGGACTGCGTCATCTGCAATCGTGACTCGATCTGAATTGTGAGCCCTGCTGACCGCAGTGTAGATCGAAGGCAGTAGTCAGCACAGACATCAAGGAATGCTTTTTGTCACTTCCTCTTGACAAAATTCGAGGACATGGAGTACAATTCTGTCTGCAATTATAAATCAAGACTGAATTCAAATTGTGAGCTCTGCTGTCCGCAGTGTAGACTGCCATTCAGTGTTCCTTTGGACTTGCAAGATGAATTTGGTCATTGTACTAAAGCTATAACTGATATAAAACAAGTTCTTGAAGCAAGGATACTAAAAGGATATTATGTAGGTTTTAGGGACGTAATACTTAGTTGCCTACTGGACTCTGCAATTAATGAATCAAGAGTCAATTTTAAATGTGAGCCCTGATGACCGCAGTGTAGGCCGGAGGCAGCAGTCAGCAAGGGTCCACAGCCATTTGGCGTTGAGTTGAGCTGTACAGTTAGTGTCACCTGAAGCAACCAGCGTGTGTGGAGCCTGCGATGATGCGTGGTCCGGGCGGGCCGCACTGGTAGCAATGTCTTTTGCCTATTGAATTCTGTCTTAATAAGTCCACGTGGCGTTGAC
Organism: Calotriton arnoldi; assembly: GCA_963921515.1. Lineage (NCBI taxonomy): Eukaryota > Metazoa > Chordata > Amphibia > Caudata > Salamandridae > Calotriton > Calotriton arnoldi. Next base: position 103,993 of record CAWUFW010013601.1, read on the forward strand.
TTGTGGTGCACTGAGTTAGTGGCAGCTGAAGCACTCAGCGTGTGCGCAGCCTGCGATGATGCGTGGTCCGGCCGGGCCACACTGGTAGCAATATCTTTTGTCTAATTAATTCTGCCTTAATAAGGCTACGTGGCGATGATTTGTGGTGCACTGAGTTAGTGGCACCTGAAGCACTCAGCGTGTGCGCAGCCTGCGATGATGCGTGGTCCGGGCGGGCCACACTGGGAGCAATGTCTCTTGCCTACTGGACTGCGTCATCTGCAATCGGGACTCGATCTGAATTGTGAGCCCTGCTGTCCGCAGTGTAGATCGAAGGCAGTAGTCTGTACAGACATAAGTCTGTTGTGCTCTGCTGCTGGGTTCGCAGGGGGCCTGTGTCGAGGAGGCCGGCGGTCACGGCGGAGGCCTCGTGGTAGGGTGAGGGCTGCCACCCTGGCAGACGTGTTGGCCTTCCCACAAGTGAACCACGCCCAGAGCCCCAGCCTATTTATTCATACTCCTACGCTGGAGTGGGGTACGTTGGACCAGCCCACTCCGCTTCCGCTTCCAGGGGGGGACAACACAGCTACATGACCGAGATCTTCCCCACTGCCTGAGGTAACATGGTTGCGTATATTGTCCACAACACTACAAGCACCAGCAGTATATGTCCACATGGAGAGGTTTGTGCTCTGCATAGTGAGGTCTGTCCACCACATCACCGCTACACTTGATATTGTGTGCATTTTTATTGATAGGTGACTTGCGTCCTTCACACATACTTGGTTGCCACATCTCCCAACATTCAGCTATTGTGTGGCTGAGGGACCATGCCATTTTTGGAGGGTCCGCTGTCCTGTTCTGCGCTGCCTCGGTGGTAGTAGGGAGGGGGGTGGTCCTGGGGGGAGGTCCTGAGAGTGATGGCAGTGGGTGTTGTGGCCTTCTTGGGTGTCGGAGCTGCATGGTCAGTAACTCTATGACATGTATTGGTCTTTAGATGTGGTTATGGGCTGGGCTCCCTTTCACACTGTAGGTAGTCATCCTGCTTTACACCAGTAAAAGGCAGATGTTAAATTCTTACTGCTAACGCAGCTTATCGCCTGTTTTTGGATCGCACCCCAAATTTGGCTGCTCGTTGAAAATATCGGGAAGTGGTGTTTTTGTGTTATTTTTGCACGGGAACGCCAACTCTGCATATTATTAGCGTTAGTTGTCGCTCTCATTTGTGGCGAATTTTTTGGCAGAAGCTATTGTTGGAAAACTGGCGATATCGGCTGTTTTCACTAGGTTGAGAATGGAATGATAATTTAAAACCACTGAAAAAACCATAGGTTTAATGAACATTATAATTAGAAATTAGCATTTAAAAAACGTTTGAAATTCACTGAAAAAACCATAGGTTTCAGGGACGTTATAGTTAGGTGGACATTTCACTCGTACAAAACCATAGAAATTCCACCGTTATAGTTAGTTCAGTTAACTATAACTCGCGCCCCGCAATGCACTGCTCATGACGTCACATATTACATAATTCATGGCATGGTCAGTGACATCACTGATGACATCACTGATGATATCTCAAATTACATCACTGATGACATCATCCATGTGATAATCTGATGCACCTCATCACACCCTAATATAACCTTTAATACACCCACTGTAAAATACACACTACCATTTTCGAAACCATCCACACACCAATACCAGTTACTACATATTCACTCACTGATTCCTAGGTCTGCACACACATCCACTCATTCACCTATACAATCACTTATACATGCAGTCACTTATCAATACAACACTATCATATGCACTCATACACCTATTCAGACACTCACACACCACCACTCATCCATGGAGTTACTCACACACCTAGTCAGTCATGCAAAGAATCAATCACACTCCCATTTACTCACCTAAACAGTTATACACACACCACCTCACTAATTCATACAGACAGTAACGCATAGTTACTCTCTTATGTAATCACTGAAACAAGTACAGACTTATCCATACATGCCACTCTCACAATCACTCAGTCTCACATATAGTTATTTATATATACCATCACTCACATATACTGCCTTTTACATATGTAGTTACTCACATATGTACCACTGAGACATCCATTCACTCACCAACACACCCATACACACACTCACCCACCCATACAGCTGTTTCCACATGCACTGTTGAACCCATACACCCAGTGAATCAATCACTCACACATCTATGCACAGAGTCACACACCTCCAACCCACCCACACACACACTCAGTCCCCCATACAAACACTCAAGCAAACAATAAATAACCCATATAGACACTAATGTAGCTACTGACCAACCCATGTAGCAGCTTACACAACAACAGACAGACTGATACAGACATTCACACAGTTTAGTCACTAACCCATGCATTCAGTAAGACACATTTAATCAGTCACTTATACAATCAGTTACATACCTCGTAAATCCTCCATCCAGACACTTATACACCCACTCATTCTTCAATACACCTTGCCATATATATAAAACATATTTAAACTTTACAGAAACACATAGTCACTGGATGATGTCATCAGTGATGTCATTTGAGATGTCATCAGTGATGTCATGAGTGATGTCACTGACCATGCCATGAATGATGTAATATGTGACGTCATGAGCAGTGCATTGCGGGGGCGCGAGTTATAGTTAACTGAACAAACTATAACAGTGGAATTTCTATGGTTTTGTGCGAGTGAAATGTCCAACTAACTATAACGTCCCTGAAACCTATGGTTTTTTCAGTGAATATATATATATATATATACACATTATAGTTAGGAAATGAAATAAAAAACTCCTTAGAAATTCACTGAAGAAACCAAAGGTTATAGGGACCTTATAGTTAGGCTGATATTTCACTCATACCAAACCGGAGAATTTCAGCCATTATAGTTAGTGAGCAATGCACTGCTTATGACCTCACATATTACATCACTCATGACATAGTCAGTGATATCACTGATGGCATCACTCATGACATCTCAAATTACATCACTGATGACATCATCCAGTGACTATGAGTGTGTTAAAAAAGTTTATGAGTGTTAAATATGTATATATATATATATATATATACGGTGTGATCAAGGGCACTGTGTGCTTGAAACGCGTCAACGAAGGACAGAGGAGTGAGAAAATAAAACTACTTGCCGAAATTATCCTGGTGTTCATTTCTCTCAGTTCGCCGTAAAGGAGGTTCTGAGGGTGTTGTCTTTTCGCATATATATATATATAAATATATATATATATATATATATATACATATATATACCTAGGTGTATTGGTGAATCAGTGGGTGTATGAGTGCCTGTATGGAGGATACAGTGGGTGTGTGACCAACTGTATAAGTGAGTGATTAGGTGGCTCAGTGAATGTATGGGTGAGTGGTTGTGTGAATGTCTGTATCTGTCTCTCAATTGGTGTCTAAGTGGCTGTATGGGTGTGTGAGTGGGTATGTGAGATTCTGTATGGGTGAGTGATTGGTTGTCTTAGTACCTCTATGGGTGTCTGAGTGTGTGGGTGGATGAGGGTGTGTGTGACCACCTGTATAGATGGGTGACTGGGTGAGTCAGTGGTGTATGGGTTAGTGAGTGAGTGTGTGAGGGACTGTATGGGTAAGTGTGTGTGTGTATGGCTGTGTTGGTGAGTGAGTGCATGTGTCAGTGATATATGGGTGAGTAACTGGGTATGTGGAAGGTAGTATAGGTGAGTGATAGAGTATGTGAGTGACTATATGGGTGAGTGTGTGCTTGTGTCAGTGACTGTATAGGTGAGTGAGTATATGCTAATATCTGTATGAGTAAGTGAGTGAGTGTGTGTGCAATTGTATGGGTGAGTAAGTGGCTCTGTGATTGACTGTATGGGTGCGTGAGTAGGTGTGTGAGTAGCTCTATGGGTAACTGACTAGGTTTGTGAGTGGCTGTATGGGTGTATGAATGGATATGTCAGTGGCTGTATTAGTGAGTGAGTGGGTGTATAACTGGCTGTATGGGTGAGCGAGTGGATGTGTGTGATCTATGAACCAGTGAGTGGCTGTATAAGTACTGGTATTGGTGTGTGAATGGGTTTGAGAATGGTAGTCTGGAAGTTGGAGTGGGTGTATGAAAGGTTATTTGGGGTGTGAGTGGGTGCGTCAGTGATTCTGTGGATGATGTAATCAGTGATATCATTTGAGATGTCATCAGTGATGTCACTGACCATGTCTTAATGGATGTAATATGTGAGGTCATAAGCAGTGCATTGCGGGGGCATGAGTTATAGTTAGCTCACTAACTATTACTGCTGAATTTCTCTGGCTTTGTACGAGTGAAACATCAGCCTAACTATAACATCCCTGTAACCTTTGGTTTTTTTCAGTGAATTTTTATGAGTTTATTAAGTAGTACTTGCGGTTACAGATTGGTGGAGAAAGGGGGCGGGGCCTCTGACTAGCTCTCAGGAATTCCACTGTGTAGGACATATAGGAGGACCAAGAGGGATTCTTGGCTCCCAAGGTCATTCAGGAGTAAAGTGGACTTCATCTCCCAACCAGTATTGCGCCAGGAGACGCGTTTGCAGAGTTGTGGAGAAAGGGGGTGTGGCCTCCAAAGACCTCCTAACAATCCCGCTGGAGTTAACAGGAGGGGTAGTTGGCACCCAAGGACGTCCTTGGGGATCAACTACCCCTCCTATTACCTCCAGTAAGTCCCACACAACAGGCTTGCTGAGACCTGGTAGGAGTCCACGCCCCCTTTCTCCACCACTCTGCAAATGCGCCTCCTGGTGCACTATTGCTTGGGGGAAGAAGTGCACTTTAGTCCTGAGGTCCTCAGTAGCCAAGGGGACATCATCCGCCAACCAGCAGTGTGCCAGGAGCTGCATTTGCAGAGTGGTGGAGAAAGGGGGAGGGGCCTCCAGCGAGTTGCCAGATTTTTAAAAATTTAACTTTATCTATATTTTAGGAAGGGGGCTGCGTGGCCCCCCACCCAGGCCTTTTTCAGCCCTGAGGACCCCATCCCCCAGGGCCTGATCTGTAGTATGGGTACCCTGGTCCCTGGGGCAAGAGAATCATTGATGGGGAGCCGCGTGGACTCCCTCTGAGCCCCAGGGTCCTCCACCTCCCTCCGGTTAAATAACACATAATGGGGGGCCCCACAGACCCCCCTGAGGCCCAGGGACCACCACCTTTCTGGGGCCAAATATTAAAATACAAAATGGGACAGGGGCCGCAAGGCCCCCCTCCTGAGCCACATAGGGCCTCGGGGACCACCACCTCCCTGGGGCTGGCCCTGAAAAGTAAAGAGGGGGCTACACTGCCCCCCTCCTGGAGACATATATGGCCCTGGGGACCACCACCCCACAGGGCCGGCTCTTGCTATGTCCCAGGGTACCCACCACGGAACATGGCTGTTTGCTTTTGCTTGGCAGGAGCTGATAGCGCCCACCAAGCTAAAGCAAACACTCTGGTTCCAACGGGCGGGAGCTGTCAAAGTGCTCCCGCTCACTGGAAGTGGAGGTTTTATCTCTTTCTCTGCCTGCAGACATGCGGGTAGAGAAAGACATGGAAGTATTGCTCCTGCACACAGGGAGCTGTATTTCCAGTAGCTCCCTGCATGCAGTGGCAATGGTGGCTCCCTCAGGTGGCGGGGAGCTGGCTGGAAACACAGGAGCCTTGAGGCTCCCCCCGCGGTGCAGGAGAAAGGTCAGCAACGAGCAGAAAGAGGCAAAATAAAGATGAGAAATGAGCCGAAAGAGGCAGATTAAAGGTCAGTAATGAGCAGAATGAGGCAAGATAAAAGCAAGAAGCGAGCAGAAAGAGACAGAATAAAGGTCAGCAATGAGCAGAAAGAGGCAAAATAAAGATGGGAAATGAGCCGAAAGAGGCAGATTAAAGGTCAGTAATGAGCAGAATGAGGCAAGATAAAAGCAAGAAGCGAGCAGAAAGAGACAGAATAAAGGTCAGCAACGAGCAGAAAGAGGCAAGATAAAGGTGAGAAACAATTAGAAAGAGACAGAATAAAGGTGAGAAACGAGCAGAAAGAGGCAGAATAAAGGTCAGAAACAAGTAGAAGGAGCCTAAATAAAGGTCAGAAATGAGCAGAAAGAGGCAAATAAAGGTCAGAAATGAGCGAAAAGAGGCAGAATAAAGGTCCAAAACGAGCAGAAAGAAGCAAAACAGAGATCAGAAATCAGCAGAAAGAGGCAAAAGAAAGTTAATAAACGAGCCAAAAGAGGCAGAATAAAGGACAGCAACGAGCAGAAAGACACAAGATAAAGGTCAGAAACGAACAGAAAGATGCAGACTAAAGATGAGAAATGAGCAGAAAGAGGCAAAATAGAGATCAGGAACGAGCAAAAAGAGGCAAAATAAAGGTCAGATATAAGCAGAAAGAGGCAGAATGAAGGTCAGAAATGAACAGCAAGAGGCAGAATAAAGGTCAGAAAAGAGCAGAAAAGGCAGAATAAAGATGAGAAATGAGCAGAAAGAGGCGAAATAGAGGTCAGAAACAAGCAGTAAGAGGTAGGATAAAGGTCAGAAACGAGCAGCAGGAGGGTGAGGGTGATAAAGGTGAGAAATGAGAAGAAAGAGACAAAATCAGAAACAAGCACAAAGAGGCAATATAAAGGTCAGAAATTAGCAGAAAGGGGCAGAATAAAGGTCAGAAATGAACAACAAGGGGCAGAATAAAGGTCAGAAACGAGCAGAAGAGGCAGAATAAAGATGAGAAACGAGCACAGAGAGGCAAAATAAAGTTCAGAAACGAGCAGAAAGAGACAGAATGAAGATCGAAACGAGCAGAAAGAGGCAGAATAAGGTTCAACAACAAGCAGAAAGAGGCAACATACAGGTCAGAAACCAGCAGAAAGAGGCAAAATAAAGGTCAGAAACTAACAGAAAGAGGCAAAATAAAGATGAGAAATGAGCAGAAAGAGGCAAAATAGAGATCAGAAACGAGCAGAAAGAGGTAAAATAAAGGTCAGTAAGGAACAGAAAGAGGCAGAATAAAGATCAGAAACGAGCAGAAAGAGGCAGAATAAAGGTTAGAAATGAGCAAAAAGAGGCAGAAATAGGTTCAACAGAAAGAGGCAAGATAAAGGTCAGAAACCAGCAGAAAGCAGCAGAATAAATGTCAGAAAAGAGCGGAAAGAGGCAAAATAGGATCAGAAACAAGCACAAAGAGGCAGAATAAAGGCAGAAATAAGCAGAAGAGGCAGCATAAAGAAGAGAAACGAGCAGAAAGAGGCAGAATAGAGGTCAGAAGCAAGCAGAAAGAGGCAAAATAGAGGTCAGAAATGAGCAGCAAGAAGCAGAATAAAGGTAAAAAATTTGCAGAAAGGGGAAAAAAAGGTCAGAAAGGAGCAGAATGAGGCCAAATAAAGGTAAGAAATGAGCAGAAAGAGGCAAAATCAAGGTCAGAAATGAGCAGAAAGAGGCACATTTAAGGTCAGGAATGAGCAGACAGAGGCACAATAAAGGTGAGAAACAAGCAGAAAGCATCAGAATAAAGGTCAGAAGGGAGCAGAAAGAGAAAGAATGTAAGAAATGAGTAGAAAGAGGCAAAATAAAGGTCAAGAGCGAGCAGAAAGAAGCAAAATAACGGGCTGAATGAGCAGTAAGAAGCAAAATGGAGGTGAGAAACGATCAGCAAGAGAAAAAATAGAGGTCAGAAATGAGCAGCAAGAGGCAGAATAAATGTGGGGAGCAAGCAGAAAAAGGCAAAAAAACGGGCAGAACGAGCAGAAAGAGGCAACATAGAGGGCAGGAGTGAGCAGAGAATAGGCAGAAAAATGGGGAGAAAACAAGCAGAGGAGGCACAAAACCAAAGGCAGCAAAGAGTAGCGGGCTGCAAGCAAGCTGGACAGGAGGACCGTTACAGGGGGAGCTAGCACAAAGACCAGCTACCATGTGCCCCTCTACTTTTTTTTACTGCACACCCACTGACAGACCCACTTATATACTCAAGCCCCACTCACAGACCCACTCACACACCTACTCACAGACCACTCAGACACTCACACACCCACTCAAATATCCACTCAGACACGCATGTACCCACTCAGAGACTCCTGCATGCTCTCACAGACCCAATCAGACACTCATCCACCCACTCGCAGATCCACTCAGAGACTCACACACCCACTCCCAGACCCACACAGGTACTTACAGACCCACTCACAGACCCACTCTGATACTCACACAACCACTCACAGACCCACTCAGACACTCTTGCACCCACTCACTCACCACTCAGAGAGTCACACACCCACTCATCTACCTATGCAGCCACTTACACAATCACTGTCAAAGGTTACAGTTAGGACATAGAGTTAAAAAAACATAGACATTAACTGAGAAAAACAAAGGTTACAGGGATGTTATAGTTAGGCTCACACTTTACTGATACAAAACTATTGAAATTCAGCAGTTATAGTTACCTGAGCAAACTATAACTTACGCCGCCGCAATGCACTGCTTATGACCTTACATTATACATCACTTATGACATGGTCAGTGACATCACTGATGACATCATTGAGGACATCTCAAATGGCATCACTGTTGACATCATTCAGTGAGTGAAAGTGTTACTTAAAGGTTTCTGAGAGTTAAAGATATATACTAAGTTACTGCATAAGTTAAATTTTTATTCTTTTGTGCTACTAATGAGTGATACTGTTTCTAATATATGTCATCTGAGTGGCACTGTGACTGTAGCAGTATGGGAGTAGGTGTCTGAGTGACTGTATGGATATGTGAGATGGTGTGTGAGTTGCTGTATGGGTGAATAAGTGGGTGTGTGACTAGCTGTATAGGTGAATGAGTGACTGTGTAAGTGGCTGTACAGGTGGGTGGGTGAGTGTATATGTGTGTGGCTGTATTGGTGACTGTGGTGGCTGTATGTGTGGCTTTACGGGTGGATGAATGTATGTGTGTGAGTGGCTGTATGGGTGACTGAGTTGCTATGTGAATGGCTCTATTGGTGAGTGACTTGTTGTTTCACTGGGTGTATGGGTAAGTGAGTGGGTATTTGAGTGGCTGTTTTGCACAGTAAGTATTTGAGTGGGTATATGGATGAATGAGTGGGCGCATGAGTGATTGTATTGATGTGTGAATGTGTATGTAAGTAGTTTTGTGGACGAGTGAATGGATGTGTGAGTGGCTGTATATGTGAGTAGCTCTGTTAGTAGCTGTATGGGTGAGCGACTGGCTGTGTGAGTGGCTGTATGGGTGAGTAAGTGGTTGTGTGAGTGGCTGTGTGGGTGTGAAAGGGTATGTGAATGGTTGTATGGGTGTGTAAGTGAGTATGTGAGTGGCTGTATTGGCTCTGTGAGTGGGTGTCTGAGTGGTTTTGTGGGTGTGTGAGTGACTGTATGTATCTGTGAGTTGCTGTGTGTATGGCTGTATGAGTGAATGGTTATGTGAGTGGCTGTATGAGTGATTGAGTGTGTGTTTAAGTAGTTTTATGGGTCTGTGAGTGGGTATCTGAGTGGTTTTGTGGGTGTGTGAGTATGTATATGAGAGCTTGTATGGGGGTGTGAGTAGGTATATGAGTGGTTCTATGGATGATGTCATCAGTGATGTCACTGACCATGTCATGAGTGATGTAAAATGTGAGGTTATAAGCAGTGCATTGCAACGGCGCAAGTTATACTTAGCTCAGGTAACTGTAACTGCGGAGGGACACATTTATATAGCATTTTTACACCTAAAGGCGGCATTTGATTATGTCCCAAGAGAATTACTGTGGATAACATTAAAGATCCAGGGACGTCCCAGAAGAAATTCTAATTCAGATACTCAGGTTACACCAGAAACATTTTGTTAGGGTGCGCTAGGTCCAACAATGCAATCTCACAGAACAGATTCCTATAAGAAGAGGAGTGAGACAGGGCTGTGTGATGGCACCCACCTTGTTCTCACTCTACATTAACGATGTTGTGGATCACTTAAAACAATGTGCCCACGATTCACCTAAGATCTGTGGAAATCCAGTCCCTGCTTTACTTTTTGCAGATGATACCATTCTGATGTCCCAGACACCAAAAGGTCTTCAAAATCTTCTTGACGGTTTCCACATTTATTGTAGGAAAAAGGGATTGGAAATTAACACAAGCAAGACAAAATACATGACCGTGAAACCACACAGGTCTTTTAAGAAATTTTTACAGTGGGGGAACAAAAATTGGAGCATGTCACCATTTTCAAATATCTGGGTATAACTTTAAATTCTAGACTATCTTGGGAATCCCAGATAAACCAGGCTAAGATGGCTCTCGTACAAAATTTTAGACCAATATTGATGAAGTATAATAAATCCGTTACCAAGGCAGTAACACCAGCCTTGGAAATCTACAGGCACAAGGCCCAGGCTGCTGCATTATATGGAGCTGAATTATGGGATATTGACAATGTGAAATCCCTTGTTGTAGCAGAAAAGAAGCTTATGAAAAGCATCTTTGGGTTGCCAGCCGGAGCACCACTGATTCCAATGTATTTAGATCTGAATATCAAACAGATAGAACATATCGCACCATTAAGATCTATCCTCTATTGGGTAAGAATCCGGACCACAGAAGAGCTGGGTCACTATCGAGACGGTCTAAAGGAAATACTGAAACTAGATTGGAATCTAACTTTCCCATGGTTGCGATATGTAAAAGCATGGTTCATAAAACTTGCCCTTCCTTCATATTGGAACGAGCCTCAAACACTACAAACTAGCTCAAAGAAACATCTTAAATCAGTGTACCAGGAATATGTTGCAAACTCCCATCACCGCAACCCAAAACTAGGTCAACTTACAACCCAATTTCTCAATATAAAACCAACTGCAGCATTTGAAGACTTCTTAGATGAAATTCAGCCTTTTTTTGCGAAGATACTGTATTTGAAATTTTGTTATGGAATTCTCCAAATCAGATCTTACACCTCAAAATGGAAGATGAATGCGACCTACCAGACCGAGACTTGCACCCTATGCACTTTAGATCAGGCAGAAAACATTGCACATACCCTATTTTTCTGTCCCACCTATAGTAGGCAAAGGAGTAAATGGATCCGTCCGTTACGTAGGAAATTGGGCTGTAGGAAATTTAAGAGAAGCCCTGGGGGTACTTAAAAGTGACCCATCACCCTACATCATTTTTGACCTCAGCAGATACTTACTCACAGTCAGTTTTATACGCAAGAAAGCAGTCTTTTTGCTTAAAGAGTGGTTTTAGACATGTTGTGGGCCAGGATGAGTATTTTTATTCTTTTTTAATTTTTAGCTTACTTACAAACGGGAGAGGCATACTCAAGTTCTAAGGCATACGTTTATTGCTTATACTGCTACAATTTTCAGTTGATGTGCCCAAAATAATTTTTATCCCAATCATTAGAGTCAATGGCTAAATTAATCTGTAAATATGATTGCCTAGGAATAATCGACTTTACCTACGGCATTTTAGCGCTTGCACCTTATTCATTTTAGCATTTGCACTTTACTATCTGGCTTTCGGGGGACTTTGTAGGGTATGGATATGGAATTATATTATGAGAGATGAGCTATTGTTACTCCCTGCTAGCTAAGTTAAATTAATACAGTCATAACCGGACAAATGATGAGCATATCTAATTCAATTTTGGCTAAACGTTTACGTATGAGTTTCACCCTCAGGCATGGCGGACCGCTCTAGGTTTTTGTCTTTGGAAGTGTATTTATATTAATTTTGTGCAATCAGACTCAGAGGCGTATCCATGCAAATTGATGTATGCTCACTGTATTGCCCAAAAACAATGTATTGTTTATTTAAAAAAAAATGTTTTTATGTTACTTTAATGGCCTACGGCCGAAATAAAGTATTTTAATACAACTATAACTGCTGAATTGTAATGGTTTTGTATGAGTGAAATCTGAGCCTAAGTATAAAATCCCTGTACCTTTGTTTTTTTCAGTGAATTTCAAAGGTTTTTTAAATTCTATTTCCTAACTATAACGTCCCTGTAACCTTTGTTTTTTTCCAGTGAATTTCTACGTTTTTTTAAAATCCATTTCCTATCTATACCGTCCTGTAACCTTTTGATTTTTTCAGTGAATTTCAATGTTTTTCTAAATATTTTATTTCCTAACTGTAACCTATTACCTTTGAGAGTGAGTATGTGAGTGGCTGCAAAGGTAGGTGAGTGGGTTTGTGAGTGGCTGTATGGGTCTCTCAGTGGGTTTGTGAGTGGGTTTGTGGGTGGGTGAGTTGCTGTAAGGGTCTGTGAACGGATATGTGGCTGTATGGGTGTGTGCATGCCTGTGTAAGTGGGTGTATTTGTGCCTGTGTGGATCTGTGAGTGGGTGTGTGAGTATCTGAATAGGTCTGTGATCGAGTGCATGAGTGTCTGAGTGGGTCTGTGAATGGATAAATGAGTGTCTGAGTGGGTCTGTGAGTGGGAGCATGGGTGTTTGAGTGGGTCTGTGAGTCAGTGTGTGAGTCTCTGATTGGGTCTGTGAGTGGGTGCATAAGTGTCTTTGAAGGTCTGTGATTGGATGGATGAGTCTTTGAGTGGGTGAGTGAGTAGGTATGTGAGTGGTTGTGTGAATCTCTGAGTGGGTCTGGGAGTGGGTGAGTAACTGAGTGAGTCAGTCAGTGGGTTCGTGAATCTCTGAGTGGGTGCATGAGTCTCTGAGTGGGTCTGTGAATGAGAACATGAGTGAGTGGGTCTGTGAGTGGGTGAATGAGTGTCTGAGTGGGTCTGTCAGTAGGCGCATGAGTGACAGTGGGTGAGTCTCTGAGTGGGTCTTTGAGTGTGTGTGTGAGATTCTCTTAGTGGGTCTACGAGTAGGTGAATGAGTGCTTGAATGGATCTTTGAGTGGGTGCATAAGTGTCTGAGTATGTCTGTGAGTGGGTGCATGAGCCTGAGTGGGTCTGTGAAGTGATGGGTGTGTTGGTCTGTGAGTGGGTGCATGAGTGTATAAATGCGTCTGTCAGTGGGTGTGCGGTAAAAAAATAGGGGGGCACACAGGAACAGGTCCTTGGGCCAGCTCCCTCTGTTACGATCCTCCTGTCCAGCTTGCCTGCAGTCCGCTACCCTCTGCTGCCTTCAGTTTTGTGTCTCCCCTGCTAATTTTATGCCTCTTCTCTTCTCTGCTTGCTTCTGCTTCTATTTTGCCTCTTTCTGCTCGTTCTGCCGATTATTTTGCCTCTTTCTGCTCACTCCTGATCTTTATTCTGCCTCTTGCTGCTCGTTTCTGACCTCTATTTTGCCTCTTGCTGCTCGTTTCTGACCTCTATTTTGCCTCTTTTTGCCCATTATTCTGATTCTTGCTGCTGGTTTGTGACCTCTATTTTGCCTCTTTCTGCTCCCTTCTGACCTTCATTCTGCCGCTTTCTGCTCATTTCTGACTTTTATTTTGCCTTTTTCTGCTAGTTTCTGACCTTTATTCTGGCTCTTGCTGCTCGTTTCTGACCGTTATTCTTCCTTTTCTGCTCGTTTCTCACCTATATTTCCCTCTTTCTGCTCGTTGCTAACATTTATTTAGCCTCTTTCTGCTCGTTTCTCACCTTTATTCTGCCTCTTCCTTCTCCTCATTTCTGACCTTTATTCTGCCCCTTCCTGCTCGTTTCTGACCTTTATTCTGCCTCTTTCTGCTCACTTCTGACCTTTATTCCGCCTCTTTCTGCTCCCTTCTGATGTTTATTCTGCCTCTTTCCTCTTGCTTCTCACCTTTATTTTGCCTCTTTCTGCTCGTTGCTGAACTTTATTTGATCTCTTTCTGCTCATTTCTCACCTTTAGCTTGCCTCTTTCTGCTCATTGCTGACCTATATTTTGCCTCTTTCTGATCGTGTCTCCCCTTTTTTTGCCTCTTGCTGCTGGTTTCTGACCTCTATTTTTCCTCTTTATGCTCATTTCTCACCTTTAATTTGCCTCTTTCTGGTAGTTTCTAGCCTTTATGTTGCCTCTTGCCCTCGTGTCTGATCTTTATTCTGCCTCGTTATGCTCGTTTCTCACTGTTTTTTGCCTCTTTCTGCTCATTGCTGACCTTTATTTTACCCCTTTCTGCTTGCTTCTCTCCTTTATTTTGCCTCTTTCTGCTCGTTGTTGACCTCGTTGTTGACCTTTTTCCCGCCTCTTTCTGCTCGTTCTCAACCTTATTTTGCCTATTTCTGCTCGTTTCTCACCTTTATTTTGTCTCTCTGCTCATTGCTGACCTTCATTTTGCCTCTTTCTGTTAGTTTCTCACCTTTATTTTGCCTCTTTCTGCTCCCTTCTGACCTTTATTCTGCTTCTTTCTGCTGATTCCTCCCCTTTATTTTGTCTCTTGCGACTGATTTCTGACCTCTATTTTGCCTCTTTCTGCTAATTTCTGAACTTTATTCTTCCTCTTTCTGACCTTTATTTAAAGCGGAAAAAACACTCTGCGACGCTACATGGAGTTCCGTGAGCGTTACCGAGTTGCTTGCTCCACCCGTTTGTGAGACCTTTCTGACGTTCAGCAACACGGATTACGTGCTCGGGGGAAATACCACACAAACTTCACCATGCCGTCGCCGATGAGCATGGCCATCTTGTTTTTCAACTCTTTGTTATGGTTCTGGGGCCTTTTTTGAATCCTTCCTATATCTTTTTAATCCTAAAACTTTTTTTCTGATCTTTTTGATATATTATCCCTTCCTAAGTGTACATTTTGCATTTTTTTTCTACTTTTGCGTGTTTTACTGAGTTTTTCTACTGTTTTTCTATTACTTGCTTTTTATTTTATTTTTACTTCCCTACTTCTTTTCCTGACTTTATTTTTTAGTTCTACATTTTCTTTTCTGACCCCTGCTCCCAGAACCATAGCTGAGAGTAAGAAGACGACGCAGAGTGTGACCAGGAGCCGCCTTCCTTGCGGAAGGCGTTGCCCGGAAGGGGTGCAGCCCCGGCCTTATTTTCTGAGGTGGAGATGGTTGCATTGTTTTTTTTAATGCAGCGCCACCTCAACCTAACCCTGGCAACTGGTGGCAGGCCCGGGTCCGGGATCGAGGAGCATCACCAGTGGTGGGCGCGGGCTTGCCGGGTAGTTTTTCGCTGCTCTGAGGTCCGGCGCACCCATAACCAACTGACGCACCAGTGGTATGACTTCCTGGACCGAGAGCAGGACCTGCTGGACCTGCTAGGTGTTGAGGTCATGGGGCTTTTTTGAGTAGCTAATTACTTATTACGATTGTGTATTCTGTGTTATTGGGAATATTATTTTTTTTCCAAATAGCAAGAATGCTGCTGCTGCTTACATGCAGGTAAGTTACGTTTAAAAATCTTATATTATGTGATTGTTATTCTTCTAGACAGGTCCTCGGCTCTACTAATCTTACTTGTTTGCAACTTTGCGCTTGCTTGGGCTGATTATGTAAGAGAGGTCAGAGAACTTAAGATAGGTAATGCAGACTAGAGAGACTCCTTTCCTTTGTCCTGTCACTAAGATAGTGGTAGTTAGTTAGTTACTTACTTAGTATTAGCTTGTAATTTAGCGGCCTGTGTGACGCGTCCTCCTCTCACGTGCTGACTCCTTAATCCTTAGTAGAACCTTTTGTAGTTTGTATAGTGAGTGAATATAGCAAGCAACCAACCAATTTGATGTTTGCAATATGCATGCGTCCATCTATGCATTTAAGAAGACTAAATGCAGACTTAGTGAATTGGCCCGTCAAAGGGAGTTGAGATGATTGCGAATGAGATCGGAACTTAGAAGCAATATAATTTTTTTGCAACTCATTCCAAAGTCTTTGGAATAGGCGGGCTAGGTAGGTTTAGGATTCAGGAATCGGGATCGAACTGTGGAATAATAAAGATAGGATGGTCCGCGACCACGATACTAGTTTACTACTTGTCGATCTGATTAGATAGGTCAATGTTATTGCAATTGCCGTTTTCTTTCAAAAAAACTTTTTGGAGCGATTTTTTAATATTTATTTAACACCAATCAATTTTTGTTTCTTTAATTATGTCTTACATGATCAGCATCTAGGGGCAAGAAGAAGACGGGGTCTGCCGAGGTGGGTGCGGGAGCTGGAGGTGCCTCCCAGCAGGAACGCTCTTCTGCAGATGGCTCTGCTGGCCATAGTAAGTCCTCCTGCTGTTAATATTAATATATATTTCCCTAACATTTACTGCACCTTATTTAGAACTATTATTTCTGTTTCCTAATTTTATTTTTTACCAAATCCTCTTCGATTTATCTGTTTCTAAATTCTTGTTATCCCTGCATTACCTACCAACGTAGTTATTTATATTTCTAGTGTCTGATTTTTTTTTACATCAAATCAAACTGCCTCTGACTCTGTATTAGTTAGTCTGTCTGTAGCTTGCTTTCTTCTGGTTTTTCAGTCAGCTTTCCCTCTCCCCTTATATATTTTGAGGACTGCCTAGTGGTGGTACTGTAAGACTCAGAGAACCCATTGGTCCTTATTACCACTAGTATTAGTACTAATACTCTGCTGTGCAGATTGCTTGCTTGCCAAAGTAAGGTATTCTAGGCATGTTTGTTGAGATGAGAAGGCTTGTATTTACTCTCTCATGCTCAATCAGTAAATAAAATGATGGTCACGTTGGACACCCCAAAGTGGTGTATTTTACTTTTTCTTGTCTAGGCCTAGTACTATTTTTATTAGCAGCAGTTGATGGTGAACAACTGATTATCGTGCACTATGGCTGGAAGGAAGTATGAGGAGGAGGAAGAGGAGGATGACACCATTATATTTTCCAACCAAGAGAGATCTCATGTCCGTTTGTCTTCCCAGTTGGCCACTCTTTTTCTTTTCAAAAACTCAGATTCACCAATAGCTCTAGCCACTGAGTCCAATCCTTTGGGTTGTCCTCTTCTTGAGAGGCTTTTCAAAAATTACCACTAACAAAATGCCCAACCGGATATTTTATTATTTTTTGATAGGATATACTGTCTACTCTACTCTAGTACCTGAATTGTAGTGATATGTGTGGTGTATGTATTGGATTTTCAATCTTTCTAGTAAAAAACAAAAGTAGGGGTAGGCATATATGGCATCTAAAAATGTGAAATGTTTTTTCTAGGCGTACCGAGCACCAGTGCCGGGGCCAGCGGTGAAGGCGATGCCAGTCAGGAGGTAGCTGACACGGCAGCTGCAGGGGGTGAGCCAGCAGCAGTGGTGGGTGGTGGTAAGTTATATTCCTTACTTATTGACAATACACTCGCTGCAAGTGTGCACTGTACTGTTGAGACTAAGGGGCCAATTCCGATTCGGGCAGGAAATCTCTCCGACCGAGCCGGACCCGGAGAGATTTCCGACCGAATCGGACCCTAGCAGTCCGACCGAACGAGTACGATGCGTTCGCATGCTATCGGACTCGATTCGGTCGGACTCCCATTGAAGTCAATGGGAGCCGGTCGTACAACGCGTACGCGGGCTCCCATTGACTCAATGGGTGCGAGGCGAACAAGGGCGCCCCCTATAGCGGGTACGCGTCGAAGCGGGTCGCGCCGTACACGCACAGGTAGGGGGACCCATGGGTCCCCCCTGTGTGCGACTCGCGCAGCTAGGCCTACAGGGGGGTCCGACACAGACCCCCAAAGTGCGGCTCCGACTGCTCTTTCGAGCCAGACGGTGCGAGTCGGTCGGACTGCTCGCGGCGCACATCGTACTTACCCGGCCGGGGTACGTCTCCATTGCGCGGTGCGAGTCGTGTCCGTGCGAGTCGGTCGGAGCGGTTGGGTCCTGCGAACGAGTCGGTCGGCGATTTCACGTACGTTCGCATCGTACTCGCTCACCCGGTCGGAAACAGGGCGTCCGAATCGGATCCGGTAAAGCCGAATCCAATTCGGAGCCCTACAGGCCGAGCTCGAAATCGACCCCTAAGTTGTTGTGAACAGTTAAAGAAGACACCCTTTAATTAGCATTAGCGGGAGTTGAGTAACTAATGGCCTCTTCTATCTTCAACTCAGCAGAGAAAGTTTTATGAAGAAGACTAAGAGTCAGACGACCTTGATGGGTTGATGGAAAAGGGAAAGAAGGATGGAAGGAGGACGGACGGGTGATATGTAATATATGACTGGCAGAGAAGGATGCGTGGGTGAAGGAAGGGGGCCCGGGATGCATATAGGTGGCTGATAGGATGCATGGGTGGTTGAAGGATGGGTGAAAGGTGAAAGAAAGGATGCCTGCTTGGGTGGGTGAAACTGTATGGGTGAAAGGAATACTCCAGGGGGTTTGATGGGTCAAACTCAAAGGCAAGCAAGGACGCATGGGTGGTGGTTAAAATGACAAATGTATGTTGTTGGTGAAAGGTTTGTTGAGATTGAGAATGATAGCCATGTTTGACGGGATAGATGCCTGGATGGTATTCAAACATAGCATAGGTGGAGACTGGATGAAGAGAATGTAAAAGAAAGTTAAACCGTGCCAGAGTAGCAAAGCCAAGGGTGAAGAATAAAAAAAATTATGCTAGAAGAGCAATGCAATGATAAATGGAAAAATTGCTGGGAAGAAGAATAAACAAGGACTGTCTTTTTTTCAAGGTTTTGATTCAAGGTTATATTTCAAAATACTCCCTTGTCTCACAGTAGTTTGCAAGCACAACATATATATTGTGTATGTACCCACTCATCATCAATCGTCTCCCTCAAACTCCGAGGCCTACTCCCACTCCCTACCCATGTCATTTTGACCGTGTCAGCCTTGGGTGGCCTATCGGCTGCATGATTACAATCAAACAATGGTAGTACCTCACGTTGTGCCGTATATCATTATTCATATTAGTAATCATATCATCTGCCTTGTTGTAGTAGTCAGAGTGAAAGTGAAATTGAGCATTTGCCATTGATTTAGCAGAGTATGGCCATAATAGAAAAATAGATAATTGTGTAGTACAGCTTCCCCACTTGCAGACAGTAGTAAAATAACGTGAGTCTGCGACACGGGTATGTCTGTCTAGGGTGCAAGCTGACTGAGCTGGCATGCCTACAAGGTTAATTTAGCTAAACAAGAGAGAGAAGAAGAAGAATACTTGTCTACTCCATAGTGCCTAATGCCTAATGCCTAATGTCTGAAACTCTAATCACATCCAATGTGTATAATTTTGTGTTATTGTTTTGCTAAGAGTATTGGTTACAATTGTCTCTTTTCTTTCTTGATATAGCTATTCCTTCCCAACCCAACAGGCAGGAGTTCGCAGCCAGGGCCCGACAATGGAAGCTGGAGGCCATCAGGGATGAATATCGGTGGCTGGTGGTTCTGGCGGAGGAGGAGGAGGCAGCAGCTGCAGCCTCCAATGCCCCTGGCCCCAGCCAGGCCCCCCCAGTGCCTCCGGTGGTATGGTGCCATGGTCTGGCAGCCGCCAGCCACAATTCGAACACTGCTGCCAACCCCTGTTGTTCCTGCAAAAAGTTTCAGCGCCGAATGCTCCGCCAGATGGCACGCCTAGAGGACAGGATTGAGGAGCGGTTCCACACCCTAGAGCGCAAGATTCGGCAAGCTCACCGCTAGACCTCAGTCTTGACCCTTGTCCCTTTTTAAATCTTTTTTTGGGTGGGTGGGACTTGTTGGGGAGAGGGTGGGTATGTGGGAGGTGGGGAAAACTTGGGTGTTCTTTTTTCTATGGACATTTATGGACAATTGGACTTTTTACTGGACATTGGTTGGGGTTAGGGAGAGGGGTGGGTCAGGTGTTGTGGGTTTCTTTCATTCTAGTTTATTTGTTAGGGGAATAAATTATTTATAGTTTTTTACATATGATGTAAATCTTTTTTGGGGGGGGCTACTTTTTTACTTCGCACTGTTTCCTTTGCTGCAGGGCCGCAGCCAGTTTTTGAAATCTGCCAATAGTTTAACACACCAACAAATAGATGCGGTACCCTCACTTGTCCTACTACTGTCAGTCTCTCCTCCTAGTCTATGCAGTCTGCAACTAAATCCCCTATGGCCTGGAAGGGTGTGGGTGTGTGAATTAATTTATTTCCATAGTATACACATTATGCCTCCACCACACTTCTTCTCTTACCTGTGATTGATGTTTAGGCAAAGCGATGGCTGCATGTTGATGGTTTGGTTTCCCAAGGTGCCATGGTGGTGGTAGTAGTAGTAGACACTGACAGTAGTATTTGCAAAAAAAGAAAATGAGACAGTCAGTCACCTGAGGGAGACTAGGGAATGAGTAGTAGAAGTACAGTACACAAGGAGAAGACTGCCAATCAAGAAACCATGATGATAAGCAATGCTAAAGTAAAATAAAACAGAATGGTGGGCTAGCCTAGTACAAGTTATAATACAAACTGAAATCGACACGAGCTATGAAGTGGACAAGCGTAACCTTTAGTGCTGGAACTAGGATGGTGAATCAATGCTGGCAATTAATTATGATGGATTATGTTCCTCTGGAAAAAAGTTGAACATTGAATACTGTGTATGGGTGGGCAATCTAATCTATATATTGCCAGTGTGGGCTATAGTATATATACTTAGAGCAGAAGAAGATCCTTTCCCTGCCTTGAGTTAGTGTTGCTTTCGCCACATCCGTCCCAGCAAGTGTGTGATCAGTTATTGGTGTAAATTTAATTTAGTCACACCTCAATATAAATCACACAGCCCGGGGGAAGAGGGTTAGGGTTTGATGAATGGTTGGGAAGGGGGATTTGGGAAAGGTTTGACAAAGACAAACACTACACATGGACAACACACATTCATCTTGGCAGACGACCATCATAAATCTGTTAAGGGAGAAAAAGGAAATGCATGCATGATGATGACTTGATGAGTAGTACTAGACTAGTACAGGGCAGTATATTACTCATGCAATTGCCTGTCTGCCCCCAGAGAGACCCAAGTTACATACATTTATGTTCTGTTGTACCGGGCTTCCTTTGAAAGATAGCAAATAAAAGTAAAAAATGTATGTAGGAGTCAAATTTAAGCAAACATAAACAACACACACAGTCGTAATGATTGAAGAGAAAAAATGAATCAAAAGAAATTATTATATGATTGCCAAATTGGGAATTGCATCTCCGCATTCCTCTTGGACCTTCCTTGGACTGTCCATCCATCAATCTTGGGTGCCTGGCGGATGCGGTTTGGTAAGGTAAGTGTGAGTTGTTTTTCCCAATATGGCACAGGGTAAAGGGCCTGTAGATGGAAAAACAAAAAGGATATTGAAAAATCAAGGAGAAAAGTTAAACGGCATAATTAAGGAGGAGTGCAACAAGAAGACTTTCAGAGGCGGCATGGCTAAATCATGTCTGTTTCTGGCAGGTACCTCCAACAACAGGAGCAGGCCCCCTACCCAACCTCCACTTAACTTCAAATTTGAGCCAGACAGCACTGAGCACACACACACACAGCAACATAGCATTTTCCAAATTAAGTAAAAAAATCAATGCACCGCTGTCGCCACCACCACTACACAGACATGTAGGTCTGGTGTTGTTGCCTTTAGGCCACTTCACGCCCTAAGTTATTCCATCCATTATCTCCGATCCGCCTGACTCTGACTGCAAGTAAGGTATGGTCATGGCATCCAACTCTGTACCAAAAGGGTCCTGAGTGAGTCCAGACTCGCCCCGACTCAAAATGCAATGGATTGGCCTGCAGTAGTACAATTTTGTTATTGAACAACAAGAAGGGAAAGATTGACTTGCGTCACTTTTTTTTGTTTATAATAGTAGACATCATGCACAACAAACAACAATCACTCAGCGTGCAATGGATGCCATCATTTACCTGTTCTTCCGGGGCAGTCCCTCTAGGCTCGGAAAGGATAGATATATAGTCAGGGCCCAGGTTTGGAGATAGGCACACATTTCAAATTTGTGTTCTCCATCCAATGTCTGGCTTGAGGGAAATGGCTTCAGGGCGAGTCAGGAGTGGACTTACTTCTTCACTGACTGCACACAGTTGCAACTCCAATCCGGCAATAAAAGAGTAAGACGGTGGGGATGGATTTGTTGTGAACCAGAAAGACAGTGACACACACAAATAATAAAGTAAATAATGTTCCTCAGCTATATCTTTTTTTTTTGGGCATCAAAGAAAGAAAGTAACTGGAAAATGAAAGAGCCTAATAGTTGTCAGGGAAGTAGAGCTCATCCTCAAAATCTGGTGGTTCGCCCAGAAGTAGGTCACCTAACACACTACTTCCGTGACCTGAGTCACCGTCATCATCTTGCCTGCTGTCCTACTTCAGGTATGGTGCAAGCCGATCGTATAAAGTGCTGATTCATTTTGATCATGGTTAACCTCCCCACGTTTTAGGGCAAGAGACTGGTCCTTCTCACTGTCAGACCGGCACCAGCAGCACTGAAAATACGCTCCGCAGAGACATTTGCAACGGGGCAAGCCAGATAGTTTATCGCCAGCCTGCTGAGCACTGGCCATTGGTGCCTTATCCCATACCAATACAGCAATGCGTTTTGATCAAAGTAGACCTCTGTTGGGTCATCCAGATAGGCCTGGACCATCCGCTCAATGGTCATACGTGCTCCGCTTTTCTTCGCCTCTTTTGCCTTTGCCTCAGCACTGGACTTAAGCCCTGCCTATAGAAACCATTCCTGTACCAATTTTGGGGCTGATGCTCCTGTTCTTGTTGTTGTTGATGTTGTTCTTGGTGTTGTTGGTGGTTTTGGCTTCTGTGAGCCAGCCGCACTGCCCTCAGGCTCTGAAGTTTAACTTGAAGGCTGCCCTGCAGTACTTGTTGTGCTCTGGAGGAGCGGGCCTCTAATTCCCAGTCGTTCTTTTTTTAGCTGACTGACTTGCACAGCTATCCAAGTTTTGTAGCTGGCAACATCCCCATATGCTTCATTTTTTTCTTCCACACCTGCGTACATTGCAGACACCTCCTTTAGCTGTTCCTGTAGCATGTGCAACAATGGGATAGCTTGGCCCATGGTACTGTCCTCCTTGCTGACTTCACGTGTGAAGACCTCGAAAGGAAGCAGCATCTCCGTCAGGCATTTAACTAGGCCCCATTGGTTCATCTCTATGATCATGCCTTTCACAGTAGCATCCCCTCTTTGCATGACATATTCATTGATTGGTCTGTACTGCTCAAACAGACGTTCAAGCATGTAATAAGTTGAGTTCCAACGTGTTGGCACCTCCTGGATGAGTGCTTTAACTGGCATTCCATTATCATGTTGAATGATCCTCAGCTGCTTCCGAGCTTTAAAAGAATGGCTGAAATGTGTGCAGATTCTTCTGCAGGTGGTCAGTAAGTTGCTGACTCGGTCTTCTTTTTTCAGAAAGTCTTGAACAATGATGTTAATGCAGTGCGCCAAACACAGGACCCTGAAATAGCCACCATCGGTCATGGCCTTAACTATATTATTGCCATTGTCCGTGGCAACAAAACCAATGTTAAGCCCTCTTGGTCGCAGCCATTTAAAGACCTTGTTGTCAAAGTCTTCCAAAATGTTTGCAGCAGTATGAGATTTCTCCATGGCGAACATGGCTACTGTTGCATGTTTCTGAGCCGCATTAAAAATCTCAGCAGTGTCAACACCTGCAGATATTTTTTCTCTAACCCCCATAAAAGAGATCCAGTGTGCAGTGATGCACATGTAATCAGTGGACTAGCAACTAGTCCACATGTCTGTTGTCAGGTGGATAGTATAAACAGCACTTTGCTGCAAAGCTTGTCCAAGCAATTCCAGCACGTCATGATGTAGAGCTGGAACAACAACTCTGGTGAAATAGGACCGGCTGGGAACCTTCCATTTCAGGCAGATGGCTGCCACAAATTCAAGAAAACCCACCCCTTCCACAAAAGAAAAAGGGAGGAGGTCCAGCGCTAACATTTTGGCCAACTTTGCGTTGTACAAACGTGCCATTGGGTGGTTGCGTTCATACTGCCCCTCTGACCTAAACTTGCTGAGAATGGTAGCCTGGATTTTTTTCTTTTCTGGTGCCACTGATGCAGGTGACTTCTTGACACCAGATGTTAGGCTCAATGCGCGTTTTTTTGTTGCTGAACTCTCTTGCCTTGGACCCCTTGGTGTCTCAGCCTGACTCTTGTGTATTGCGATGTTGATGATGATGTGGGTGGTACCACTGCACTGCTGGGGACAGAGCTGCTTTGTGTACCTGAGAAAATGTCTCCCTCTTGTTCACCTTCCACCGTGATCGGATCTTCTTCATCCCCTCCACCAACAACACTTGCAGTTTTTTGGCCGCTAAGGTGCACCTCCCACTAGATCAAGTGGTGTTTTCTCAGATGGGTTGTTTGGCCTCCGGTGCCATAGTTTGTACCAAGCTTACCCCAACTAACACCTACTCCACAAATGGAGCATATAGCAATGTTCACCTCCTTCCTGTTAACCAAAAAGAAGTCCCAAACTGGGGAGGTCAACTTTCTGACGCTGCTGGTGCTACTTGCAATGTCGGATGAACTGGTAGGTGGGCGTGATGTTTGTATCTCTGCAGTACCTACTTTTACTGAGGCGGTTGCGGTAGATGTAGGTCGCTGCCCGGACTTTGTAAATATGGCAGCTGGAGGTGGTGTTGGTGGTATCTGTGTTGGTGGCGTCTGTGCCACATCCCTCACAGCAATTTGGGATAGGGTAATGTCGGTCTCCACTGGGGCGGGGCTAATGTCCATGATGACTGGCTCATCATCATCCTCCTCTTCTACATCTACCTCCATAACTCTAAGGCTTTCTGGAACCTTCCTTTTCCCTAGCCTCGTCTCGTGGCGTGTCTCACTCTCAGACTGAGGTGGGTTCCAAGTGGCGTCTAGATCATCAGAAGGGGGGCTTGGAGAAGAAGTTGATGGACTAACCCTCCTTTTCCTTGCTGGGATCTGGAAGACAATGGATCTTCTGAAAGAGTGGCTTGCTCTTCTTCTGCCTCAACAGGAAGCTCGATCTCCTGAACTGTCCCTACTTCGGGAGGAACAACTACTATTGGGGGTGGTTGCAGCTGTTGTTGCCCACTTATCTGACTTTCCTGCGTTGATTGGGTACTACTTTGCGATAACGATAAGTAAATTTTAACATCACTGCTCGTCGGCGTTGTCCTGATTAGACTGGCTGCCTCTGTGACAGACATGGACTTGGGCCTAGGTTGGTGGGGTGGGTCCACTGATGAGGGGGTGCTGCTCCCAGGTTGCTTCCCGGACACCACTGCTGCGGGTGCAATTTTTGGTTTCTCAAAAAACGTCTTAGGCGACATACTGGTGGTGGTAAGTGGCAGTGCCTTCTTCTCACTGGCAACTTTCTTGGTACCGGACCTGGTACCTTTCTTTGGGGCCATCTTGAAGATGTCAGTTAGCACGCAGTGGCACAAGTTGAAGAGATGTCTATCTGTGGTCACACGTCACGTGACATCATGCACAGGGCGCAGGCCTTCTCTCTGGCAGTACAATGGGTGATGTTGTCTCCTCCTCTTTTGTGCACCTAAAAGCAAAGAAGCAAGGAGAACATCAGTGAAACGTGGCATTGTTGTGGTTCAATTACTAGTACAAACAAATTCAATATAATTTAGTGTGTGTGGTCACACTTGTTAGTGTTATTACCTCAGTTATTAAAACAATTAACAATACAGTGTAACCATTTGTAAGACTTTGACATCAACAAGGGCTTTCATTGTGTACTGTGTACACTACAGTAGTACACTCAGAAAGGATAGGAAAGATGAAGAACAACAACAAAAATACAAATGTAACGGTTTGACATTGTGCATCATTTGGGATGCAGCACTCAGGGAGCTGCAGCTGACAAATGACAATGGAAGCATTAAGCCAAGGGTAACAAAGGGAAGACAGACATGCAGGCCTATATGGCAAAAGCACACTAACTGCCTCCACAAAATGGCCACCAGCCACAGGTCACACAACAACAAGCAGGAGGCCTGGAAAACAATGAACTCAAGCAGGCCTATATGGAGTATGGCACAGACTTTACAAAATGGCCCCAGGCCACGTGGGGAGGCTCAGCCAAGGCAAATGGTGGCCCACTATTACACACTCACACACTGGCCAGACAAATGAGGCATGCTAAACAACACATCTTTAATGCAATAATGCCAAAAACGAAAATCCACAGGGCTAAAAGGGTTTGCAAGTTACAACCACACATATCCAACAAAGGCATTTAATTTAACAACACACATGAAAAAAAACTTGGTGAAATAAATACCACAAAAAAAACCATTTTGTATTTTTAATCCAAACCATCCATGACTAAAATGATGTTTAAATTCAACAGACACCACAGAAACAGTTGTTTCATGCACCCATGAGTAGCTCTGGGCCTATTGGTTGGAAAACCCATTGGCAGACTAGGCTACATAGTAAATCAACTCAAATCAATATTGCAAATTTATTAAAAACATGGAGAAAATGTAGTGAACTGTGCTACATTTGTTGCTAAATAAAAGAAGAAACAATTGCATGAAAAACAACAGCCAGCAAGAAGACATGGCCACCACAAAGAAGGCATGCAGGCCTATGGCAGAAGCACACTGGCTGCCGTCACAAAATGGCCGCCAGCCACATGGCCAGGCCACAACAACAAGCAATAATGAGCCTACAAAGGGAAGACAATGCAGGCCTATGTCAAAAGCACACTGGCTGCCATCACAAAATGGCCGCCAGCCACGTGGCCAGGCCACAATAACAAGCAATAAGCCTACAAAAGGAAGACAGACAATGCAGGCCTATGGCAAAAACACACTGGCTGCCTTCACAAAATGGCTGCCAGCCACATAGCCAGGCTACCACAACAAGAAGCAGTAAGCCAAGAGGAACAAAGGAAAGACATGCTGGCCTATGGCAAAAGCACACTAACTGCCTCCACAAAATGGCCGCCAGCCACATGGTCACAACACAACAATAACAAGCAGGAGGCCTGGAAAACAATGAACTCAAGCAGGCCTATATGGACACAGACTTTACAAAATGGCCCCTGACCACAAGTTTGAGGCTCAGCCAAGGCAAATGATGGCCCACT
The DNA here is from genome assembly GCA_963921515.1 of Calotriton arnoldi. Classification (NCBI taxonomy): domain Eukaryota; kingdom Metazoa; phylum Chordata; class Amphibia; order Caudata; family Salamandridae; genus Calotriton; species Calotriton arnoldi. The sequence continues at coordinate 130,925 of CAWUFW010013601.1, forward strand.
ATTACAAACACACTCACACACTGGAGGCATGCTAAACAACACATGTTTGATGCAACAATGCCAAAAACAAAAATCCACAGGGCTAAAAAAAGGTTTGCAAGTTACAACCGCACACTTCCAACAAAGGCATTTAACTTTAACACACATGAAATAAAGTGAAACACCGAAAAGAAAACACATTTTGTATTTCAATCCAATGCCATCAATGCCCTAAATAATGTTTAAATTCAACAGACTCCACAGAAACAGTTGTTTCATGCACCCATGAGTAGCTCTGGGCCTACTGGCTGGAAGGCCTATTGGCAGACTACTGGGCTGCATAGTGAATTAAATAAATATTGCAAATTGATTTCAAAAGTTGGAGAAAATGTAGTGAACTGTGCAACATGTTTCCTTTATGAAAGAAGAAAAATTACTTACAAAGAAACAACTAGGCCCCTACTGAACCTACAGGCCACCCACCACAATAAATTTAAAAAAACAATGAAAAGTACAAATAAATCTAGGTGTATGGCCCCAATCAAACAAACACCAGTTTTCCAACTCACTTGTGAAATCTCAAATTCAAAAGTCCTCAAATTCAATGATATATGATGCAGCAGACACAAGGAGTGATCCTTCCAGCTCCAAATCCAAATGAAAAGTGACCAGGAGATAGACAAAGCACTGGGAGGAGCCAGGAACAGGAAGTTGGAGACTCTGGGGCACTTTATTCCTCTTCGAAAAAAGTAGAAAAAGAAAAAGGACTCCTTGCACAAAAAAGTACAGCCAAATGTCAATGTGAGGAGTTTTTTTAATCCAAGTCATCATTTCGAGAAGGTTTTGATGCTGCTCGGGGAGAGAACCTTCTCCAGATTGCAGTCGCTGTAGATTCTGAGTGTTCGGCATCGCGTTCATCACAAAACTTCTGCCGGAAGTCCGATGGCGCGCCCGAATGACGTGTTCGCGATCGCAAACTCTTGCGGGACCATGCAGCCACCCAGCAAATCTCGTGGCACTTGCGAACGGCTCTGGAAATCTCGTCGGCAATCGCAGGCACCCATAAGGCGCTCCCTCAAAAAGGCATTTCGGGCATGCGAACAAAAAAAACTCTGCTAAGTTGCGGAGTTTTTTGCCAACTCCACATTCTACCCGGAACGCGGAGGTGCCAAAACTCCGCAAACTCCGCGAGCGGAACAGAGTTTTACACCCAGGGTTACTTTATTCTGCTTCTTTCTGCTCATTTCTGACCTTTATTCTGCCTCTTACTGCTTGTTTCTGACCTCGATTTTGTCTCTTTGTGCTAATTTCTCATCTTTATTTGCCTCTCTCTGCTTGTTGCTGACCTTTATTTTGCCTCTTTCTGCTCATTTATCATCTTTATTTTGCCTCTTTCTGCTCGTTGCTAACCTGTATTTTGTCTCTTTCTGCTTGTTTCTCACCTTTATTTTGCCTCTTGCTGCTGGTTTCTGACCTCTATTTTGCCTCTTTATGCTCATTTCTTACCTTTATTTTGCCTCTTTATGCCCATTTCTGCCCTTTAGTCGCCCCTTTCTGCTTGTTTCTGACCTATATACTGCCTCTTTTTGGTCCCTTCTGATGTTTATTCTGCCTCTTTCCGCTCATTTCTCACCTTTATTTTGCTTCTTTCTGCTGGTTGCTGAACTTTATTTTATCTCTTTCTGCCCATTTGTCAATCAATCAGGGATTTGTTAAAGCGCGACTACTCACCCGTAAGGGTCTCAAGGCACTAGGGGTGGGGGGGGTGCAGGTTCCATCCATCAAGGAGGGGGTCTGTCGAAGAGCCAGGTTTTGAGGTTTCTTGCGAAGATGGGGAGCGATGTTGTCTGTCTGAGGTGGAGCGGAAGGGCGTTCCATGCTTTGGCCGCGAGGATGGAGAAGGAGCGGCCTCCCGATCTGGTCTTTCTGGTGCGGGGGACCACGGCGTAGGAGAGCTGGGCTGATCGTAGGGTCCTTTGGGGTGCGTGGAATTTGAGTCGGCTGTTCAGGTATGCTGGTCCGGTGCCGTGGAGGGCCTTGTGTGCGTGGGTGAGCATCTTGAAGGTGATTCTCGCCTCGACAGGGAGCCAGTGGAGGGTGCGCAGGTGCTGGGAGATGTGGCAGTGTTTTGGCAGGTTGAGGACCAGTCTTGCGGCGGCGTTCTGGATGTTCTGTAGCTTGCGGGTGAAGTTTTTGTTTATTCCGGCGTAGAGTGCGTTGCCGTAGTCGAGTCTGCTGGTGACCAGGGCGTGAGTGACGGTCTTTCGGTGTTCGAGGGGATCCATTTGAAGGTCTTACGAAGGAGGCGGAGGGTGTGGAAGCAGGAAGACGAGACAGAGTTGATCTGGCGGTCCATTTTGAGCTCGGAGTCCAGGATGATTCCCAGGTTGCGTGCGTGGTCCGTGGGGGTTGGTGGGTTTCCGAGGGCGGGGGGCCACCAGGTGTCGCTCCAGGCATTGGGGTTTGGGCCCATGATGAGTACTTCTGTTTTGTTGGTGTTTAGTTGTAGGCAGCTGTTTTTCATCCATTTGGCGACGGCTTCCATGCCTTCTCGAAAGTTGCGTCTGGCGGTGTTGGGCTCGTTGGATAGGGAGAGGATGAGCTGGGTGTCGTCTGCGAATGACACGATGTTGAGTCCGTAGGTTCTGGCGATGGGGGCGAGTGGAGCCATGTAGACGTTGAAGAGCGTCGGGCTGAGGGAGGAGCCCTGGGGGACTCCGCAGGTGGTAGGTGTGGGGTCTGAGAGGAAAGGGGGGAGTCTGACCCGCTGCATTCTGCCAGAGAGGAAGGAGCGGATCCAGTGAGGGCCTTGTCCTGGATTCCTGCGTCATAGAGTCTGCATATTAGGGTGCGGTGGGAGACTGTGTCGAACGCCGCTGATAGGTCGAGGAGGATGAGGGCTACTGTTTCTCCTTTGTCCAGTAGGGTGCGGATGTCACCTTTAGTTTGCCTCTTTCTGCTTGTTTCTCACCTTTATTTTGCCTATTGCTGCTGGTTTCTGACCTCTATTTTTCCTCTTTATGCTCATTTCTCACCTTTATTTTGCCTCTTTCTGCTAGTTTCTCACCTTTATTTTGCCTCTTTCTGCTCGTTGCTAACCTGTATTTTGTCTCTTTCTGCTTGTTTCTCACCTTTATTTTGCCTCTTGCTGCTGGTTTCTGACCTCTATTTTGCCTCTTTATGCTCATTTCTTACCTTTATTTTGCCTCTTTATGCCCATTTCTGCCCTTTAGTCGCCTCTTCCTGCTTGTTTCTGACCTTCATTTTGCCCCTTTATGCTTGTTTCTGACCTATATACTGCCTCTTTTTGCTCCCTTCTGATGTTTATTCTGCCTCTTTCCGCTCATTTCTCACCTTTATTTTGCTTCTTTCTGCTGGTTGCTGAACTTTATTTTATCTCTTTCTGCCCATTTGTCACCTTTAGTTTGCCTCTTTCTGCTTGTTTCTCACCTTTATTTTGCCTATTGCTGCTGGTTTCTGACCTCTATTTTTCCTCTTTTTGCTCATTTCTCACCTTTATTTTGCCTCTTTCTGCTAGTTTCTCACCTTTATTTTGCCTCTTTCTGCTCATTTCTGACCTCTGTTTTGCCTCTTTCTGCTCACTCCTGACATTTATTTAGCCTCTTTCTGGCCTTTATTCTGCCTCTTGCTGCTGGTTTCTGACCTCTATTTGCGTCTTTCTGCTCATTTTTTACCATTATTCTGCCCCTTTCTGCTAGTTTCTGACCTTTTACTGCATCTTGCTGCTCGTTTCCGACCTTGATTTTGCCTCTTTCTGCTTGTTTCTGACCTTTATTCTGCCTCTTTCTGCTCCCTTCTGACCTTTATTCTGCCTCTTTCTGCTCGTTTCTCACCTTTATTTTGCCTCTTGCTGCTGGTTTCTGACCTCTATAACGCCTCTTTCTGCTCGTTTCTCACCTTTATTTGTCCTCTTTCTGCTTATTTCTCAAGTTTATTTTGCATCCTGCTACACATTTCTGACCTTTATTATGCCTCTTTCTGCTTGTTTCTCACCTTCATTTTGCTTTTTCTGCTTGTTATTGACCTTTATTTTGCCTCTTTCTGCTCATTTCTCACCTTTATTTTGCCTCTTTCTGATCTTTTCTGACCTTTATTCTGCCTATTTCTGCTCCCTCATGACCTTTATTCAGCCTCTTTCTGCTCCATTCCCACCTTTATTTTGCTTCTTTCTGCCAGTTTGTCAGTTTAGTTATGGCTCTTTCTGCTCATTTTTAAACTTTAATCTGCCTCTTTCTGCTAATTTCTGACCTTTTACCTTGTCTCTTTCTGCTCATTTCTCAGCTATATATTGCCTCTTTCTGACTTGTCTGCTGTTGCTGACCTTTATTCCTCCTCTTTCTATTTTTTTTAACTTTATTCTACCTCTTTCTGCTTGTTTCTGACCTTTATTTTGCCTCTATCTGCTCTTTTCCCCTTTGGACTGCATGAGGAGCCTCAAGGCCCGAGGTCCCAGCTGGCTTCTTGCCTCCTGCGGGAGCCGGCATTGCACTTGCACGATGGGAGCTGCTGGAAATGCAGCTCTCTGCATGCAAGAGCAATCTGTTACAACTCTTTCCTGGCCCGCACATCTGCAGGCAGGGAAAGAGATGAAATCTCCCCTTCCAGCGGGTGGGAGCACTTTGACAGCTCCCACCCACTGGAACCGGAGTGTTTGCTTTTGTTTGATGGGAGCTGTCAAAGCTCTAGCCAAGCGAAAGTAAACAGCTATGTTTCAGTGGTGAGCACCCCAAGCCATTCATGGCCCTGGGGGGTGGTGGTCCCCAGGGCCATGAATGGCTCCAGGAGGGGGGCACGCAGCCTCCCTCCTTTCATTTTCAAGGAACTGCTCTCAGGAGGTGGTGGTCCCCAGGGCGAGACTGCCCAGGAGGGGGCCACGCACCTCCTCTCCCCTCCTTCTAAAACAAAAAATAAAGCCTCATGGAGGTGGTCGTCCCCGGGACCCTGGAGGGTCTGGGTGGCCCCCTCATGCAAAGTTTTTAATACAGCCCTTGGAAGTTGGTGGTCCCTGGGGCCCAGGGGGTCTGTTTATTATTACCACGACCCCGGGGAGGTGGAGGTCCCCAGGGCATCAAGGAGTCCTTGGAGGAGGGCCCTTTTAAAAACAAGCACGGTAGACCACGCATGTTTTTTTTCCCAATTTTTGCCACAAATTGGCGAATTTCACAAATTTGCAGCAGATTAAAAAAGAAAAATGTTTTTTTGCCCTGGCGGGGACCCTCTGGGACCCCATCACCAGGGCTAAAGGGTCAGGGTATCCATACCATGCCCCCTTTTTCCTTCTTTTAAAGTTTATTTTTGGGACTCAGCTGAAGCCGAGTCCCAAAATGGATCCTAACACTTCCTGGTTGAAGTGTTGGCAACCAATCAGAGCTCTGAATTTTGCTGCACGAGCTCGTTATTATTCGCGAATTAGCCACAATTAAAAATATTAAAATTTGAATTTCCTTAAATTTGTCAACAACTACTAAACAGATTTACACCAAATAAGTGAAAATGTGATCTGTGTAACCATATCTTCCTTTCTGTCACCTTCAATGTCATTCCGTCCAGTGGTTCGGGCTCTAGTCGTATTCAAAGCTGCTATGGGAATTAGCATGGGAAATACACTTTTTTTTACTCTACTTTTGCTCTACTCCCGCTTAACGGCTAGCCCTGAAACTTTCAATGTGCAACAAGAATCACCAGTGCACTTTTTTGTAAAATTTCGTGACAAATTGTCAACCAACGCTAAAGATATAGGCAAGTCAAAAAATGTGACTGCCATTAGGTGACATCAATATATATATCTATATATATCTCTCTATATATATATCTTTATATGAAACCAGGATCCCAAAGAACGACCGTGGTGGGCCAAACAAGGGCACAGACTCCAGTTGAAGATGCAATAAAGAGAATTTATTGTCTTAGCATGTCAGGATGACGCGTTTCGACCACAAGCCTGTGGTCTTGATCACATAGTGCGCTAAGGTGAGAGGCATACAATTTATAGTGACATGAGTGACTTTACTATGTTCATAGTGACAAGGCAGAACATTTTACACTTTTGCAGCATGTAGTAAAAGATCTTGACATACAGTGAGGACTAGGCGCAGCAATGACAAGCAGTTTTGGTAGCAGGCATAGAGAAAAGACTACCCCTCTATATGCAGGTGTAGATGGCCATATGTTCTGTAACATCAGTTGTGTGTGGCAGACTAGAAGGTAAGCTCGTGTAATGGCGGTGCTGGCTGCATTGTAAAAGATAAAAAATATGCTAGATAAATGCAAGAATTGGGTTTGAAGTCTCCCAAATTATGTCTGATGGAAAACAAAATTAAACGGTATTCCTCATTAACCCCTTCGATGCGCGTGGCGCGGTAGCGCTGTGCACATGACGAGCTGAGCTCGTCACGACCACACCCGCGATCGGAATGTCCAGCACACGAGCGGAATTCCGATCGCGGTCAAGGGGTTAATCGTGGGTGTGTGAATACATCCTAGAAACCATGAATGCCATGAGTGCCATCTTTATATATATATATATCTCTATATATATATATCTTTATATATATATATATATATATATATATATATATATATATATATATATATATATATATATATATATATATATATATATATATATATATATATATATATATATACAAAAATAATCCCCAACCTTATCCGATTGAAGAGCCAGCACTCGCTATCGTGGGGGTTCCCTCATTTATTGTGCAGGCTTCAATAAACCCATGGACAAAACAGGAACGCGTTTCGGCAGTCAAGCTGCCTTTCTCAACCTGGTATGCGCCATATTGGTTCTTCCATTTAAAGAAAACATTAGTTAAAACTAAAGATGCACTGCACTTCACTGCAATTGGGTGGATACGAGCATGTGGGATGATAACCAGTGATTCTTAACAGAGCACACATACAAATATTCAAAAACGCAACAGCATCAGTCCTGCAAACTAAATTGCTTTTAGGATTGTTCATGTTCTGTGCTATTCCGTATTTCTGCCCTCCAGTTCGTTTTTTTCAAAAAAAGCACCCATCATGCCTCATTCAGTTCTATCCAAAACCCGGACTGGATTTATGCACGTCCTCTAATTACATTTACAGGCATCTTTATAGTGTCTTTTTTTTAAATCCATTTAGCACGCATTTTTCAAGGTCATTTGCTTTAAGCAAAGATGTACCACCTCATTAATCTGTCAACTCCTTCAAAGTGCACGCATCTCCGAGCGCAGCCCGCTTTATACTCGGAGATGTCCCACTGATTAATGACCATTGTTCCAATAATTAAAAGGAAGACTCACGGTGGTAACTTTCTTCAAAGCTTCAAATCCTCGGGTTAAATGAAGCCGGTCCCGACAAGCAACAGTACGGACCCACGAGGCCATTGCTTTTCTTGGCCTGTGCCATCAGCGATGCCCAGCTCCATAGAAGGAGAGGTTATACCAGGGTGAGGATGTGCCAAATAAGTAGAGATGCTACAGTCCCCGCCAAGGGAGCGCGTGACGAGCTCAGCTCGTCATGCTGCGCGGTAGCGCTGTGCGCATGACGAGCTCAGCTCGTCACGACCACACCCGCGATCGGAATGTCCAGCACACGAGCGGAATTCCGATCGCGGTCAAGGGGTTAATCGTGGGTGTGTGAATACATCCTAGAAACCATGAATGCCATGAGTGCCATCTTTATATATATATATCTCTCTCTCTATATATATATATATATATATATATATATATATATATATATATATCTCTATATATATATATATATTATCTACTGGCGGTCGCCAGTAGATAGTTATAGTTACAACCTATTATCCATAGGAAATCCGCGACATTCTATTTGAAATAACTCTCTTGCCGGTTGACGTATCTTCGCGAAATTTTCAAACTTCGTGGGGCGCTCCGGTCCGCTCCTACCCTGAAAGTCTCGGGGGATACGTCAAGCGGGGGCCGAGAAAAAGGGGGGTCCCAAAACGCGTTTTCCCCATGCATTTTCCCATAGGAAACTTTAGACACAGCTACAGCCCGAACTGCTGAACGGAATTACACCAAATTTGGCAAAGAGGTAGTTCTTGGTTCAGAAAGAACCCTTTTGTTAAATGGTGTAAATCCGTTCAGTAGTTGCTGAGAAAATGAAAAGTAAAAAGTTAGTGATATCTAGGGACGAGTAGGGTCCGCATACCCTCCCGATCACGAGCTGCATGTTAATTGGCTGTCAGCTGGCTGTCAACATTCCGATTCAGGAAATGTTGGCAGCCATTTTGTCCCTCGGTAGAACCGATGGACAGAAACAAGTGCGCAAAGCGCACAAAGGGGGCAGGGTAGAAACACCCTGACCCCCTAGGTTTGCTCAGGGGGTCCCACAACATTTTTTTTTTTTTTTTAAATCGGCAGAATGCGCTCAGGGTGCGCGAATCCTGCCGAAAAATCGAAGCGCGGTCTCCGCGCTCGATAGTTAGTGGCCCCGGGTGGCCCAAGTCCCGGGGGCATGGTGGGGGATAATTTAATGTGTGGGGGCCTCAAGGGCCCCCAAGCCCCGGGGACCGCCACCCCCGGGGCTTTTTTAAAAATGGTGCGGGAGGGCTCTGAGCCCTCCCGCAGCCCCGGGACCACCACCTCCCCGGGGCTTTTTAAAAATAATTATTAAACCTGTGTGGGGGCTCCAGCCCCCACACGCCCGGGACCACCACCTTCCCGGGGCACTAAACATTTTAATATGGGGGTCCATTACGGACCCCCAGAGCCCCGGGGACCACCACCTCCCCGGGGCTGTGTACTGAATGGGAGGGGGCCACGCGGCCCCCTCCTGGAGCCCTTGATGGCCCTGGGGACAACCACCCCCAGGGCCGGCTCCTGCAGTGTCCCGGGTGCCTACCCCGGGACACTGTAGTTTGCTATGGCAGGACGGAGCCTCGCGGCTCCCGTCCTGCCATAGCAAGCTGCTTTGGATATTGGAAGAGAGAGCAGGGAAACCTGCTCTCTCTTCCAATATCCAAAGCGATTGCTTTTCCACATGGGGAGCAGCATGTCAGCTGCTCCCCATGTGGAACAGCAATGCCGGCTCCCAAGGGACGTGGGGAGCCGGCGGGACTGTGGGGGATTGGGGACCCCCTCAGTCCCCAACGGAGAGGGCCAGCCCCGGGGATGGGGTCCCGGGGCAAGTAGTGGCTCGGGAGGGGGCCACGCGGCCCCCTCCCCAAAAAAGAGAAAAATTTTAAAAAAAAAAAAATGGAAAGGCCGGCCCCGGGAGATGGGGTCCCCGGGGCCTTAAAATGGCCAGAGGAGGGGGGCCACGCTGCCCCCTCAAAAAATAAATATAGAGGCCATGCCCCGGGGATGGGGTCCCGGGGCCAATACAGGCCCAGGGAACGGGGGCCACGCGGCCCCCTTCCCGTTTTTTTTTTTAAGGTAATTTAAAAAGGGGTAAGGCCCTGGGGGATGGGGTCCCCAGGGCCCAAAAAAGAAAAAGGAAGGGGGCCACACAGCCCCCTTCAGGGAGAGAAAAAAACAAAAAAAAAACGATCGGGCCCGCAGGCCCCGCCCCTTCCTTCACCACTCTGCAAACGCGCCCCTGGCGCGTTTGCAGAGGGGAACGAATTCCCCTTGAATACTGGGGGTCTCTGGGGCCAACTAGCCCACCAGGTACCTCCAGTATGCGCCAGGGGCTGCCTTGCAGAGAGGTGTACAGAGGCCACGCCCCTTTTACACCTCTCTGCAACGCAGCTCTGTGGCGCTTTTGGAGGTATATGGTGGGCTAGTTGGACTCCGGGGACCCTCAGGATTCAAGGGGACTTAATCCCCCAACTTAAAACGTGCCACGGGCGCGTTTGCACAGTGGTGAAGGGAGGGGCGGGGCTTCAGGTGACATGTGTGCAAACAGGCCCCGTGGCGCGTTTTAAGATGGGGAATTAAATCCCTTCAATCCTGAGGGTCCCTGGGGCCAACTAGCCCAACAGGTACATCCAGAATGCGCCACAGAGCTGCGTTGCAGAGAGGTGTAAAAGGGGTGTGGCCTCTCTACACGTCTCTGCAACGCAGCCCCTGGCGCATATTGGAGGTTCCTGGTGGTCTAGTTGGCCCCTAGGGACCCTCAGGATTCAAGGGGACTTAATCCCCCAACTTAAAACGCGCCACGGGGCGCGTTTGCAAAGATGTCACCTCAGGCCCCGCCCCTCCCTTCACCATTGTGCAAATATTCCTCTAAAATCAGCCGAAATAGGAATTCCGATTTACTCACCTGTTATAAGGAGAGACCTCAGTGCTGTATCTTTCAGCCCAGTACTGGTCCTGAAAAGTAATTTTAACCGTACTTACCAGTAACTTGAATTTCCTTCCATAGGCTAACATTGACTGGTTTCACTTGGAAATTCTTCTAAGTGTGGAGTTTTGGAACTTTAAAATATTCCTCTAAAATCAGCCGAAATACGAATTCCGATTTACTCACCTGTTATCAGGAGAGACCTCAGTGCTGCATCTTTCAGCCCAGTACTGGTCCTGAAAAGTAATTTTAACCGTACTTACCGGTAACTTGAATTTCCTTCTTAGGCTAACATTGACTGGTTTCACTTGGAAATTCTTCTAAGTGTGGAGTTTTGGAACTTTAAAATATTCCTCTAAAATCAGCCAAAATACGAATTCCGATTTACTCACCTGTTATCAGGAGAGACCTCAGTGCTGCATCTTTCAGCCCAGTACTGATCCTGAAAAGTAATTTTAACCGTACTTACCGGTAACTTGAATTTCCTTCCATAGGCTAACATTGACTGGTTTCACTTGGAAATTCTTCTAAGTGTGGAGTTTTGGAACTTTAAAATATTCCTCTAAAATCAGCCGAAATACGAATTCCGATTTACTCACCTGTTATCAGGAGAGACCTCAGTGCTGCATCTTTCAGCCCAGTACTGATCCTGAAAAGTAATTTTAACCGTACTTACCGGTAACTTGAATTTCCTTCATAGGCTAACATTGACTGGTTTCACTTGGAAATTCTTCTGTGTGGAGTTTTGGAACTTTAAAATATTCCTCTAAAATCAGCCGAAATACGAATTCCGATTTACTCACCTGTTATCAGGAGAGACCTCAGTGCTGCATCTTTCAGCCCAGTACTGATCCTGAAAAGTAATTTTAACCGTACTTACCGGTAACTTGAATTTCCTTCATAGGCTAACATTGACTGGTTTCACTTGGAAATTCTTCTAAGTGTTGATTTTTGAAACATACAAATATTCCTCTAAAATCAGCCGAAATCCGAATTCTGATTTACTCACCTGTTATCAGGAGAGACCTCAGTGCTGCATCTTTCAGCCCAGTACTGGTCCTGAAAAGTAATTTTAACCGTACTTACCAGTAACTTGAATTTCCTTCCATAGGTTAACATTGACTGGTTTCACTTGGAAATTCTTCTAAGTGTGGAGTTTTGGAACTTTAAAATATTCCTCTAAAATCAGCCGAAATACGAATTCCGATTTACTCACCTGTTATCAGGAGAGACCTCAGTGCTGCATCTTTCAGCCCAGTACTGGTCCTGAAAAGTAATTTTAACCGTACTTACCGGTAACTTGAATTTCCTTCATAGGCTAACATTGACTGGTTTCACTTGGAAATTCTTCTAAGTGTGGAGTTTTGGAACTTTAAAATATTCCTCTAAAATCAGCCGAAATACGAATTCCGATTTACTCACCTGTTATCAGGAGAGACCTCAGTGCTGCATCTTTCAGCCCAGTACTGGTCCTGAAAAGTAATTTTAACCGTACTTACCGGTAACTTGAATTTCCTTCATAGGCTAACATTGACTGGTTTCACTTGGAAATTCTTCTAAGTGTGGAGTTTTGGAACTTTAAAATATTCCTCTAAAATCAGCCGAAATACGAATTCCGATTTACTCACCTGTTATCAGGAGAGACCTCAGTGCTGCATCTTTCAGCCCAGTACTGATCCTGAAAAGTAATTTTAACCGTACTTACCGGTAACTTGAATTTCCTTCATAGGCTAACATTGACTGGTTTCACTTGGAAATTCTTCTGTGTGTGGAGTTTTGGAACTTTAAAATATTCCTCTAAAATCAGCCGAAATACGAATTCCGATTTACTCACCTGTTATCAGGAGAGACCTCAGTGCTGCATCTTTCAGCCCAGTACTGGTCCTGAAAAGTAATTTTAACCGTACTTACCAGTAACTTGAATTTCCTTCCATAGGTTAACATTGACTGGTTTCACTTGGAAATTCTTCTAAGTGTGGAGTTTTGGAACTTTAAAATATTCCTCTAAAATCAGCCGAAATACGAATTCCGATTTACTCACCTGTTATCAGGAGAGACCTCAGTGCTGCATCTTTCAGCCCAGTACTGGTCCTGAAAAGTAATTTTAACCGTACTTACCGGTAACTTGAATTTCCTTCATAGGCTAACATTGACTGGTTTCACTTGGAAATTCTTCTAAGTGTGGAGTTTTGGAACTTTAAAATATTCCTCTAAAATCAGCCGAAATACGAATTCCGATTTACTCACCTGTTATCAGGAGAGACCTCAGTGCTGCATCTTTCAGCCCAGTACTGGTCCTGAAAAGTAATTTTAACCGTACTTACCGGTAACTTGAATTTCCTTCATAGGCTAACATTGACTGGTTTCACTTGGAAATTCTTCTAAGTGTGGAGTTTTGAAACTTTAAAATATTCCTCTAAAATCAGCCGAAATACGAATTCCGATTTACTCACCTGTTATCAGGAGAGACCTCAGTGCTGCATCTTTCAGCCCAGTACTGATCCTGAAAAGTAATTTTAACCTTACTTACCGGTAACTTGAATTTCCTTCATAGGCTAACATTGACTGGTTTCACTTGGAAATTCTTCTGTGTGTGGAGTTTTGGAACTTTAAAATATTCCTCTAAAATCAGCCGAAATACGAATTCCGATTTACTCACCTGTTATCAGGAGAGACCTCAGTGCTGCATCTTTCAGCCCAGTACTGGTCCTGAAAAGTAATTTTAACCGTACTTACCGGTAACTTGAATTTCCTTCATAGGCTAACATTGACTGGTTTCACTTGGAAATTCTTCTAAGTGTGGAGTTTTGGAACTTTAAAATATTCCTCTAAAATCAGCCGAAATACGAATTCCGATTTACTCACCTGTTATCAGGAGAGACCTCAGTGCTGCATCTTTCAGCCCAGTACTGGTCCTGAAAAGTAATTTTAACCGTACTTACCGGTAACTTGAATTTCCTTCATAGGCTAACATTGACTGGTTTCACTTGGAAATTCTTCTAAGTGTGGAGTTTTGGAACTTTAAAATATTCCTATAAAATCAGCCGAAATACGAATTCCGATTTACTCACCTGTTATCAGGAGAGACCTCAGTGCTGCATCTTTCAGCCCAGTACTGGTCCTGAAAAGTAATTTTAACCGTACTTACCGGTAACTTGAATTTCCTTCATAGGCTAACATTGACTGGTTTCACTTGGAAATTCTTCTAAGTGTGGAGTTTTGGAACTTTAAAATATTCCTCTAAAATCAGCCGAAATACGAATTCCGATTTACTCACCTGTTATCAGGAGAGACCTCAGTGCTGCATCTTTCAGCCCAGTACTGATCCTGAAAAGTAATTTTAACCGTACTTACCGGTAACTTGAATTTCCTTCATAGGCTAACATTGACTGGTTTCACTTGGAAATTCTTCTGTGTGTGGAGTTTTGGAACTTTAAAATATTCCTCTAAAATCAGCCGAAATACGAATTCCGATTTACTCACCTGTTATCAGGAGAGACCTCAGTGCTGCATCTGTAAGCCCAGTACTGATCCTGAAAAGTAATTTTAACCATACTTACCGGTAACTTGAATTTCCTTCATAGGCTAACATTGACTGGTTTCACTTGGAAATTCTTCTAAGTGTGGAGTTTTGGAACTTTAAAATATTCCTCTAAAATCAGCCGAAATACGAATTCCGATTTACTCACCTGTTATCAGGAGAGACCTCAGTGCTGCATCTTTCAGCCCAGTACTGATCCTGAAAAGTAATTTTAACCGTACTTACCGGTAACTTGAATTTCCTTCATAGGCTAACATTGACTGGTTTCACTTGGAAATTCTTCTAAGTGTTAATTTTTGAAACATACAAATATTCCTCTAAAATCAGCCGAAAACCGAATTCTGATTTACTCACCTGTTATCAGGAGAGACCTCAGTGCTGCATCTTTCAGCCCAGTACTGGTCCTGAAAAGTAATTTTAACCGTACTTACCAGTAACTTGAATTTCCTTCCATAGGCTAACATTGACTGGTTTCACTTGGAAATTCTTCTAAGTGTGGAGTTTTGGAACTTTAAAATATTCCTCTAAAATCAGCCGAAATACGAATTCCGATTTACTCACCTGTTATCAGGAGAGACCTCAGTGCTGCATGTTTCAGCCCAGTACTGATCCTCAAAAGTAATTTTAACCGTACTTTACCGGTAACTTGAATTTCCTTCATAGGCTAACATTGACTGGTTTTCAGCAAAAAAGTTTCAAAGTGTTGATTTTCACAAACTACAAATATTCCTTAAAAATCGACAGTATGACTTAAACGCATTCTTTCAACTGTTTACAGGAGATGCACCAGTGCTGGATCCAGGATCCAACACTGAGTAAGAAAAAGTAACGATAACAGTTTTTACATGCTAAGTGAATTTCCTTCCATAGGATAACATTGGTGATTCTATGAGAAAAAGTTTCAAAGTGTCAACTTTTAAAATACAATAATATTCCTTAAAAATCACGACTGTAACCAAAACGCTTTTACTCAACTGTTTACAGGAGATGTCCCAGGACTGAATCTAGGATCCAGTCCTGTGGTTAGAAAAGTAATCCATAAAGTAACTAATTGCATTTAACTAGAAATTCACATTGAGCTGAATGTTGCATTGTGTTTGAAAATGTGTTGCCCATTGCAACAACTGTAACTACTGTACTTAAAAGTCTATTGCCTATCTGCAAAGTATTTAAACTAAAGTAATTCATTAAGAGAAAGTATTTTTGTAATGTAATGTATAATGTAATTACAATGTAATTTAAATAATAAAATATGTAAAAAAAATTGTTTCTAAAAATGTAGTAAATCAGTATTTTAAAAATTTATATAACAATTAATACATTTAAAAATTGTCATTTACAAAACCTTTGAAATTCACTGAAAAACCGTAGGTTTCAGACATGTTATAGTTACAAATTAGCATTTAAAAAACCTTTGAAATTCACTGAAAAAACCATAGGTTTCAGGGACGTTATAGTTACAAATTAGCATTTAAAAACCTTTGAAATTCACTGAAAAAACCATAGGTTTTAGGGACAGTTATAGTTAGTTGGACATTGCACTCGTACAAAACCCGTGAAATTCCCCGTTATAGTTAGTCCAGCTAACTATAACTCGCGCCCCGCAATGCACTGCTGATGACGTCACATATTACATCACTCATGACATGGTCAGTGACATCACTGATGACATCACTGATGACATCTCAAATGACATCACTGATGACATCACTGATGACATCATCCATGTGATAATTTCATGCATCTTCTCACACCCTAATATAACCTTTGATACACCCACTCTAAAGTACAGACTGCCATTCGCAAAACCATAGACACTCCAACACCAATAACTACATACCCACTCACTGATTCTTAGGTCTACGCACACATCCACTCACTCACCCGAACAGTCACTCATATTTACGGTCACTCAGTACAGGACTATCATATGCACTCATACTCCTATATAGACACTCAAACACCGCCACTCATCCATAGAGGTACTCACACACCTAGTCAGTCATGCAAATAATTAAACACACTACCATTTACTCACCTATACAGTTATACACACACCAGCTCACTTACTCATACAAATACTAGCACATTCTTACGCTCTTATACAATCACTGATACAAGCACACACTCATCCATACAGCCACTATCACAATCAGTCACTCTTGCTTATAGCTATTTATATACTCCAACACACATATATACTGCCTTTCACATATGTAGTTACTCACACATGTACCACTGGGACATACATTCACTCACTAACACACTCTTACACACACTTACCCACCCATACAGTCTATCACAGATGCACTCTTGAAACCATCCACCCAGTGAATCACCCACTCACACATCTATGCACAGAGTCGCACACACCCCTCCCACACAAACACTCAGGCACCCATACAGATACTCACACAAGCATTCAATAACTCATATAGACACTCATGTAGCTATTCTCAAACACATGCAGCCACTTACACAGCAACAGACAGACGGATACAGACATTCACCCAGTTTAGTCACTAACCCATGCATTCAGTAAGATACGTTAAATCACTCACTTATACAGTCAGTCACGCACCTACTAAATCATCCATACAGACACTTACACACCCACTCATTCTTCAATACGTCTTTTCCTATATATATTAAAAATATTTAAACTTTACAGAAACACACAGTCACTGGATGATGTCATCAGTGATGTCATCAGTGATGTCATTTGAGATGTCATCAGTGATGTCATCAGTGATGTCACTGACCATGTCATGAGTGATGTACTATGTGACGTCATCAGCAGTGCATTGCGGGGGCGCGAGTTATAGTTAGCTGGACTAACTATAACGGGGGAATTTCACGGGTTTTGTACGAGTGCAATGTCCAACTAACTATAACTGTCCCTAAAACCTATGGTTTTTTCAGTGAATATATATATATATATATATGCAAAAAAAAGAAGCAGAGAACTCTGGGTAGTTCTCAAGTTTAGGTGGAAAGCAGCTCCAGTATACAGCACTCTCAACACCAGCGACACTCTTAATTTGCTGACCTCAAATGTCTGCTTTCTATCAAAGTCTTTAAGCGTAGGATTAGCACAGTGCCATCCACGCCGAGATAGAAAGGGACAAAGTCTTTTGCCATTTCTACAGCGAAGTCTTTAAGCATAGGATTAGCACAGTGCTATCCATGCCGAGCTGTAAAATGGCCAAAGCCTTTTACCACCACAGGCACAGTATTACAGCTTTGTATTGGTAAAATACCATCCAAGCCAACCTGAAATGAATAAAATCAACCCCTGACATGTGTTTCGCTCTCATTAGAGCTCTTCGGAGAGGTATAGCTTTGTCCAGACACAAGGGAGCACCCAGTATAAGTCAAAGCAAAACCCTTTCGGGCTTAGAGTGACGCATAAATAATGCAAAAAAAGAAGCAGAGAACTCTGGGTAGTTCTCAAGTTTAGGTGGAAAGCAGCTCCAGTATAGAGCACTCTCAACACCAGAGACACTCTAAATTTGCTCACCTCAAATGTCTGCTTTTCTATCAAAGTCTTTAAGCATAGGATTAGCACAGTGCCATCCATGCCGAGATAGAAAGGGACAAAGTCTTTTGCCTTTTTTACAGCAAACTCTTTAAGCCTAGGATTAGCCCAGTGCTATCCATGCCGAGCTGTAAAATGGCCAAAGCCTTTTACCACTCCAGGCACAGTATCACAGCTTTGGATTGGTAAAATACTATCCAAGCCAACCTGAAATGAATAAAAGCAACCCTTGACACGTGTTTTGCTCTCATTAGAGCTCTTCAGAGAGGTATAGCTTTGTCCAGACACAAAGGAGCACCCAGTATAAGTCAAAGCAAAACCCTTGCAGGTATAGAGTGACGCATAAATTATGCAAAAAAAGAAGCAGAGAACTCTGGGTAGTTCTCAAGTTTAGGTGGAAAGGAGCTCCAGTATAGAGCACTCTATATATATATATATTCACTGAAAAAAACAATGATTATAGGGCCATTATAGTTAGGCTCAGATTTCACTTGTACAAAACCAGTGAAATTCAGCAGTTATAGTTAACTGAGCTATAACTATAACTTACACCCCCAAAATGCACTGCTTATGACCTCACATATTACATCACTCATGGCATGGTCAGTGACATCACTGATGACATCTCAAATGACACCACTGATGACATCATCCACAGAACCACTCACACACCCACTCACACCCCCATACAATCTCTCATACGCCCACTTCCCACTCCCAATCGACTCAAATAATCACATACCCATTCACAGACCCATACCAGTACTCACACACACACTCACTCCTCCATAGAGTTACTCACACACCCACTCACTTACTGGTACAGCCACTCATACAACCATTCACTCACTCATACAGCCACTCACAACCAGTCACTCACCTATATAGCCACTCACATAGCCACACACTCACCCATACAGCTAGTCACACCAACTTATTTACCTACACAGTCATTCACATACCACTCACTCACCCATAGAGTATTTCAACACAGCCACTCACTCACCCATACAAGCACTCACACACTCACTCCCACACCCACACTATGACTTACATGCCATTCACACATCCATACTAGCACTCACACATCTTCTCACTCACCCATACATCCATTCACACATGCTCTCAATACAGCCACTCACACACCAACTCACTCAACCATACACCCAATCAAATAGCTATTCACTCACCCATACAGCCATTTACATACGGAGTCACTCACTCATGCAGCCATTCAGACACCTACTCACTCACCCATATAGTCATTTCACATCTACTTACCCACCCATAGAACCACTCACACTGCCACTCACTCGCCCATACAGCCACTGACACACCCACTCACTCACCAATACCGCGACTCACACATCATCTCACTCACCCACACAGCTACTCACACACACTTACTTATACACTCATACAGCCACTTACACACCCATACACACAAGGATATATACAGTCACACAGCTACTCACTTAATATATGTTAGAAGTAGTATCACTCAGTAATAGTATAGTATAGTATACTAATTTAACTTTTGTAGTAGGTTAGTATATATGTTTAATACCCATAAACTCTTAAAAACACACTCACTCAATGATGTTATCAGTGATGTCATTTGAAATGTCATGAGTGATGTCATCAATGATGTCACTGACCATGTCATGAGTGATGTAACATGTGAGGTCATAAGCAGTGTATTGCGGGGGTGTAAGTTATAGCTATACCTCAGATTTCTATAACTGCTGAATTTCACTGGTTTTGTACAAGTGAAATCTGAGCCTAACTATAACGGCCCTGTAACCTTTGTTTTTTTCAGTGAATATAGATATATAGATATAGATAGATAGATAGATAGATAGATAGATAGATAGATAGATAGATAGATATATTCACTGAAAAATCCAAAGGTTACAGGGATATTATAGTTAGGAAATAGAATTTTAAAAACCTTAGAAATTCACTGATAAAACCAAAGGTTGCAGGGACATTATAATTAGGCTGAGATTTCACTCGCTCAAAACTAGTGAAATTCAGCAGTTATATTTATCTGAGCTAACTAAAACTTATGTCTCGCAATGCACTGCTTATTACCTTACATATATTACATCACTGATGACATCTCAAATGATTTGAAGGGAGGGGAGCTGAGAGGCCCCCCTCCAGGGGCCAATTTCGGCCTTTGGGACCCCATCCCCTGGGGCCCGCACCCTTTTTTAATTCTTTTTTTTTTAAAAAGGGAGGGGGGCCACGCGGCCTGCCTCCTGGGCAGTTTTTGGCCCCGGTGTCCCCATCACTCAGGGCCCGGCCTCTAGTCTGGGTGACCTGGTCCCAGCCAGGGCACCGAGACACTTTGTTGGGCATGGCAGGGGGAGCCTGAAGGCTGCCACGGTCCCTGCCAGCTCCTTGCGTCCTGTGGGAGCTAGCATTGCTTTTGGACATAGGGAGCTGCTGAACATGCAGCTCCCACTGCCCAAAAGCAATTCTGCTCCACTTTTATTAAGCAAGAGCATTTTTATGCTCTTGCTTGCTAGAAGCAGAGCAGAGTTTGCTATGGCTTGGTGGGAGAGGTAAAGCTCACGCTAAGCCATAGCAAACAGCTACCTCCCAAGGGTGGGCACCACTGGACATAGCAGTAGCTGGCCCTGGGGGGTGGCGGACCCAGGGCCATCTTTGGCCCCAGAAGGGGGGACATACGGCCCCCCTCCTTTGATTAATTTAGCCCCAGGTAGGTGGTGGTCCTTGGGGTCCGCAACAGACACCCTGCATTATATTATTGACCGCCAGGGAGGTAGTAGTCCTGTGGGGGGCCGCGTGGGAACCCCACATTTCTACTTATTATTAATTGCCCTGGGGGAGGTGGCAATCCCCAGGGCTGCAAGTAGGCTTAGCGGGCCCCCCTGCATTAATACAACATTAGCCCCAGGGAAGTGCCGGTCTTCAGGCCTGCGGGAGGAGGCTGTTTGAGCCCCCTGCATCACTTTGCTTGTTTGCCCCGGGGAGGTGGTGGCCCTTGCATGAGCACCCCGCACATTATTATAAAACATGCCTCCGGGATTTGGCCCACTCGGGGGCCTTCTTATAAAAGACGCACAGTAGCCCATGCATCTCTTTTTTATAATTTTGCTGTGGATCCACCCATGAATTTGTGGCAAAATAAAAAAAAATGCTTTTAACTCCCTTCGGGGTCACTGTGGGACCCCCAATATATCTGGGGGGTCAGGGTATTCCTACCAAACTCCTTTTCTTTATTTTTTACTTTTTTTGTGGGACTCGGCTTCAAGCTGAGTTCCAAGATGGCTGCCAACACTTCTTGGTTGAAGTGTTGGCAGCCAATCAAATTTCAGTAGGATCCGCAAGAACTTGCATCCCCAGATATCTATATTTTTTTAACTTAAGTATCTCTGAAACTACTTTTTGAACTCGTGTTCAAAAAGTGAAAAATCTCCATAGATATTTTGGGACCCCCTTTATTCTCGGCCCCCCACTTGACGGATCAACCCAAAACTTTCAACACAGCAGCTAAACCAGGGGAAGTTTTGGGAAAATGTTGTGAAGATTTGTCAAACAATGCTGAAGTTATTCGCAAAACAAAATACGCTTTGCTGTTGAAATTCAGCAGTTATACTTACCTGAGCTACGCTTTCGGAAGGCACTGCTTATGACCTCACATATTACATCACTCATGACATGGTCAGTGACATCACTGATGACATAATTGATGACATCTCAAATGACAACAAGAGTCCCAGAAAAAAAGTAAAAAAAAAGAAAAGGGGGTAGGGTAGGAATACCCTGACCCCCTAGATATGGTTGTGGGGTTCCCCTGGGATTCCGACAGGGCCATTTTCACTAAAAAGCATGGCAGAGCTGCGTATCCGGTGAAAAAAAAAAAACAAGCAGGGGCTCCGGCGCTTGTTTTGAAATGAGCCCCAGGGTAGTCCAGGGCCCAGGTGCATTTGTTAATAAAATTAGGGGGGCCACAATGCCCCCTCCTAAGGCTCTTCAAACCATGGTGACCACCACCTTTGTGGGGCTTAATTTACATCTTAGAGGGAGACCGCACGGATCCCCCCTCCATGGGCTCTTTTGAGTCTGGGACCACCATCTCCCCGGGACTTTACAGCAAATAAGAGAAGGGGGGCCCACATGGACCACCCGCACCCTGGGGACCAACAAGTTCCTGGGGCCAGCTAATAAAAGATCATGTGGGAGGGGGGCCCTCCTCTTACCACCAGTAAGTCCCACACAGCTGGATGGCTGAGAGGTTGTCAGAGGCCCGCCTCCTTTGTCCAGCACTCTGCAGACATGTGTCCTGGTGCTGCTACTGGTTGGGGGATGAAGTTCACTTGTATGCTGAGGGACCTTGGGGGTCAAGAACCCCTCCTGTTACCTTGAGTTAGTTCTACAAAGAGCTTGTCGGAGAGCCCGTCCCCTTTCTCCACCATTCTGCAAACGCGCCTTCTGGCAAACTACTGGTTGGGGGTTAAAGTCGCCTTAGATGCTGCGGGTTCCCTCCTGTTACCACCAGTACATCCCACATAGTGGGATTGCTGGGATTTCATCGGAGGCCCTGTCCCCTTTGTCCAGCACTCTGCAAACACACCTCTTAGTGCACTACTGGTTGGGGGATGAAGTCCACTTGGATGCTGAGGATCATTGGGGGTCAAGGACCCCTCCTGTTAACACCAGTAAGTCCCACACAGTGGGACTGCTGAGAGCTGGTCAAAGGCCCGCCCCCTTTCTCACCACTCTGCCTATGCACCTCCTGGCATAATACTAGTTGGAGGATGAAGTTCCCTTGGATGATGAGGTTCCTTGGGGACCAAGTACCCCTCTTGTTACCACCAGTAAGTCCCACACCGTGGGATTTCTGAGAAGTCTTTGGAGGCCCCAAGCCCTTTGTCTAGCACTCCGCAAACACGCCTCCTGGTGTACTACTGGTTTGGGGATGAAGTCCCCTTTGATGCAGAGGATTGTTGGGGGCCAAGAGCCCCTCCTGGTACCACCAGTAAGTCCCACACAATGGGATTGCTGAGAGATGGCCAGAGGCCCGCCCCCTTCTCCACCACTCTGCAAACGTGCCTCATGGTGCAGTACTGGTTGTGGGATGAAGTCCCCCTGGATGCTGAGAGTCCTTGAGGGCCAAGAACCCCTCCTGTTACCACCAGTAAGTCCCACACAGTGGGATTGCTGAGAGGTAATCGGAGGCTCCTCCTCTTTGTCCATCACTCTGAAAACACACCTCCTGGCACACTACTAGTTGGGGGATGAGGTCCCCTTGGATGCTGAGGATCGTTGGGGCCAAGAACTCCTTCTGTTAACACCAGTAAGTCCCTCCCAGCAGTATTGCTGAGAGCTCATCGGAGGCTCTTCCCCCCTATTCACCCACTGCAAAGACCCATATAGCCACTCACACACCCACAAAACCACTCACTAACCCACTCACAGACCCACCCAGCTACTCTCACACCCACTCAGAGACCCATATAGCCACTTACACACCCACTCACAAACCCATACAGTCACTCACAAACCCACTCCCACACCCACACAGTTTCTCACACACCCACTCAGATATCCAAATAACCACTCACATACCCAGTCATTGATCTATACAGCCACTCACACACCCAGTCGTAGACCGATACAGGCACTCACACACCTACTCACAGACCCACACAGGCACTCACACAGCCACTCACAGACCATACAGCCACTCACCAGTCCACTCACAGACACATACAATCACTCACACACTCACTCACAGACCCATACAGCCACTTATACTCCCAGGTGTCGACCTATACAGCCACTCACACACCCTCTCTCAAAGTTTACAGGTGTCAGTTAGGAAATACAGTTTAAAAAAACATAGAAATTCACTGAAAAAACAAATGTTACAGGGACTTTATAGTTAGGAAATACATTTTTAAAAAACCTTGGAACTTCACTGAAAAAACCAAAGGTTACAGGGATGTTATAGTTAGGGTCAGATTTCACTCGTACAAAACCATAGGAATTCAGCAGTTATAGTTGCCTGAGGTAATTATCACGTACACCCCCACAATGAACTGCTTAAGCCCTCACATATAAAATAAATCATTCACAACATCGTCAGTGACATCACTAATGACATCACTGATGAGATCTCAAATGAGATCATTGATGACATCACTCATGACATCATCCACAGAACCACTCACACACACACTTACACCCCTATACAACCTCTCATACACCCACTTACACACCCACACAACCACTCACATACCCATTCACAGACCCATAGAATTACTCGCACAACCACTAACTAATCCATAGAGCCACTCACACACCCACTGATTCACTCATACAGCCACTCACAAAAACACTCACTCACCCATACAGTACTCATACGAGTCACACACCCATACAGCCATTCACACAGCCACAAACTCACCCATACAGATACTCACATGCCCACTTATTCACCTATAAAGCCACTCACACACCTACTCACTCACCCATGTAGTCTCTCAACACAGCTACCCACTCACCCATACAAGCACTCACACAACCACTGCCATACCCATTCTCACATCCATACAAGCACTCACACATCAGCTCACTCACCCATACAGCCATTTACACAGATACTCACTCTCCAATATAGCCACTTACACACCAACTCACTTAACCAAACACCCACTCAAACACCTACTCATTCACCCATGCAGTCACTTACACACTCAGTCACTCACTCATACAGCCATTTAGACACCCACTCACTTACCCACACAGTCACTCATCTACCCACTCACCCACCCATACAGCCACTCACACAGCCATTCACTCACCCATACAGTCACTGACACACCCACTCACTCACCAATACAGCCACTCACTTACCCACACAGCTACTCACATACCCACTTATACACCCATACAGCTACTCACACACCCACTCACACATCCATAGTGTCATTCACACACCTATACAGTCACTCACACAGCAACTCACACACAGATACACACAGTCACACAGCCACTCAGTTTTGTAGTAGCTTAGTATATGTTTAACAATCATAAACTCTTACAAAAAACTTACACACACTGGATGACGTCATCAGTGATATCATTTGTGATGTCACCAGTGACGTCACTGACCATGTCATGAGTCAAGTAATATGTGAGGTCATAAGCAGTGCATTGCTGGGGCATAAGTTATAGTTAGCTCGGTTAACTATAACTGCTGAATTTCTATGATTTTGTACAAGTGAAATCTGAGCCTAACTATAATGTCCCTGTAACCTTTGCTTTTTCAGAGTATATATATATATATGTGTATATATAGATATATATATTTATTTATTACCCAGTGGTGGTCACCATGGGAACGGTGTTTTTTGTGTTGCTAATAACGTTGGCACCATTTGAAGAATCTACACAAAACATTCCAAAAAAGTGCTCTTTTTTGCTTAGTTTGTGGATGTAAAGTTTTTGGGGGTGATATGTCAAGGGGGGAGCGAGGAAAAGGGGAGCCATATAACACCCCATGCATTTCCCATAGACTTCTTTAAGAGGGGCTACATCAAAAACTGTTGAACTGGACTGATTTTGTGTAAATCCGTTTGGTAACTTTTTTTTAGAAATTAAGGGTGAAAAATATTTGTATATCAGGACAGCTGGGCATGCGAGAGGCTCGAGACACCGTTGCGGGAGCACCAGTTCAAAAATAGAGTGTACTGATTGTCCCAGGGAGCCTGATTTCCCTTTGGCAATCCGCTCCCACTGGAATGAGCGCTCTGATTGGCTGCCAGCAACATGAGAAAAATGTTGCTGGCAGCCATTGCAGTACTCAGGGGACTTAGTCCTCTGTCCTGAAGTTTAAAAAAAAAAGAAAGAAGGTGGCAGGGTAGGGATACCCTGACCCCCTAGGCTCCATGGGGAGGAGCCAGAGGTACCCCCATAGCCAAAATCCCCTCAAAAATCGCTGTTTTTTTCTGAAAAGCAAAAAATAAAATGGCGGCTCGGTGCTGCTCGCATTGTGTAATTAACAGGTGGGGGCTGAGCTGTATTAAGCCCTAGGGACCCCATCCCCACCCGGCCCCATTCATTAATATCAGACCTTGCGTCTCCCCCTCCCTGAGTCTAATTCAGCCCAGGGGACCCCATCCTTCAGTGCCCGATATATTAATGTGGGGAGGGGGTGCGCAGCTCCCCTCCCCGAGCCGCATTCAGCCTCAGAGACCCCATTCCCAGGGCCAGGTTCATTAATGTGGGGAGGGGGAGTGCAGCCCATCTCAAAGCCATTATAGGCCCCGGGGAGCCCACTCCCGGAGCCAAAATGTTCCACAACGGGAGGGGGGCCACACAGCCCACCTTCCCGAGCCTTTAGAAGGCACTGGGGACCCCATCCCCCACGGCCGCCATTTTCATTACAATGGGAGAGGGCACACGCCCCAATCCCTGAGCCTTCAATGGCCCCAGGGACTCCATACCCCCTGGCCGGCTCAATTGCTGTGTCCCAGGGAGCCCACCCCAGGACACAGCAGTTTCTCTGCCCCTGTTGGCGTGGGCAGGAACACATGTGTTTGCTCTCGTCTGTCGGGAGCATTTTCAAAACTTTCACCAAACTAGAGCAAACACAAACTCTGCTCCCAGTGGGCGAGAGCTTAAAAATGCTCCTTCCAGCTTGGAGCAGACTTTTGATGTAAACTATATATTATTTTTGTACGAGGATGAAATAATGTAACATGCATTGCAAAATACAATTGCTTACAATTAAAAATTCTTTACCATACCACACCAAAAAAGAGCATTTCTTACTAGCTGAATGTAATATTTTGATTGCTAACAAAATAGGTTTGACTCAACGCACCCACTTCTGTGTTCGGATGCTTCTTTTTTCTGTATTGTGCTGAAATCTACATATAAGCAACGCGTGGGTACATTGCACTTTAAATATAAGACTCATAATGCCTCATTTCTTTTCAATGACAGATAGAATAGCTCACATTGTTCAAATTTTATAGAACTGTCTCGCAAGTAGATTTGTGAAGGTGTCAAGAGTCAA
Source organism: Calotriton arnoldi (assembly GCA_963921515.1). Classification (NCBI taxonomy): domain Eukaryota; kingdom Metazoa; phylum Chordata; class Amphibia; order Caudata; family Salamandridae; genus Calotriton; species Calotriton arnoldi. The sequence goes on from CAWUFW010013601.1 coordinate 157,322, forward strand.
TGCAAAGAAGCGTTGGAAGATTAGGATAAGTGCTTGCTCAAAGACTTAATGCAGAAGCAAAATTGAAAAATCTTGTAATTTAACTCCCATCGTCTCTGGAATGGTGCCTTTATGCTGATATCCCTTAGAAAAACAGCAGAGCAATTAACTGCGGATGTGCTGCAATTTGTTGTGATGTATTTTGCAGGATGGCAACAGGCTCATTCTGACACTGATAAAACTGTACTATTATTGCAAATACCCAGGTTTTTTTCTGTGGAGCCCCATTGGCAGCAATGGTACAGCATATAAATGTATATTACTATACGACATACTAGACAGTTAACAAAAACCGAGAACATAACTGCGGAAAGGAAGGATCTGACTTTAAAATAAGTCAGTAAAGACAAAAAACCTTACATTTATCTTAGGTGTAGAATGTTAATTCTCATCCCTTCCAAAGAAACAATGTGATTGGAACTGATAACATGTGCCGCCTCTACAGTTTTAATGGAGAACACCATGGCGAACAGCTGAATAAAAAAAATACCAGAACATTAACCAAGAATAAATGGGTTTGTTTATTTTCATGCGCTATGGCGTTTGCTAGTGCAGGATATTTATTCTATAAACTGTCTGGTTAGCTATGAGCATGATCTTCTGAACAGGAGGGACTTTTTACCCCGGGAGGCTTTAATAACCAGTCTTTATGGGGTGAAGTGGTGAGTCTCTGTGCAAGTGATTCTCTACACCAATGTGATGGATTCTCGAGGTCGACAAAGAATAGTGAATGGGAAGAGAGAAAGCATCTCTGTAATTGCGAATAAAGCTTCACAGTAGCCTAACCCCATATGCGCCTTGCTTGTGGTGCAGCGGATCCTAGGCCCTTTTTGATAAATACTATTTTCCTCTCATTACTATTGTTTCTTCCATACGAATTATCTAACTGACACTCACTTGATCCTCTAATGGAGCTTGTAATGTGCCACTGAGGGGTTGGATATAAGCGATCGAACATCCGCATATCCAATGAGGATCATGAATTGGATAACCAATTCACAAATTTGTAATTACATTCATGTATATGATGCTCAACACTAAACTATATAAGTAAAGGATTATTACAGCTAGTCTGAACCTTCTGCAGAAATTTATCCAGGCTGAAATCATACAAACCAAAAATTCAGTTAAGGCAATACAAAACAATAACATTAGAAGCTGATGATCAGAAATTTCTCTGTGCTGATCTCTCCCTGTCGGATCACTGACATAATATCGAGGAAGAAAATATCGACCTGACAAAATATCGAGTTAAAAATATCGAATACCAAAATATCGACTCCCTATCTACAAACAGGTAAGTACAAAAATATCGAATCAAAAATATCGTTGTAAAAAATATAGTTAGTCAAAATATCGAATTTTTTAAATCTCTTAAAAGTAATGTAAAATTAATAAGATAATAAATATAATTAAGTAAAACATACTTAAAAATACTTAAATAACTTTCAAATTAATGAATAATTAATTTAAGTAAAAAAAAATAAACATACATTTTTATTTTTTAATACATACATATATTAACGTAATATTATTAAAAAATATTCAATATTTTTAACGTAGGATAGCGGGAGGGTAAAATTTACTATTCCCACTCCAGTGAGTGCAACAGTAGGGAAAGCGTTGGATAGTGTAGGGGTAAACATTACTATTCCCACTCCAAAGTGTGCAACAGTAGGGAAAGCGTTGGATAGCGTAGGGGTAAAAATTACTATTCCCACTCCAGTGAGTGCAACAGTAGGGAAAACTTTGGATAGCGGGAGGGTAAAAATTACTATTCCCACTCCAGAGAGTGCAACAGTAGGGAAAGCGTTGGATAGCGTAGGGGTAAAAATTACTATTCCCACTCCAGTGAGTGCAACAGTAGGGAAAACGTTGGATAGCGGGAGGGTAAAAATTACTATTCCCACTCCAAAGAGTGCAACAGTAGGGAAAGCGTTGGATAGCGTAGGGGTAAAAATTACTATTCCCACTCCACAGAGTGCAACAGTAGGGAAAACGTTGGATAGTGGGAGGGTAAAAATTACTATTCCCACTCCAAAGAGTTCAACAGTAGGGAAAGCATTGGATAGTGTAGGGGTAAAAATTACTATTCCCACTCCAGAGAGTGCAACAGTAGGGAAAGCGTTGGATAGCGGGAGGGTAAAAATTACTATTCCCACTCCAGTGAGTGCAACAGTAGGGAAAGTAATATTTTAATATTGTAATAACAATTATTTAATTATCAATACTAATAAACATTATTATTCAAATTAATTACCAATTACAAAATATTTAATAATTAATTAATTATAAATACCAATACAATTTATTTATTAAAAATTATTTACCTATTAATAATTAATTAACAACCAATTAATATTCAATACCAAACATTTATAAATAATCAAAAAAATACCAATTAATAATTAATTAACAGTAAATTAATTATCAAAACAAAAAAATTATTTTCAATAATTAATTATTTACAATTAAATTACTTTCCACCATATCCCCATATCAACCCACAACCCGCTACAAATAATAAATTAATAGAATTAACATAATTATCAATTAATCAATTAATAAAAATTAATTACCAATTAATAAAAATTAATTACCAATTAATAATTAATTAACAATAAATTAATTATCAAAACAAAAAAAATATGTTCAATAATTATTTACAATTAAATTTACTTCCCACCATATCCCCCTATCAACCCACAACCCGCTACAAATAATAAATTAATAGAATTAACATAATTATCAATTAATCAATTAATAAAAATTAATTAGCAATTAATATAAATTAATTACCAATTAATAACAATTAATTACCAATTAATAATTAATTAACAATAAATTAATTATCAAAACAAACAAAATATTTTCAATAATTAATTATTTACAATTAAATTACTTCCCACCATATCCCCCTATCAACCCACAACCCGCTACAAATAATAAATTAATAGAATTAACATAATTATCAATTAATCAATTAATAAAAATGAATAAAAATTAATTACCAATTAATACAAATTAATTACCAATTAATAATTATTTAACAATAAATTAATTATCAATACCAATAAATACAAATAAATATTTACTTAATTACAATTAAATTACTTCCCACCCTATTCCCTATAAACCCACAACCCGCTACGGAATTAAATGATGCAAAAATTAAATAACATAAAAATCATTGCTTTAAAAAAATTAAACATACATTACAAACACTAATATAAACTTTTAACACATATACTAACATACAAAACACGATATTTTTTAATGCCTATATTTTGTACTTAGATATTTTGACAATCGATATTGCTTACCTTAATTTCGATATTTTTAACGACTATATTATGTCCATTCGATATTATGTCCATTCTATATTTTGGATTCGATATTCTGTCCATTCGATATTTTTATTTCGATATTATGTCTATTTACCCTCCCTGTCATTTATAAATCAATTGGAATGTACAATCAACTTAAGGATACAAGTCATGATAAACCAGAGTCTATGGTTTAAGTTAAAGGTGAATTTATCAAGGATATAAAAAGGGCAATACATCATAATAAACATTTAAGATTTAAAGAGTGTAGGACAGTGTAATTAGTTGGGCTTGCCATAAAGTAAAAGGAGCTTTGGAAAAGTTCAGCAAGGACATGAGCCAGGACAGCTCATGTGTAGTGTCCCATCTAGAAAGAGTCCAATATTGGCGCACACAACGTATGCATCAGCCGGGAAAGAGCAAGTAGAGTCTGAAAAAGTTCCCAAACAGACAGATGCAGGTAAATCAGAGAGTAGTCTCCGGGGCTGTCAGAGTGCCAGCCAGTCGTCATTGTCACGCTGTTCATCCATCAAACCAAGTATATTATAATCCTCCAGTGCTGGGGTGACACCTTCTAGGTCACCTCATTGTGCCAGATCACTCAGTCCATTGGTCAGTTCGTATAAGATTGCCATATGGCGTAAGTGAAGATGCAAATTATAGCAGGAGGTGGTACTGATCACGTTAAGTTGTCAGAGCATTCGGTATACATACAATTCCAGACAATGGTCCTGTAGCAACAGGCGCATGAGTGAATTCAAGAGGACAGTTTCCCATAGCAAATGATCCATAAGTATCAACTTTTATTGCAATAGTCCTTGTAAGCGAGTGAGAACTTTTCTAGTAAGACACGTTTCGCTTCACAATGAAAGTTTAGGAAAAGTTCTCACAAGTGTAACACGAAGCAAAGTAGGGAAAAAATGCAGGCCTATAATAAAGTTAATTTAAAATATGCAGAATATAAAGTAATGGAAATATACATTTCATAGGGAATGTCAATATTCTAAAAATCCTTTCAGCTTATAGGCACTCAGAATATGTTATCTGTTGGATTATAAAGATCACATGTAACTATGACACATTACAGCATTTTCAAAATACTAACGTATAAAATTATTTCAAACCATAAAATGTTAATAATGTTTCATATGGTTTCCATTAGTACATATATGAAGATTATTATCTGACGGGTTCAGAACATTTGCACTAAATATGGCTATGCGGCAGCAGTTTTCTTTTCTCATTCGGTGCACAATTTCACAAATGCAAATGATAAAATTCAGAATGAAACCCTTCAATATCACACGTAAAATTATCTAGGTTACACTAGATTTAATTAATTCTTTACACGCATTACTATTTCAACGAGGATGATTAGAAATTACATAGCACGTGAGTATATCACTTTAGCTTTTTAATACACATCGAAATAACATGTTGAAGCTGGTTAATAAAATATGAACCTATTTTATTCAAATGATTATGATTTAATCTATTCTACAATTATCTGTATGTTTTTACAATGCAGTAAGTAAGTTCTCTTACATTTATTTCTCATGTTCCTTTTACGTGTGGTTAGTGCACGTTTATTCGTAGGTTACTCAAACGTCTCCTAATCGGTGTATGTGTCAAGCAAGGGTTCTGAAAGCTTTTCAGCTGCATCACTTGTCATAATCTTCACTATTTGTGGCAAGACCCCCATAATGGATCAAGTTAATTTACAATGCAGAGTATTCGGGGGAGAAAGCTAGTGCTCTTTAAAAAGTTGTGCCTTTACTTTCTTTTTGAATTTCAGGAGGGCAGAAGTTCTGATGTTAATAAGGACGTTGTTACAGACCCACGGCTCATTAATGAAAAAGGCCAAGCTTCTGTGTTTTTTTCATGTTTTTTGTTGTTTCCAGTCTGGCAATGTCCTTGCTACCGGTGTTACGCAGCCTGCCAGAGGAGGTTACAGGGTTTTAGTTCAGTATGCAGGAAAACCTATTCTAATGGTTTTTGTGTATGAACTTTTTTAGGCCTATAAAAAAGATGTGCAGCAGCTTGTAAGATGCAGAGTGGCCAGTGCGGTTCCAGAGAAGCCCTTGAGCAAACCGTTATCTAAATACAGGTCAGTGAGAGACAGTTAGGGCGTAGTGTTCGGGGAGAAGATGACAGCAAAGATCCAGAGCCGAGTTGTAAATAGGAAGAATCAATGTTTTATTTGAATTAAATTGTCAGCAGAGCAGGCCCATGATGTGCTTAAGCTGCTGCTCACTGCCAAACTCAACAGACACATTTCAAAACACAACATTCTTCATTGAAAGCAGACACAGAACATAGAAATCAGCACATGCTGATAGTTCCACCCCATCCACTACACCAAAGGACGTTACATCGCTTCTCTTCTTGGAAAAAAAATAAAACACCACACATTCAATGGAAAACATAGATAAAACGTGTCAATGAACACAAAGAGGTCTAAAGGAACAATATAGGAGCAAAACCATTATACAATTCTTGTGGTTTGCATCAACTAATCCTGTAACAGCCAATGTAACTGTTTGAAATGGAGTCTCTAGTTGGCAGAGGTATTCACCCTGTCCCTGGCCACCACTCTATTCAGGGTAAGTCAGATACACACCCTAAATTAACCTGTGCTCACCCTCTGGTAGCTTGGCACAGAGCAGTCAGGTTTAACTTAAGAGGCAATATATAAATTATTTGTGCAAAACTTATTATAGTAAAATAGTAAAGAATGCTACACAAAAATACTCCACTCCAAATTCGAAACATAGAGCTTACTTTATTGAACAAAACAAGACCAACATTACAAAAATCCAATAAGTAGAACTGGAGTTATGAATTTTTAAAGATTAATTTGAAATCTAGTGCTCAAATGTCTATAGTGCTTAGGAGTTAATTGAGGTCTGCTGTACCGGGTCAAATCTGAAAAGTCAAGCCGACCACTATGGAGCACAGGTTGGATACAGAAGCCATGCAGGCCCGCTGAAAACAGCACTGTTGGAAAGTGGGTTATTAGTAGTGGCAAATATGCACCTGCCACTGGCAACAAGGCCACTATGAAGGTTTAGGGCTCAGAATAGGTCTCAGAAAATTATTTCCATGCTCAACCCTTCGAAGCTTGGCTGTGAGTAGGCAGGCTTAACTTCAGAGACAGGTATGTAAAGCATTTTAAAAACACCAATTCAGTAAATAATTAAGACACAACACACAATAAAAATCCAACACCAATTTCTAAAAATAGGTAAAAAATGTATCTTTAAAATGACATCAAAATGAAATAAATACACTTTAGGGAACCAGGGATATGAATTTTTAAAGATTAAACACTTTCTAGTGCTTAGAAACCAATAGTGCCACTTCTGGAAGTTTGGTTGCCTCTGACCTGGACAAAGTCAAAGTTTGAGGCTGATCGCAATGGAGCCCTGGTCGGATACACTAAGCGGGAGGCCCCGGTCATGATTTTACCTTCACACTTAAAAACATTTCGGGAGGATGTCGTGGAGCCTCCTCCAGCAGGCCGGATTCGGTGAGGGTTCACCAGATTGCCTTTCTCTGAGAGTCCGGTCACCCTCTGAAGTTTTTCACAGAAGTTCACCAAACTTTCCCAAACTTCTGGAACTTCTTCCTGAAGTTCCTCTTGTGGGTCCAAAGTGTCCAAAACATAGTCCAAGGGTCTGGTATGTCCAAGATGGTCCTTGAAAGGCTGGGACCACAATTCCCATAATGCACCCGGACAAAACCCTTAAAAGTCCACTGGATACGCTCCAGGCAGGGGGCTCTTGGTGGAGTTGATGCAGGTGAGCTCTGTTAACCTGTAGCTTGCAGGACGCCCGCTCTTAATTCCTCTTGAACAAGGTACATCCAAAGGGCTGTAATCCAGATAATGCAGCAGGCGCAGTTAGCCAGAATGCAGGGCCTAATGGTGCAAATCAAGTTTCCAGCTTGGCATTCCCGCTATATTCCTCTTGAAGCAAGGTACATCCAAAGGTCTGTGGTTCCAGATAATGCAGCAGGCAGTCAGTCAGAATGCAAGGTCTAATGCTGCAAATCAAATTTCTAGCTTAGCAACCCTTTTTCTTCTTTCAGTTTCAAGCAGCAGAGCTGAGAGTCTATGCCCCTCTCAGATACTTATTCAGTGTTCTCTGGGGTCACACAGGAGGACAATCTTCTCCAATGAGGTGCAAGGAAACACCGCAGAGCATGACCATTCCCTCCAAAGTGTGGCACAATGGTTTCCCGGAAAGGACTATTTCTCCAAAATTCAGTATGGCTAATGTCTCAGCAGAGAGGCAAGAGCTGGCTAAACCAACCTTCGATATGGCTCATCTCCATAGTCTCCCTCCCACTGGCATCTGCACATTCCTTCCTTTAGCCTGCCATCTGGCTGAGTTAAAAGAGTAGGGGTGTAAATGAAACTGGCTTCTTCTGCCTGCTCCCTCCTTCTTTTGAAGATCATGGTTTACAACCCCTCGACTTTGCTCTGGCATTCCTATGCAGCAGCACCCTCTCATCCCAGAATGGCTCTTCACCCCAGGGGCTATTTATCACCTCATCAAAGCAGCCTGGCTAATCCACCTAACACTGACCAATCAGGACAGATCACTGGAAGACTGAATTTTGGCTTACAGACAAGAAAGTCTTATTACTTCTTGTCTGTACATGTTAGGATAAATTCAACAATAGCATGTTGTTGGATTTATCAATACCAGTCTAGTAAGTCCTTGAATGATATTTTCTGTGTTTCCTGGAAGGAGTTTTTAATTAATAACCTCTTGCCATATTAACCTATGTGGCTGGGGATCTACAATGGGGAAAATGAACTGGGCAATTCCTCCAACACTAGGGCTTATGAAACATCTTTTATAAGCCCCATGCCTTTATCTACAGGAACCCCCACCCCTGGAACACCTAGAGGAGACTTTAGGGGTTCTAAATATGTAAAACTATTACAGATCCTCACTCCACAGTGCTCCTAGCACAAAAGTCGATTTTGGGAAGCAGTTTACTACAATCTGGGGGGTGAAATGTGCAATTTCACTAAACCCAAAGCATATACAACCTATTTTATAAGGGTCCTCCTTATATGTACCTGACCCCCAACTACTGGGACAGCTAGGGGAGACCCTGGGGGTACCTAATATGCCAAAATATTGTAGTTTGATTTTTAAGTGTCCCAAACAGCAAAGTCGAGTTTGGGCACAATTTACATGTTAAAAGCAGTCCTGCAACACAGGGCTGCTTTTAATCTGACCTCAGGCCCATCAGTGCACACATGCAAGTGCAGAAAGGAAGGGCTGCTGGCCTTTACACTGCCATGCCCTGTTATATACTAGGGACTTAAAGGTAGTTTTGATCCCCCTGCCCTATGATGTACTAGGGCAGTGGTCCCCAAACTGTGCGTCGTGGCTCCCTGGGGAGCTACCAAACCTAGCCAGGGGAGCCGCGCACCAAGCACTTTAATGCATTTACTGTTGAAGGGTCTGTTGGCTTTAGTTAAACTAATTAGACTTAAACGCATGATGTCGATGATTTGTAAGTGAAATGCTGAAAGCTGTAAACGTAGTGCTTAATTGATGACATGTTGAGGAGATGACCTCCATATTTCACTGGATCCCCACATTCCTACATTCCCAAAGTAAGCGGAAGATGCCTCATTTATTTTGTTGGACTCATTAATATTTTCATTTTTCTCCAAATGCATTTTACACCAATGCAAGTTATCAGGAAAGTACAGTTGTCCTAACTATTAAACACACTAAGTATTATTAAGTATTGACATTTGTACTTGAATCATAGGTACTTCCAGTAAATATTTCTTTCAGTACACACACATTTCCAGACTGGCCTGCTCTCTCCTTGAGCACAGGGAAGTAAAACACCATATATGGCATAATGCCAACATTTGGAAGCAAAAAGAGGGACGTTTAAAAAAAAATAATTGAGGAATTTATTTTACTTGCATTGATTTGGAGGCAATTGTAGGGAGGAGACAGCAAAAATAAAGCTGTATGTGGTTTACAAAATCGTGAGTCACCCTGCTGAGACACGTGTGTTGGGAAGTATGACATAGGTTGAAATGGAAGTGCATGCAAATATTCTTCAAGCGCAGAAACACTTTGGCAATGGGGCCTACATGTAAGTGTGATAAAAAAAGTTTGAGAGGGTACTCTAAAAACGGCATGGGCAAAGAAGTGTAACTAGGAATATTTTATTAGAGGCACAGCCTTAGTAATACGAAACACCCTGCGTATATGATTATAAAACCTTCATCAGCTTCATCCCAATTATTTTCAGGGAGAAAAATGCAAGTACTCCAGAGGCCGGGCTTACATCCCCCCCACCCTCCCATAAAAATAATAGTAGGGAGCCACGGGCAATGGCCAATGGGTCAAGGGAGCCGCGGGTCGAAAAAGATTGGGAAGCACTGCACTAGGGCCTTATTGGGGAGGTCATGCCAATCATAGGGGTACCATAACCCATAGTGTACCCTAGTGTATGTAGGTGTTTTTACTGTATTCTAAGTGTGTTTTCAGCATAGCACTGGCCCTGGGCCTGGTTAGGCAGATCCCAGGGACAGTCAGAGTCATGTTACCACCAGTACCAGTCAACAAAAAATGGGGGTGCCTAGGGCACAGGATGACTTTGCAACAACCACCTTTCTGGAGGATATGTCTATTTTGAGGAGCAGCTGCTTCGTTTCTGAGTCACGCAGTTGGGTCCCACGTCGTCGTTGAACCCCTTTACAATGAAGGCACTGCATCGCCAACGAGCCTCGCAGTCAGATCCCACATTGTCAAGCCTCGCAGTCGGGTCTGCGTCATTGTTGAACCCCTTACGATGAAGGTGCTGCATCATCATCAAGCTGTGCTGTTGATGCAAATGCATCGGTTCCGACTGACGCAAGGCAGGCGATGTGTGGATTTTGGCAGAAAACAGCTGCAGACCCCTCTTGAAAGCCCTGGACTAGATTGGCACTTCTTGGAAGGGCAGGCCTCACAGGAGCCTAATTATCTCCAGAGATATCCACCTCTTCTTTTTAATTACTGCCGAGGGCCCACACATTAAAATAGTCTTTTTGTTACTTAACGGGACCCTACGGACAGCTTTTTAAATCACACCCATTTCACTTTCACTGCACACTCACTGCACAGAACCAGCTCCGCTGTATCCAGGCGTCGAAGCACACCCAAGGTACACTCGGTACCTTGGGTGGGACCCGATGATGAAGCATTTCACCAACTAGGTTGGTGAGTGAGGGTCTTCAAAAACACATATGTGTTGCATTACATACACATATCAGGAGCTCCTATTCAATAGCTAGTTCCCTTTGATACTTGCAACATTTTAAATACACTGCACCCTGCCCTTGGGGCTGCCTGGAGCCTACCTTAGGGGTGACTTATGTGTATTAAAAAGGAAGGTTTGAGCCTGTCAAGAGGGTTAACTTCCCAGGTCGACATGGCAGTTTAAAACTACACACACAGGCTCTGCAATGGCAGGCCTGAGACTTGTTTAAAGGGCTACTGAAGTGGGTGGCACAATCAGTGCTATAGGCCCACTAGTAGCATTTAATTTACAGGCACTGGGCACATGTGGTGCACTTTACCAGGGACTTAGAAGTAAATTAAATATGCCAATTGTGTACAAAGCAATGTTACAGTGCTTTAAGAAGTGAGCACATGCACTTTAGTACTGGTTAGCAGTGGTAAGGTGCCCAGAGTCCTAAAGCCAACAAAAACGAATTCAGTAAAAAAGGGGAACAGGAAGGCAAATCGTTTGGGGGTGACCCTGCAGAAATGGCCAGGTCCAACAGTAACTCTCATAATTTGCTGCACAATAAAGTAGAATAACAATTATACATTTCCTGTGAATTGCACAAAGTGATCCTGCAGTAAAATATTGATTACAAAAACAAATGGGAACTCTAGGGACACGAGGGCTTCTCTGCAACATGGCTGTATCACTTGATCATGTACACGATTACACTCATTCACATTCAGCCTATTCATTTTCTGTTTATCCACCTTGACTACCTTTTCTCTATTCCACTAGTTAAGTCATTTGGCACATATAGCATTCCCCCAAATGTTATTAATTACAATTGGTTCACCATACTTTGGTAGTCCTTTTTATACATGACTTATATTCTTTATGCACATCACCAACCTGAAAACATTTGTGTGTCACAGATTTACTTGTGTTGTATCCAGGTTTTTGCTTGGTTTGAGCAGCTAATCTAACACAATGATCTGTATCAGAGACTTTTTCATCTTTATCCAACCTCCGCTTTATCCATGCCGGACATAACCTGAACACGGGGTTTCCCTCAGTAATTGAAAAGAGAAAACACCTGCAGTAGAACATGGTGTGGTTATCCAAACCACAGCAAGTTTATAACAGCTTTCAATACATCACACTTATTTTAGTAAGCCCAATGGAAACATTCACTCATCAGATGATTAATTCATCCAATAGTCCGTTAGTTTGGGGGTGATGTGGTGAACTTTTTAGATTTTTGACATTGAAACTCTTAAAAAAATATTACATCTCCTCACTCACCAACTGAATGCCGTTGTCTGACACCAGACATTCAGGGAATCTTTTCGTTGAAAATGTATCTTTGAAAAATTCTAATACACTTCTGATGTGTGAATCAGGCAGAAATTTCACATCTGGCCACTTGGTGTAACAGTTGAATAGAACAACACAATTTCTGACAGTCTCTTCCACCTTATTAACCATGCTCAGTCACTGATACACAGAACACAATATGTACTTAGTAAACATGCATCCCATATGTCCCTGGTAAGCAGTAAATGAATGGAGGCTCTTCTCCCGGTGGAAAGAATTTGTCAACCAGAATACAAATTTCATCTTCTACGGAGAGCTTACCAGCAACCTTCACAAAAATTGGCAAACTACTCTGAAGGTTCTTCTCTCCAACTCTCTGTCATATAATGAATCACCTCCTGCACCACATAATCTGTGACACGCACAGAGTGCCACTCGCTCTCTGTAAAAGCGCTGGTCTTTTTATTGTCAACTACTGCAAACAGACTGTTCCCCAGGTCTTCTTCATCATCACAGTCCATGAGATCTAGTGTTGGAAACCTACATAAATAATCAGCCTTACCATTGTTGCCACTTGTGATGTGATATTGAAGCAATCTGGAGGTTAAATGAACAATGCGAGGTATATCACTTTTGATGTTCTTATCATTAAGAATAAATGAAAACGGTTTATGACCTGTCAGTATGGTCAACCTTCTCCCCCACAAATAAGATCAAAACTTCTTCACAGCAAAAAGACAACCTAGTTGTTCTTTTTCAATAACTGAGAAAAGTATCTCATGTTTACTAAGGGTGCATGAAGCATAGCCAAATGTACTTTCCTCCTCGCAATTCGTTTGAGACAAAACAGCTCAAAATCCAGCATTACTGCCCTCAACTGTGAACCAACAAGGCAAAAAGGGATCATCCTGTTTGAGTGCATTGCCACTCAAAAATTTGTTCTTTATCTTCCTCACACTTCTGAATCCATGCAATGCAAATGACCTACACAACATACGTGGAAGTATGCCCTCCCATGACACCACATGTCCAAGATACTCAACTTGCTTCTTCAAAAACTCACACCTTTCTTCTTCAGAACAAGACCTCTGCTTTGGAAAATCCCTAATACTTGTTCTAAAATGTTGTCATGTTCACTGCGATTAGAGGCATATAGTAACATCTTATCCTGGAAAATGATCACACCCTTTATACACTTGAGTAAGTTGTCCATTACCTGTTGGAAAATGGATGCTGCAGAGGTCAATCCAAAGGGCATGCAGCGGTATTGTAAGGTGCCAAATGTTGGAAATAAATGCAAAGAAATGGGAAGAATCAGTTTCCATCTCTTTCTGTTGGTATACAAAATTTGTAGAATATGGTAACCAGGTACCAAACGAACATACAGGGCGCTCCAGTGAGTCTTGGGATATTCAATTTGACAATATTGATGTAGGTGCTACTAGGAAGGGGGAGTCGGTTACCAATTCAACCCCAAATATTCTCTTCAAAGAAGAGAGCACAAGAAAGCAAAAAAAATCCCTATTCAGAGCACTCAAAGAATAATATGATGATAAGTTTGTTCCAGTCTACTTTTAATTCAAAGTGCCAGTTCAGGATCAATGTTCCTTTTCACAGCCAAATATCCACATGAGACAATCCATAAAACAGATGTTGATATCTTCAATAATACATCTTCATACAGCCAAACAGCCAACACGTGTTTCGTCGTAAGGCAATATATACCTCGACTTCTTCAGGGCTGTAATTATGAATGCATAGTATCACAATAGCGAAAAGAGTACTGATAAAAACAGAACCTTCACCAACCAGTGTATAGCGATGGATAGAAGCACCAAGTGTATCACAAAATTGTTTGGTCTAATAAGACCAGACAAAACCTTCACCAACCACATCAAAGATGCTTAGAAGGTGAACAATATGCAAAGGAAAGTGCACAGGCTAAGAATATACCCCTGAAAAGTGAAAAGATCTCGTAATTTATAAAAGAAAAGAAAGGGAAACACAGGGAGAAGTCAATCCACACAGTTAGAAAAACCCCTCACCATACACAATCCGTGCTAAAACAGAGAAATAACTTGTGATATAGATTCTGTAAAAATAATAAATATGGTCACCTCTGACAGTAATAGCATGGGTCAATGAATGTAGCAGTGGTTCTCCAACGCAATTTAGAACTGGTTCATCAAATTAAGACACCAACTATAGTAACAACCTGTGGTCCGAAAACAAATATCCATTAGTAATTCCAAAAGGTTCAGAGGAAAACTTACTCTAATTTACCAGAACCAAAAAAGTATGATAATAACCTGCAAATGATTAATAGTGTCCCACGGCTTGATTCCACCTATAGTAGTGATCTTGAGTAAAAGGTGGCAGTGCATGGTATCCTGTAATAAAGTCAAGGTCGGAAAGAGTGAAGTACTATTAACATACACTACCATCAGACAATACGTGCAGATAATAGTAACATGAAACAAAGATACTAATCTGTATGTGTAACCGCCACGTTCAATACTTAGAAGACCGACATATCCAAGGTCTCTACGTAAGCATAACTGTGCTTTTCATGAAGTATCACCCCAAATCTCAAATAGTTATTATTCGAGGTGCATATATATAAAAAAAAGGCAACCGTAAATCATTTGCTGGTGTGCTGGCAATATATTAAGACACATAAAACGTCTCATTGCTTTATGGCTACATGACTAATAAAAGCCCATATACCCATCTATAGTACATAGGGTCCATCGAAAAAATCTTCGTAACCCATGTCCACATAGAAATCTATATGCCAAAGTCCATGTAAAAGGACGTGTCTACTAACATTAATCGAATTTCACACACCACGTACGTGGTAAATCACATTTTATTCAAAAGTCTACCAAAGAGCACAAAAAGCAAACCGTTCAGAACCATGTTAAGTTAACAGATCCAAAGTTAAGCATACCACATACCAGTTTAATAAAATTGTATTTACAAGCTGCAAATACCGCGTATAACACAGAGAGTATCCCATGGCGTGAACCACAAGCGCCATCTTAACAGCGTTCAAATGCGTTGTCAGGGTCAGAGTTCGCAGTACATCAGTTAATGATCAGCTCCATATTAGCACTGTAAAATCTGCTTAATAGCGATCAGAGTAATCCATGAGTTACCTCCTTGTGTACTGCAGAGCGCCCTGCATGTTCATTTGGTACCTGGTTACCATATTCTACAAATTTTGTATATTTGTCAGGTTGTGGGGCGGCCGTGGGGGATTTAGATATTGCAGGAATGAATCGTGATAAGGAGGCTGAAGACCTCTTCAAGGACCTGAATTCAGAGATTACAGTAGACAAAGCCTTGGGCAGCACGAAGGCAAATAAAAGAGAAGGACTTAAAGACAAACTCTTATGACTTGAGAAACTCAAGAGAGCAGAACTGTCCAAATGGTGGGACACTGCCACCCTTAAACAATATCTTACACTAAATAGGATTCTGAGTGGTAGAGACCTTGGATATGTCTGTCTTATATGTACTGAAAGTGACGGTTACACATACAGATTAGTATCTTTGTTTCATTTTACTATTATCAGCACGTATTGTCTGATGGTAGTGTATGTTAATAGTACTTCACTCTTTCCAACTTTGACTTTAATACAGGATACCATGCGCTGCCGCCTTTTACTCTAGATCACTACTATAGCCGGAATCAAGCCGTGGGACACTATTAATCGTTTGCTGGTTATTATCATACTTTTTGGTTCTGGTAAATTAGAGTAAGTTTTCCTCGGAACCTTTTGGAATTACTAATGGATATTTGTTTTTGGACCACAGGTTGTTACTATAGTTGGTGTCTTTATTTGATGAACATGTTCTAAATTGCGTTGGAGAACCACTGCTACATTCATTGACCCATGCTATTACTGTCAGAAGTGACCATATTTATTATTTTTTACTGAATCTATATCATGAGTTATTTCTCGTGTTTTAGCACGGATTGTGTATGGTGAGGGGTTTATCTAACTGTGTGGATTGACTTCTCCCTGTGTTTCCCTTTCTTTTCTTTTATAAATTACGAGAACTTTTCACTTTTCAGGAGTATATTCTTACCCTGTGCACTTTGAATGGCACCCTTTTTCCTTTGCATATTGTTCACTTTCTAAGCATCTTTGATTTGGTTGGTGAAGGTTCTGTCTGGTCTTATTAGACCAAACATTTTTGTGATACACTTGGTGCTTCTATCCAGTGCTATACACTGGATGGTGACGGTTCTGTTTTTATCGGTGCTCTTTTCGCTATTGTGATACTATGCATTCATAATTAGAGCCCTGAAGAAGTCGAGGTATATATTAACCCTGGGCGGAGTTCGCGGAGTTGCGCTATGCAAAACAACGCGACGTGGAAAAAAAACTCCGCCGCGCTACGCGGAGCTCCGCAAGCGGCGGAGTGCAATAGAAAAATGCAGTTCGCGGTGATTTTCAGTGCCGGATGCTTGTCCGCACTGTGCAATCATCGCAAACTGCACCATGCACAGCGCAAGCGGGCGCTGCTTTCCTTTCTGCCGCTCGAGTAGGTTTTTACTCGAGCTGCAGCTTTCTCAATGCAAACGGGCAGTTTCTCAACGCGAGCGGTCGCGAGCATACGCGACCACTCGCAATGAGAAACCTGACCCTCCCCGCATTGAGAAATCTCGCCAGGAGGTTTATTTTTCACGCTCGCGCTCGCCAACTTGATGTTGACGATCGCAAACGAGGAAAAATCTCGGCGGGAGGTGGATTTTCCTCGCTCGGGCTCGCCAACTTGAGGTTGACGAACGCGAGCGAGGAAAAAAACTCTGCTACGCTATGCGGGCGGAGCTTTTTGGCTCTCCGCGAGCTTCGCATAACGCGGAGTTCCGAAAACTCTGCCAACTCCGCGAGCAGAGCGGAGTTCACCGCCCAGGCCTAGTGTACATTACCTTACGACGAAACACATGTTGGCTGTTTGGCTGTATGAAGATGTATTATTGAAGATATCAACATCTGTCTTATGGATTGTCTCATGTGGATATTTGGCTGTGAAAAGGAATATTGATCCTGAACTGGCACTTTGAATTAAAAGTGGACTGGAACAAACTCGTTATCATATTACTCTTTGAGTGCTCGGAATAGGGATTTTTTTGCTCTTTCTGTTGATAAGCAGAAGCGAGATCCAGCTTAGAGAACCATTATATTTTAGATGTCTCAATCCTTTTTGCAGGCGATTTTTCTCTTGAAGAGAGGGATTACCCATGCTCACCAACTTTTTCTGGATTCCCTTGTGGAAACAATTGCTAACCAGCTGGTCTCTAAATGGTTGGTTGATGTACTCCCCAAATTAACATTCAGACATGAGACTGTGGACTTGTGAATGTGCAAGTCTACACTTTTTCATTGAGTTTGTGTCCTTTTAAAAAATGTATGTCTCAATACTTCTAAGGTAGGTACCACGTGAAATCTACATTCAAGTTTTTTAAAAGCCTCCTAGTATTTCAGCCATTTTGTTCAGGACTACATTTAGTAAATGCTTGTAGATGGCTCTTCTTTCAAATCCTAATGAATTAAGAAACAAACACGTTCTTCATTCAGCTCTAAATCTTTGTGCTCCAATAGGCCATAGCTAATTTTAAAAAGCATCAAACCAATGCCTCCAACTTAGGGGAGGATCACCTGGGCGCTCTAAAAATGGTGGAGGTGGATTTACTGACTGTATGTTACTAACCAGTTAGTGATGTGTTGCAGTAGCGACTGGTGTGCGGGCAAAGTGCCGGGGCAGGGACTACGATGGGGAGGTGGGGTGAAATGGACAACGAAGAAAACATTTAAAAAAATAGGGAAAAAGAACTTACCTGCCACCCATCGCTCCTCTGCTGTGAGTCCTCGCTACAGCTAATAGGCTCCCAGTGTCCCCTGTGGCCAATCCTGCGCTCATGCTTGAAAGTGGCATCAGGATTGGCCTGAGAGCCGTGAATTTGCACTCCCAGAGAAACTGGAAGCCTGTGCTTGCTGTCTCCAACCCGGCAATGCAGCTGGGTTGGAGACAGCTCAGTGCGCATGCCGGTTTGGCTGTCCTGAGACGGCTGGCCAAACTTACATGCACACTGATAGCAGTGCCCACCACTCCCCCTGCCCTCGCAATGACCCCTCCCACAAGACTCAGAACCTGAAAAATAAAACGATAATAAACCTGTCATATTATCATTCTATTTTTAAAATTTTGAGGCTGGTGGGGGGGTGGAGATGCTCCTCTGCCATAGTGGAGGAGCCGCCTCTGTGGAGAGCACTAGTGCAGACTAGAATGATATACTCTTGCAGTTCAATGCAAAAATAAATCACAGAACAGACTTGCTGTACATCACAGTCTAGGATAATATAATAGTTATTTCCAAAAATGTACCTTGTTGAAAATATATCCTTGACAAAACACTGACAGAGAACAAAAAAATAACTTACTTGGACACCAGGGAGTTTGGCCAGGAGGAGTGTCTTCAGAAGTGTAGCGGAGAGTGGTGGTTCCTGCCTGTGTGTGTTGCCTGCGGCCTGCTCAGACAACTCGTCGCCTAAAAGCTCCTGTAGCATTTAGGGTGAAGGTGACAGCAATTATCCAGAGCTGAGTTGTAGGTAAGTAGAAAAACTTTTTATTTGAAGTGTAATGTCAGCAGAGCAGGCCTCTTGCAACAGATCAATGCCTAACTCGACAGTCGCATTTCAAAACACAACATTCTATTCGTTCACCTCCTCCACTAATTAAAAAGATGTTACATAGGGCTTGGACTGTTGTTGTGCAGCCGGAGTCAGGTAGGCAATGTTTCTTTTTTTTCATGAGGGATTGCTCTATTATGCATCCTTTGGTTCTTGGTAAAATGTGCTTCACAGGAGATATCTGTGTCAAGGGGAGCCCATGTAGCGTTTGTAGGTTGTCAGCTATGGGTGAAGCTGGCAAGTTTTATTCTGATTAGCAACCTGTCTCGTGCTGTTCGGGAGCAGGAGGATTTCTGTTTCGGATGAGTTTGAGGTAGTGCTTGAAATGGAAAAATAGAAGTGCTATTGAGAAGTGCAGGTGATAGAGCGAAATGTTCTTGTGAATTGTAGGGGTGCATCATAATCACTGATAGGCCGCACCCACTTGTATTCAGACATATATTCGTATATTAAGTTTCATATTCATGTATGTTTAGTAAAGAATGAATAGTTTGCTGAGATAAAGCGAATCAGCAGCATAATGGTGTTAGGATATTGATGTAATGTAATGCTTATTGAATTGTGTGAATATAATGCATAGGGAATTAGTTCGTGTGTGTAATGTAATTGCAGTAGTTTAAACGTGCACCATATTAAAGTTGCACATGTAATTCAGTGTTTGAATATGAATCATAATGAAAATGCTTATAGGGAAACATAAGATGTGTGATTAAAAGTTATATGTAAAGGCCTGACTACATATATGCTTAGAGAAGGCCTGGTATATTCTTATGTTAGCTTATATTGTAGGCCGAGAAAAGTTTCTCTTGGTAAGGCTCTCTGGGCACAAACGGTAGATTTAATTTGCACAGTAGAAGGTTTCTGTTGAAAGTATCTTTCGTTGCAGGTGCAGGGACACATGTCTCGTTAGCAAGACTAACTCTTTGTTCTCGAAAGCTAGAGAGGGGAGGCATGGTACGGGGAGTGAAAAGGAATGTAGGGATGATACTTTCGGCGGAGAAGGTGCCTGGGACTCAAGGTCATCACAACCGTCCAGGATGAAGTAACCGTTTCGATGGAAAAGCACAAGAAAGAAGACCTGGCCAAGGAGGCGTGACAAAGGCGTGTACAATTGTATTGTGGTTTTGTATTAGGGATAGTGCCCTGAGGGAGGAGGACAGAGAAGCGGTAGGGGAGACCTGAGAGAAGGACAGAGCTGAGCTTAGGTACTATGTGATTGCACTTCTTAGGAAGTCTTCACAGCTGACACCTTTTATTCACTCTTGCCTGGAAAAATCGTTATGCAGGGAATGTCACTTAGCGTTAGTGCAGGGACAGCAATTGATTTTAAGCTTGTTTAGTCCAATGAAGAGCAACTTAGAAATTGGAGCAATCATAGTCTGGTTGATCCTTCTAGAACTTTCTATTCTTCTTATCCTGAGTCGGATGAGATTCCTGCGTAGATTATTATTTGTATTAGTGCCCATCTATTTCTTTAACCTCGTGTTGAGGTGCTTGCACGTTCAGTTATTTTTGGCGATAATAAATTCTCAAACTTGAATTCGGAGTCAGTGGTCCTTTCAGACAAATTGAATGCTGATATATAACCAGATGAGATTCTCTCCTTTACACTATTCAACAGGTAAAAGATCTTGGCGACCAGAAGGTTCTTATAGATAATTAGATAAGAATCGGCGTTATCAGTTGGTAGCAGAGTAGGATGGTTACCTTTGATGGTAAGGGGAGATCTAGAGCAAGATAGGAGATTAAGTTGCCCCATAGAGCCCGAGTGACGCAGATCCAGAGGACCGCGGGAGAAGGATGTCGGAGGTCGTGGAAAACTGACGGAGAGTGACGGTGCGGCGGAAGTAGCAGTTCGTAGTAGAGTGAGTATGAAAAGAGTGATGTTTGGTAGATTGCGGTGTTTTATTGTTGTGTGATGTCTTGCGGAGTTGGAACGAAAGTTGTGTGATTGAGAAACGGACCGTGAGCGCGCGCGGGACCGGGAGATTTATTGTGGTGTAGAATACACCCAGAGTGAGAACGTTGACCAGAGGTTGTGGGGGTCACGAGACGTCATTGACAGACCCACTGAAGATAGGGAACACATGTGTGAGTGTGTGAATAACCAACGCAGGTCGTAGGTTATTGTGTGCAGAACATCGAGTGATTGAATCCTATCGAGTGTGCTAAAGGCGATTGTCCGGTCGTTTCGCGGACAGACGATTGCCAGATTGAGGTCAACAAGCTCAAGAGGCTGATCGGTCATTGGTAAGACCGACGGTCAGAGAGGTAATTGTTCGGTAGGACGGACATTATTTCAGAGTATGATTGGGACAGATGCGAGTGAGAACAAGTGAATTAGAAAGGAGGGAACTGCTGCGAGCGGAGGAAAAGTGACGTCAGACAAGTGCCGCGCTGCGATAGGCCGGTTGGTGTGAGCCGCGCTGGTATTGGTGGATTGAAATCGGGAAGTAAAGCGGACATTTTGAGTGCAAATACAAAGTTGATTCATCATGAAATGTTTTAAAGCTTTACGGGAACTTTGTAGAGGTGATAGACATGTGGTTGTTCGGGAGGGAGAGGAAGCTCCTCCCGAGGATACACCAGCACATTATATGGCGAAGAATGTAGGATTGCATACTATAATTTGGCTTGAGAATTGGCATAAAATGACAGAAGCAGAAGGAGAATTGTCGTTCCCTCGATATGGTACTTTCAGGTTAGAAGTGCTGTACCAGCTAAAAAGTGTAATGGCTTCATTACGACCACTACCTAGACCAACACAGTTTGAGGCACTACATGCGTGGATAAGAGCAGCGTATGATAGGAAGAAGGACAGATGTCAAGAAAGGGTGAAGAAATCGGTCAGGGCATTTCAAGATGCAAGGTGGGATGCATTGGAGAAAAGGTGGAGAGTGGAAACGATCGAAGGAGATAAGTTGTACCCATTGTTAGTACAAAATGGGAAAATAATAAGAATCGATGAGGACGACAGTGATCTAGATGACAGCTTGTTGGATAGGATGTTGGCGGAGAGGCCACCACCATTTAATCCAGATTCAGTAGAGGGAAAGACGACCCCAGCAGTGGCAATAGTTGATGAAAGCCAGAACCAGACTAGCATGAGAGTAGTGGGAAGGATTTCCACAGGAACGGAGGGGCAACGGCGTCTATGATAACACAGCCTCCTGCGGGGAATACAAGATTACCGGACTCCTTGACAGTACCGGTTACCATTGGCCCTATAGTACCGGTATACGACCCAGACCGAGTGAGAGAAGGGAGTTCCGTACCGATGAGAAGGGAGGAAGGAAACAGAGAGAGTGGGAATGGGTTTGGAGTGAGGGTGGTTCATTTCCCAAGACCAATGGAGACAAGTACGCCGTTACCGGCTACTGCGGACTCTTCCATCAGGAGAGAAGAGGAGAGACCAGAAAGACCGAGGTCTTTGCGGGAATCTAAGTCAGCTTTGAGGAGTGGACACCAACAGTAACGAACCAAGAGGATAGGATGCAAGGGGATAGGGCACAGAACGTCTCGGAAGACAGACCAAGTTCCAGGAATATGACGGAAGGGAATAGGTCACAAGGACAGAATAGTGACTGTAATGAGCGAGATGGCTCAGGTTGTCGAGAAGTACTGAGGAGTGCAGTACAGGCAAGGTTGCTAGACGTAGTGAGGTTGAAAGCAGAGGTAGACGAAATGATCAATGGGGGTCTGCCTTTGGAAAGGATAGAAATTTATGGATCAGATGAGCTGCTGTTTGTAGCAAAAGATGTGACTCGAAAAGCTAGAATGGCACATGATAGATTGAAGGAATTGGCCAAAAGATATGAAGTAGACCTGAATAAAACTAAAGCGTTACAGGGACCACATAGATTACAGTACAGTGATCAGGAGCTGGAGGAGAAAAGAATAACAGGATTAAGAACACACACCAGAGACCTGATTATAGGAATGAGAATATGGATTTTGTTGGACAAATGGGAAGAAAGGTGGTCCAAAAAGAAACCAGTAAAGAGAGCAGAAGGAAACGCCGCCGCCAGGAGAGGGGCGACGGGTGTTGGAAATTTTCCTTTACGGGAAGTACAGAATGGAGGGTACGTGCATGTGCCGTGGAATAGAGGTGATTTGGCTGCATTTACAAATGATTTTCCTCGGCTGAGGAAAAACCGGTGGAGTGGTACAAACAGGTTGAGCGGTTTGTGAAAATTTCAAAAGTATTGTGGATTGATTTGAACACTTTGTTTGACATAGTGGTACCGGGAGATTTGTGGACAGCTTGT
The DNA here is from genome assembly GCA_963921515.1 of Calotriton arnoldi. Taxonomy (NCBI): domain Eukaryota; kingdom Metazoa; phylum Chordata; class Amphibia; order Caudata; family Salamandridae; genus Calotriton; species Calotriton arnoldi. The sequence continues at coordinate 180,233 of CAWUFW010013601.1, forward strand.
AAAGTCGCTATTGAGTGGCCGACTTCGGAACCGGATAGAGAGGCGGTTACAAACGGTCCATCACCGCTAGTCATGAAAAAGTATGAGCAGGTGATTACATGGTTGAAGTTGAAGATTTCACCTCAGGATATAGATTGGGTTAAGATAGATCGGACTGTACAGGAACCCAAGGAAACGGTGCATGAATATTATGAAAGACTTTTGCAAGCTTTTAAACAGTATAGTGGGTTAGATATCTTGGACCCCAAAGATATGGGACAGTTTGTCTCAAAGTTTGTACTGGGTCTGAGAGTGGAAATCAGCCTCATGATACAGCACCATTTGATCTGCTGGCAGAACAAGCCACTAGATGAAATATTGCGGTATGCGAGATACTGTAGTGATGAGGTGGAATCGAAACATCGAAAGCTAAAAGACAAATTGATGCTTGTCCAGATGCAGACAGCACAGAGTCAGCCTAGTGGAGGGACCTTAGGAAGAAAGCAAGGAAATTTCCAGGGAAACCAGAATGGGCAGGTACAGGGAAAGGGAAAACCAGTAGACCCCAAGACAGGAGTGGACGTGGCCACATTGAAGAAGACCACTGCGTGTCATCTTTGTCGCCAGGTCGGACATTGGAAACGCGAGTGTCCTTTGAACCCAGCTAATCAGTTGCAGGAAGAGGAAGAGGGGCTCAGGCACCCGCGCAAGAGGTAGTTAACACAATAACGAGGCCTAGAACGATGAAAGGGGGTTTACAATTCTCACGCCCAGGTTCCCCAAGCTCCAAGGATTTCACAAGGAACACGAACGTACCAACAGATGCCCCTGTTCGAAGGTTACGATGAGGATAGCTTAGACCCTTTATCCTGACGGTGCCTGAGGGGGAGGAAGACTGCACACTTGGAGCGGTCTTGGAGGTAGACCAGAGAGGACCTTTGTGGAGGCAGAGATTGAGGGTAATCCTGCAACACTTTTGGTTGATACTGGTGCTACCCGGTCTACTGTAAGATCAGCAGTAGTCCCTAACCTACCCCTCTCGGGACAATCAATCCAGGTTGTTGGAGTAGCGAACAAGAAAATAAGCAGCCCATTGACAGAACCGATCTTAGTAAAGATAGGTACTTTCCAAACTAGACATCAGTTTGTAGTGTGTGATACGAGTCCAGTTTGTCTTTGGGAAGAGATCTGTTGTGCAAGTTGAACTGCACGATTTATTGTACGCCCAATGGAGTAGAGGTCCAGACGAGAGATGACGATGCTGACTTTAAGATTACCAATCAGCATTTATGTATAGATCTGTACCCAATGGTGACTGTGGAAGAACTTCCACATGATCTGAGAGACGCAGTGTCGCCTGTGGTGTGGGATTTCGCAGGCGATGAAATAGGTTTAATCAGAGGGGTTGAACCAGTGCGGATAGAGGTGAAACAGAATGTTGATTTCCCCAGGACACCTCAATACAACCTGTCGCCAGAAACGATTGCAGGGATAAGACCTGTGATCAAGACCTTTATTGAGAAAGGCATTCTGAAAGAGATTAGAGGTAGCCCCTGTAATTCACCCATTATGGGACTACAGAAACCGAGCGGGAAGTACAGGATCGTGCAAGACCTGCGAAAGGTCAACACGATAGTTGTCCCTTGTTGTCCAGTGGTACCGAATCCTTCAGTAATACTGTTCCAGATCCCATGTGAAGCCGAGTGGTTTACGGTTATCGATTTGTGTCAAGCCTTCTTTTCGATACCGCTCCACGAGGAAAGCCAATTTCTTTTTGCGTTCAGGCTAGAAAATTGCGTGTTAACATGGTGTCGTATCCCTCAAGGGTATACAGAAAGTCCATCGATCTTTAACCAGATCCTGAAGAAGAACCTTGAGAGTCTTGTGTTGCTGCAGAACTCAGTTCTCGTGCAGTACATAGATGACTTGCTCATTGCCTCAGAAACAGAAGATGCTTGCAGAATTGACACAGTAGCCTTGTTGAACCACTTAGCAGAGAACGGACATAAAGTGTCCCCGAACAAGCTGCAGTACTGTCTGAATGAGGTACAGTACTTGGGACACAGATTGGAGAAAGGCAAGAGGAAGGTGTCACCAGATCGAATTGAGGCAATAATGAGCATGGCAGTACCCACTACACAGAGAGAAGTTAGGATGTTTCTGGGAATGGTTGGCTATTGTCGACAGTGGATTCCTAGTTTCTCCTTGAGAGCAAAGCCTTTGCAGAGGCTTACGCACAAGGATGTGAGTGATCCGGTACCATGGGACGAGGAGTGCTTGGTGTCATTCCTGAAACTGAGAGAGGATTTGTGCAGGGCTCCGGCACTGGGGATGCCTGATTACAACAAGGCCTTTTCATTGTTTTGTTACGAGAGAGAAGGATGTGCATTAGCAGTGTTAGCTCAGAACCATGGAGGTGTCCGTAGACCAGTTGCCTATTTTTCAGCTACTTTAGATCCAGTAGCTTCTGCGTTGCCCGGATGTCTAAGATCCGTTGCTGCAACAGGTGTCAGCATTGAAAGATGTGAAAGCATTGTAATGGGACATCCATTGACTGTACATGTGCCACATTCGGTTGAGTTATTGATGACCAGGACCAAGACCCAGCACCTAACGAACAATAGGTTAACGAGGTACGAGCAAGTCATACTTGCCGCAGAGAATGTGACTCTGAAAAGGTGCTCCGTCTTGAACCCTGCGACATTAATGCCTATACCGAACACAGATGATGAAGATTGTGAGGACCATGATTGTCTCGATGTGACCGAACTTTGCACCAAACCGAGACCTGACATTGTCGATGAACCACTGACTGACCCAGATGAAATTTTCTTTGTCGATGGTTCATGCTTAAGAGACAGTGTGGGGCAATTGAAAGCAGCATTTGCTGTATGTACCATTTCAGGAGTGGTTGAGGCTGCTTGCCTAGAAGGAGTACGCTCCGCGCAGGTAGCTGAGATCATTGCCTTGACCCGTGCCTGTTTGGCCGCTGATCGAATTCGAATCACGATTTACACAGATAGCCAATATGGCTTTGGCGTGGTGCATGACTTCGGGCAGTTATGGTCTCAGAGGGGATTTTTGACATCATCTGGCTCACCCATTCGTAATGGAGAATATGTAAGACAATTGTTAGATGCATTACAGCATCCGAAAGAAATTGCTGTGGTAAAATGCTCAGCCCATGGGAAGGGGGAGGACTTTGTATCCTTGGGTAATAACTATGCGGATGAAGTAGCCCGCTTCTGTGCAGAACAAGGATGCATATTTACAGGCAGAGAGATAGAAGAGAGCCAAGAAGGAACCGATCTCAGCATAATGTTGGCCATGGCAGACACTTGGGAAGAGCTTAACGAGATTGCAGGAAGAAGTTTCAGTCCAGGAGAGAGAGGGATGGATCAAAGCTGGGTGCGAGAGAGGAGATGTGGATGTGTGGGTATCCAACGATGGGAGAGCCGTGTTGCCTGAGGAATTGCTGAGTCCGATGGCAAGACTGATACATGGACAGGCACACCTTGGTAGAGACGCAATGGTGAGAGTGTTTAGACAGACGTGGTATAACCCACGGTTCCGAGCAATGGCTGAGATGGTATGCCAGAGGTGTGTTACGTGTCAACAGATGAATGCTGGAAAGAAAACTGTAGTTACATTGAGTCGGGAAGGTCGGGAGGGCCCTTCAATCGAATACAGTTGGATTTCGTGGAGATGCCTAGGTGCAATGGATTGAGGTACATTTTAGTGCTAGTATGTGTATTCTCACGGTGGGTGGAGGCTTACCCCACACGCAGGTGTGACACTCTCACAGTGGCTAAATTACTGTTGAGGGAGCTCATCCCTAGATTCGGGATCCCGACCTCGTTGGAATCAGATAGAGGAGGGCACTTCCATAGCGAAATCAAGAAGTTGCTTTGTGCTGCATTGAACATAGACCAGAGACTTCATTGTAGTTACAGACCAGAAGCTTCTGGGATGGTGGAACAAGTTAATGGAACTTTGAAAGCCCGGATGGCAAAAATGTGTTCTTCGACATCCCTGCAATGGCCCGACGCCTTGCCTTTGGTGCTAATGAGCATGCGAAGTGTCCCAGACAGAAAGACCGGGTTGTCCCCCATGAAATACTAATGGGGAGGGCAATGAGACTGCCAGCAGTACCAGCTACAGCCTTGATAAACATCACTGATGATTTGATTCTTGATTATTGTAAAGGACTCTCTGATGTGGTCCGTTCTGTATCCCAGCAGGTGCAAGCAGCAGTGGTCCCAGCCTCGAGTGATCTATGCCACGACTTGGGTCCCGGTGACTGGGTACTCGTCCGAAAGCACGTGAGGAAGAGTTGCTTGGATGCCCGTTGGCGTGGCCCGTATCAGGTGATACTTATCACAAACACAGCAGTGAAGTGTGGAGGATTGCCGAACTGGGTGCATGCTTCCCATACCCGCAGAGTTTCAGCACCCTTGGAAGAAACAGCTCCTCTCGTAAATGAAAATCCAGCTGATGTGGCAGGGCCACATGGGAGGACAAGTCAAGCTGTAAGGGTCGCTAAACACAGCTGGTGGTGCACTAGAGCAAGCTGAAGGGGGTTTCCACAGTTCGAACCCTGACTCAGACACCGAAGACAGAAACGGTGCAGTGGGCGGAGAAGAGTCAGATTCAGCAGAAAGAGGAAGTAGTGCACTGGGTATAGAAGGGGAAGGCAGACGAACGAACAGAAGTGCTGAAAGTTGGCCTGAAAGACAGAGGCGACTGAACCTGAGGTTAGCACCTGAGAGAGACCTTGCTCCAGTGTCTGAAGTATCTGAAACAGAAGCAAGTGACGAAGGCCAAGCACAAGACAGTCGGCGAAGGTCAAAGAGAACAAGAGTGCCTTGTCGCAGATACTCTACCCCTGAGTGGACTTACACTGTGTTTGATGCAGGGGGTGGTGAGTACGGGAAGACTGAGGTCAGTGCATGTGGTTAGTCGGAGCCCGAATGTGGTGGTGAAGGTGGTGCTGCGGATGCCAGGGCTCGAGATAGAAGGAACACTGACACTCACGGTTCCGAATCCCCGCTTCTGAGTGAAGTCCGAAACTTGCTTTTGCATCGACTCGAATTTCCGCCTTTTGGAGTTGAGCCGTTTTCACATGAAGTGCTGATTTTGCGTCTTGAACTTTTGTATCACGTTCTGGTCTTGCTCAATGAGGATCTCATTGTGGATCAGTTATGAACTGTAAATAAAAGTCTAAAAGAAGAAGATAACCTAGGTCCGAGTGGAAGAAGAATAAACTTAGGGACTTTCCACAGAAGAGGAACGAAAACTAGGGAAGTCTTTTTCTGGACTGTGTAAATAAGTTTGTGATCGGAAAGGGAAAGTCCGGAGATTTCATGGTTGCTCGAGCTGGTTAAGCAAGTCACTAATAAAGGACAGAGACTTTTTCAGAGTTCTTTGCGATAACCAAGACTTTTTGAGAACTTTCGAAACCATGGAGCCGGGAGATCCCAATCGTAGATCAAAGTGGATTGTAGGCATCCTTATAAGTAGTGTAATAATCTCTATAATCATAGTAGTTATAGTCTCATACACTGGTTCGCATGAGCAAGAAGTAGAGGAGGTGACAGGGACACCTACACCTATCACACCTAGTCAGAAGGGGGTAGACAGGGCAGCTGATAGAGCTTTGCTATTAGAAGAAAGTCGTAGATTACATGTAGATTTATCTAAAGGGGATTTTAAGTTGAATGCATATGCTAAGTTGTTGTATGAGTATGTTGACGTGATGGATGCGAAAGATTGTTATGTGTGTATGCAGTTGCCTACTTCGGTGGATGAGGGTATTAGGTATCACCATCTTCCACTGACTTATGGTATTTCATGTAGTCTTTTGCTTAGTTTGTTTTATGAGAGAGAGCAGTTCGAGTATTTCTTTTCCAATTTCGACGCAGTGCTTCCTGAAGTCCCAGCTTACAAGCATTTGAATAAGTATGACTATTATAAGACCGAGGACAGACTGAGGAAGTACTTCATACCGAGTTTGGAATTGGATACAGCATTCGCACACAGAAATAATCTGACTTGTTTGATGTCGGATGTAGAGAGAAAGTTCGTAGATCAAGTTGAAGATAGGTATAGAAAGCTGACTGAATCCCGAGATTACGGGCATCACAGGACAGATTGGACAGAGGAAGAACGGTTGCATAAGACCAGGGGAAGCTATGGTCCTATAGCGTTAGATAAGGAGCAGAGGGGTAAGTTGTGTATAAGGCGTTATCAGACTTACTACGAAAAGGTTCCAGTGGGACAAAGTACTTGTGATCACGTTTTTACCATGGCAGATGTAGCAAAAGATTTTCTCCAAGGTCCTGTACAAGTGAAACCTACGGTGTATTACGTATGTGGGAAGAATGCTTATGTGTGGTTGCCTGCAAATTGGTATGGAACATGTTATTTGTCAATAATATTTCCAAAGATTTACCATACAGAGGATTTAAATCTTCTAGAGGGTGGAGAGCATTCAAGAACGAGAAGAGCTGCAAGTGCAGGGATCGTTGTGGGGGATATCTTTGGAGCCATGATACCTAGTCTAGGGGTAGTCTTGAATGACGTGAAGATCCGGAGGTTAGCGACTGTGGTGGATGAATTTTCGATGAACACAGCAAAGTCGTTGGTGTTGGTGGAAGGAGAGATGTTGTCGATAAGGGGAATGGTTTTGCAGAATCGCCTTGCTTTGGATGTCCTATTGGCAAAGAGGGCGGAGTCTGTAAAATGTTGAAGGTTCAAGAGTGCTGCACTTATATACCAGACCGTAGCAAGGATCTGGAGAAATATATAAGTAACATCACTATGATCCACACAAAGATAGCGGATTTGACCGAAGAAGGGGCCTGGGAAAAGGTCGGAAAGGGTTTTGGTCAAGTGGGAGGTTGGTTTGCGAACCTAGGAAAGGGTTTCCTTGGGTACTTTCTGAGACCACTCCTTATTTTGGTGGTTTGTGTGGCTGGCTTGTGGATTGTGATCAAGGCCTACAAGTGGTATCGAGCAGGCCGAGTCAAGAGAGCTTTGAGGGAAAATGACATGAAGTTGGCAAGACTGCAGGACAATCAGTATCAAAGGCTCAAGAGCATGGAGAAATTTAGATCAGGGAAGATGGCAACAAGTTCTGTTTAGGTCGGTTCTTTCTCCAAGGGAGTAAGTAGAGTGAAATGTGATGACAGGAGTCATCAAAGGGGGAACTGATAGAGCGAAATGTTCTTGTGAATTGTAGGGTTGCATCATAATCACTGATAGGCCGCACCCACTTGTATTCAGACATATATTCGTATATTAAGTTTCATATTCATGTATGTTTAGTAAAGAATGAATAGTTTGCTGAGATAAAGCGAATCAGCAGCATAATGGTGTTAGGATATTGATGTAATGTAATGCTTATTGAATTGTGTGAATATAATGCATAGGGGAATTAGTTCGTGTGTGTAATGTAATTGCAGTAGTTTAAACGTGCACCATATTAAAGTTGCACATGTAATTCAGTGTTTGAATATGAATCATAATGAAAATGCTTATAGGGAAACATAAGATGTGTGATTAAAAGTTATATGTAAAGGCCTGACTACATATATGCTTAGAGAAGGCCTGGTATATTCTTATGTTAGCTTATATTGTAGGCCGAGAAAAGTTTCTCTTGGTAAGGCTCTCTGGGCACAAACGGTAGATTTAATTTGCACAGTAGAAGGTTTCTGTTGAAAGTATCTTTCGTTGCAGGTGCAGGGACACATGTCTCGTTAGCAAGACTAACTCTTTGTTCTCGAAAGCTAGAGAGAGGGGAGGCATGGTAGGGGAGTGAAAAGGAATGTAGGGATGATACTTTCGGCGGAGAAGGTGCCTGGGACTCAAGGTCATCACAACCGTCCAGGATGAAGTAACCGTTTCGATGGAAAAGCACAAGAAAGAAGACCTGGCCAAGGAGGCGTGACAAAGGCGTGTACAATTGTATTGTGGTTTTGTATTAGGGATAGTGCCCTGAGGGAGGAGGACAGAGAAGCGGTAGGGGAGACCTGAGAGAAGGACAGAGCTGAGCTTAGGTACTATGTGATTGCACTTATTAGGAAGTCTTCACAGCTGACACCTTTTATTCACTCTTGCCTGGAAAAATCGTTATGCAGGGAATGTCACTTAGCGTTAGTGCAGGGACAGCAATTGATTTTAAGCTTGTTTAGTCCAATGAAGAGCAACTTAGAAATTGGAGCAATCATAGTCTGGTTGATCCTTCTAGAACTTTCTATTCTTCTTATCCTGAGTCGGATGAGATTCCTGCGTAGATTATTATTTGTATTAGTGCCCATCTATTTCTTTAACCTCGTGTTGAGGTGCTTGCACGTTCAGTTATTTTTGGCGATAATAAATTCTCAAACTTGAATTCGGAGTCAGTGGTCCTTTCAGACAAATTGAATGCTGATATATAACCAGATGAGATTCTCTCCTTTACACTATTCAACAGGTAAAAAGATCTTGGCGACCAGAAGGTTCTTATAGATAATTAGATAAGAATCGGCGTTATCACAGGTACTCTCCCTCTCAAAATAAAAAAGTGCTGTTACTCAGTACCGGACAGTACCGGCCCATTTAAAGCACTGGTTTGAGGCAGGTTTCAAACTGCTGGATGTCATAATCTGAGATTAATTTTAGGCAGATGTATCTGTGGTATTTTGATCTTCATGTCATGCTGTTGTTGACTCAAGAGATGTGTTGTTTCTAGGCTCTTATCTGCATCTGCGGGTGGCATTTGTTGAGGTCGGAGATGAACCGCGACTTCAAGATAATGGCAGAGTAGCCAGGGCATGATTTCAGCCTGCTGTTCGGTGCTTTGGGGTCCCCAGTATCGAAGGCTGAGATCATGAGGTATCAGGGACATCTTAAGGATTTTAGGGGCCATGGGCCAAACGTATTTTGGGGGCCCCTGTTTGAAACAGCTTAGAATTCATGATCCAATTTCAGTTCTTACAAGCCCTCTGTGGCCAGGTCACTGAGAGTGCACAGGCACCCTCTTCCAAATTCTAAATGTGTTTACATCTAATATCCGGGGATAGTGATGTGTGTTTTCAATATTGTTACATAGCAGCAGCTCACTAACGCTTCTACAAATAATCTCTGTGACCCCTCCCATTTTTCCTATCTGCGGTCCCCTTTTGATCTAAAAGAAATATTTTTTATAGATGTTGCATGAAACATAAATACAAAATGTCTTTGCAAAATGTCTGTAATAGACTCTCACATATAGCCCACATTAAAAATAAATTAAAGGCAAACAGCATTTAAAACAATCTGTTTAAGAATTATTCAAGGTCATCAGGGAAATATTCTCTGCAGAACCGAGCTGGCTTTATCAGGGGGCCCCCTGAAAGTTTGGGTCACTGGGTCAGAGCCCTCTTTGCCCATGCCTTAAAACGTCCCTGTTCAGAGGTATGGCTAATTAATACATTTGTTCAAGAGGGTATTGTCCTCTTCCTGAAGGGGGTAGTCTCTCTCATCCTTATCGAAACCTTGCGTCGCCTTCTTTTTTTAAACATGTTTTGCTCATATGTATGAACCATGCGCGCCCCTTTCTTCCTTACCTATGAAAACTATCGTCTCAAATCCAATTGTTTGTCTCTTGTAGGAGAGAAGAACACTACTTTGATTCAGGTCGCACTAAGGTAGGAGCTGTTTCATATTCTCTGTGTGCTATTTTGTGTAGAGTATATTTTGCAGGAGCGAGGCCTGATCTATGACACCCATCAGTCTTCTGGCTTGCATGAGCCACTCTTGCTTCAAGGTGTTATGGTACACATTGGGACTCAGGACCTTTCTTAGTTGTTATTTTCTGTAAACCCTCTCGGTTCACACCCAGCCAGTTTGTGCACCGCTCTTGTGTACATGCATTCGTGCATTCCATTGAGGTACAGGCATTCATCTGTGTAGTTTGGGTTGTCCATGCTCATCCAGAGCACGTGCTTGGAGCACTGCTCTCCCTGCCTGCTCGTGGATGCCGCTGGCCTGGCAATGCCAGTGCTCTTGCTAAAGTTGGGGCCAAGTGTATGTGTTTGGAAATAATTGCCATGATTTTAACAAAGACTGGGACTGACATGCAGGTGAGAATATTTATCCTGATCCTTTCCAGTTCTGTATAATCATTATCGAACCTAACCAACGCTCACAGAAACAAACCTATTTGCGGAAAGTTTACAGCAGTTTTCTTCACCCTCTGAATCTTCTACAGATGTTTAGAGATCACACTCTGAAGTCTATGAGTGGCTGCCGGACAGGCTCACCAGGGTCATTCAGCAAAGCATATCAGTCAAGATGATGTGGCTGATGGCGCTGTGGGTACTGATGAAGGTCTGCCTGAGTCAGAAAAAGGGCCGAGGAACAAATGGTCAGGTGGGATGGATTTAGAAGAAGCCTGCATTACCTTAGTCCTGACTTTCTATCCAAAGAATCTAAGGAAGTAAATGGCTAATACTTTCCAGCTACCTGACTTAGTACTATCTGCTGGAAGGATATAATGCTTAATTACTATCAGTGCCACAGCAGACAAGAAAATAGCAAGAATCAAGTCACAGGGAGCTGTAACTTCTGAGGGAACTTGGATGCAAAAGTGTTAATAGTGCACATTTTTGCCATAAACTTTGCAATCTTTTGCTGTTCTATCATGCAGGCCAACATACCCATCCGGTGGTGTACCCAATCTGCCCAAAGGAAATGTTGGACTGCACCAATGTAGACACCTGCACGATGGAAGTAGGCTTTGAGTATTTATTTTGCAGGTTAAACACAGCTTGAAAAGCCTCCACTCTCTCAAAAAAGCAGCTCAAATTCTAAATGTAACCTGTAACCCATCTGTAGCCCACCTGTAGCCCAGGTGAGCCTATACACACTATGCCACCCCTAAGATTCCATGGTATTATTCTAACAATACCAAGCCAGCTCCCAGCATAACCATACAAGGAGACCCTTTCCAGCACTTGGGCCATGTTTGCTAGACTGAATTTTAAATAGAAGGCTTTAGACCTGTCTTCCAGCTTGGAGTCTGTGAGGTGGAATGACTGTCACTGAGGGATGTCTAAATTGAAGCCTTACTGTAAAGGAGTGCACATGGAAGGAAGCTCGACAGGTGCTGTGATCTCTGTGGGAAGAACAGTGCAATGCATCTGGATAGGAAATGTTTCACGCTTTGCATAATAAAATCCCACCAACAATGACTCACATCGATTCATAGAAGACTGGAAGCCATTCATAGGCAGGTGCCAAAGACTAGGCAACACCAGTGGTGTAGTTGTGTAAGAAGTACTCAGTCTAGAGGATAGCATGTTTTCCATTGCTAAGACTCTCACCACATTTGTAGAATCTCTATGAAGCTATTCAAACACTAATTTAACCACTTTAAAATATTTGTTTTCCATTTCTGAAGCTGATTGATCAAGACTCGTTTTAATTGGAGGACTCAAACTGCGTATTATGTGCTTGAAAGACTCATATAATTATCATAACGTTTAGATGAACTCGCACCAAATTTAGCACTTAAACAGAGGGCACTGTCTTTTGTGCATTTCATGATTTTGGGTAAATCAGTTTATTTGATTTGAGATATTCATAAACAAGTGTTATATCAACTTTTGGCTAATGAAACATTGAGCGAAAATAAGTTTGAAAGAAAATGAGTGACTCGGATGGTTTTTCTTGTGTCAGATGCAGTGCCACTTGCTCTTGAGAGGGTTCTAGCATGACGAAACCAGAGAGATAACCAATATATACAATGCAGAGGTAGAAAATATGCTACCCTGTAATTGAAACAAATTATAGAAGGCTCATATACCATCCCTTCTGGTTTGTGACAATGAATTCTAGGACAGGCATATCACCAAATTAATTGCAAAGGTACTCTATTATAGCATTTTCGAAAATATGGAAAATGTGCAAATTTCGCATGAAAAATATTTCTTATAATTGGTGTGTTTTTTATAATGCAAAGAGTCGTAACCAATGAAATAATGATGCTGCACCTGAAAGCAATTACTTAGGTCATTTGGAAGGGTAGATAATGAGATGAAGAGGTATGCCACATTTTCATGCGAGACATCATTATTTCTAATATGGATGTAGTTTCTGATGTTCTTTTCCACCTGTTCCTGCTCATTCCCCTTCCAAGTCAGTGTCCTGCTACAAAGCCATCTCAACCCTAGTCTCCTCATGAACACCAAGTGAATAACGTAAATGTAATAGTGATGTACAACATTATTAGAAAGACAGTATTGTGAACGAAGAGCCCACAATTTACCCAAAGTATCTTTTCAAGGACCTCTGCTGGAAGTGTTGGTGTGGATGTGCAGATTCTATGAGCCATTGTTAGAGAGATGTTTTATTTTGTGTTGATCATCTCCGGAGGGTGGTTGCTGAAGGAGTAGATGAAAGATTTACCTTAAGAAGTGGGTTAGTGTTAATGTCTATTTAATATATGTGGATGTTTCTGATTTGCCAATGTGACCCTAACCATGATCATACTACGCTGAATTTCATGAATCTATCTTATTGGCGTCCTAAGCATGCAGGGAGTGTGAATGTTGGAGTACTCTCAGTTTCCACAATGAAGACATTGAACACATGAAGTTTGACAGAGGACTGAGGTCAGATACGTTGATTGGCGGCTACATATAATAACTTGGATGCTTAGGACGACAATAAGATATACTTGATGATATACTTGGATTACCTTGTAGCCCTGATGAAGTCATTGGTAGATTCACCTTGAGACGAAACACCTGTCGGCTACAAGCTCTTGTTGGATTTCTGTTGGATATACATGAAGAACCGAAAATAAAAGTGATAAAATCAACCACAACGCTTAGTGGGCATTAAAATTTTGGACACTGATCTGGTGCTCAAGATACTGTTGATTAGTCTTTGGTTAGACTTGGGGTTCTTTTGGATTTTATAGCTGTCATCAGGTCTGCTGTTACTGGAGACTTTAGTTTTCTATGCCCATTTTGACTTAGACTCTCTATGGGATGTGTCTATGCTCTTTATGAGTTTGGCACTTAGAATACTTACTTGATTTTTGTTAACTAGACATTAATCCATTCTATGATTTTGATTTATTTTGTAGTTCTGTATTTTGGGCCGTTGTGGCATTTCATGCATATTTTCTCTGTAAGGCATTAACTTTTCTGTATAAAAATGCACTTTTTGCCTTATTTTTGACCTAGAACTCACTCAATTCTTTACCCTTCTAATATTTATTTCTGATTAACTCGGCTAAATTGTGCTATTCTGAGGAGAAGTTCAGTCTCTAATCATTAGATCAACTGGATATGCTGGAGCCAAATCTCTTAGTTAAACTTTTGGGGTGAAAAATATTGCCATTCAGATGGTTATTGGAGTTCGGCACTCACAACTGCAAATCATCAAATTAATTTAAAAGGTACACTAACCCCTGATCATATTTATTATTATACTTGCTTTAAAAATCACCAACATGAATTCCTAAATTAATGTTGTCAATTTAAGACTGTAAAAAACCTAACTTTCTTCCAAACTTCAACCATGAACATTCCTGAGATGTTTTGTTTATTCAATTTTATTGGTGGTTGAATTGGTCAATTATGTTCATAATAAGTCTACTTTATCTCCATACAACTATGATGTAGTATTAGGGCCTGATTACCAGTGGCATGTGTTGGATGCAATAATTATTGCACATGGAAAAATCAGACACCAGGGTGTTTAGATACTTATTTTATTTATTTGTTTATTTATTTTCGGAGTTTTGTATAGCGCGAACAAGACCCAACATAGGGTAACAGAGCGCTTCACAGTAAAGAGTAAAACAAGTTCAAGACAGTTTAGTAGGGTCCTAGACAGAATGAAATCAGGTACATATGAAGAACGGATAGGTACAATACGATAAAAACATGTTAAGAAGACATGGTACTTCAGTTCTGGGCAATAATGCAAATTTCAGTACAATCAAATCTTATTTGTCAAGGCAGTCAACACAAGGAATCATAGAGATGAGTTTAGAATAGCAGGCTAGGTAAGATGTAAGCAGAGATGTACACGATGTTAGAACTTCCTCAGGAACAGTGACTGAAGAAGTGTGGCGAGTCATTCAAGAGGGGGGCAAGTCGAAAGGAGATCAGTTGAAGTTTAATGAGTCAAGGCGGGTGGGGAATGCTAAGGATTTAAGGGAGAAATTTGCTCATCAGAAAGGTTTTAGTTTCCGTTTTGAATGTTGACGATTCTTCTGATGCTCGGGGGGAGAGAGTTCCAAATTCTTGGTGCAGCTCCGGAGCATGCTCTAGCAAATGTTTTTTTCTTGCTGAAGCAGGAAGGTTTTAAGAGCAGATTGTCAGAGCTGCTAGTGAGTCTGTTTCCACCCGATAGCGTAAGTTTCTGGGCTAGGTATTGGGGTGTCTTGTAGTGTAAGGCCTTATGAGTGATGCAGGCCATCTTCAGCTGAATTCTCGCTTGGTAGGGCAGCCAGTTGAGTGCTTTCAGGTGTGGCGAGATGTGGTAAAAGTTTCTAGAGCCTGTTAAGAGTCTTGCGGCTGCGTGGAGGCAAGCTTTTAAAGGGGCTGTGGAGATCTTGGGAAGACCCGAGTGTTGTACATCCGTATTCCAGCCTCGAGATGACTAACGCTTGAACTGCAGTTTTGAGGTCCGGGGTCTCGATGAATGGTTTCATTTTTCTGAGATAGCTGAGGTGAAAGCGGGCACTTTTAGCTAGCATGTTGATGTGTGTTTGCATGTTTAGGTTCTTATCCAGCGTGATTCCAAGTGATTTGGTGGAGTCCACTAGGATCAGGGTACAGTTTAGAGCAGTGATCATCTTGGTCCAGTCCATCAACGTCGCACATTTTTTTTGGGGGGAAATTAGAGCGAATTCCGTTTTTTGCGAGGTTAGCTTAAGGTGGTTGGTGGTTAGCCAGTGTACTGTCTTAACAAGAGCATGATTCACCAACTTGATCTCTTCAAGGGAGGTGACCTTGATGTACAACTGTGTGTCATCTGCGTACATATGGAAGGAGATATTCGACTGTTGTAGTAAATCAGTTAGGGGTTCGACATAGAGGTTGAATAGCGCAGGGGATAAGGTAGAGCCTTGTGGTACTCCTAAAAGATTAGGAGATGGAGGAGATAGATTCTTGTTCACCATAAACCTTTGCATCCTGTTTTCCAAGAAGGATTTGAACCATTGAAGGACTGTGCCTGATAGTCCCATCCTGTTTTTTAGCCTCTCTAGAATTTTGCAATGGTTAACAGTATCGAAGGCGGACGAGAGGTCGAGCAGCACTAGCAGACAAGTTTCATTCCGGTCGAGTGCGAGTAGGGCGTCGTCTACAATGTGTAGAATAGCCGTTTCTGTGCTGTGTCTAGGTCTGCATCCAGATTGGCAGCCGTCCAGAAGCTTGAAATTTGTGATGTGTTGGTTTAATTGTTGTTGAACACATTTTTCCAAGACCTTGGCTAGCATGGGAATGTTGGTTATTGGTCGGAAGTTATTTGGGTCAGAGGGGTTATCTGAAGGTTTTTTCAGTATGGGGTGACTTGACCAATTTTTAGGCAATTCGGGATGGATCCTTGCGAGAGCGAAGCATTGATGATTTTGGTCTAGAGAGGGGTGATGATGTGGTAGATAGGAGATATGCAATTAGAGGAGAGAGGGTCATTGAAGTGGTTGTTGGGTTTCTTCATACAACTATGATGTAGTATTAGGGCCTGATTACCAGTGGCATGTTTTGGATGCAATAATTATTGCACATGGAAAAATCAGACACCAGTATGTTTAGATACTTATTAAGTGGAATCATTATTGACTATTCCCACTTGCCGATTCTGGCGATTACTTTTTTTCCTATTTAAATTTCCAGCAGATTTGACCTGACAAAATGTAACAAAGGGAGAAAATGTTATCACAACTGGTAGTTACTGTGTATGATAACATTTTCACCACTTATAATTGCAATCTCTGTGCAAACAAATGTTGCACAGGAATCAGAACATGTAATCAGGCCCTCAGTCTGCACTAATCATTGAGAAAGGCAATGGTCTTTGAGTGGTATGTAGCTTCCTTACATTAATTGAGCCTGTAGGAGAGAACAAAAGACAATTGTTCATATTGCCCCACTTCCATTGAAAGAGTTTTGTCCATTGTTGTTTAACTACACTTTCTGCTATTTGTAGTATGCACATTCATCTATTGAATTACTAACTCCTATTGACTCACAGATATTGACACCTACCCAAATATTCTTTGACCATCATCAGCATGTCCACTTCTGGTTCTCGTAAATGCATAGAAACATTTAAACACACTGTAACAAAGCAATCCAGCCACGTTGCTTATTTACTCTCATGAAAATTAATTTCTACTCCCAGTAGTATGCACAATGTCGCATTATTTCTATATTTGTGTGGCCTCAGCGGTTTCCAGAGATTTAGTAACACACATTGTAGTGGTGCCTTTCATACTGCACCCACACTGAAATGGTATAGCCTCAACTAATTAAGAACCAACTGAAATACACTACATTAGCATCCATTTTAATGTTAAGCAGTACAACAAAATAAGCAAAGTAGCCAACAACTGCTTGATGAAAACATAAGAAAGTAAATCAATGACATAATCACAATCACAAATACCTCAACAACAGAATAAACTTCCACGTACCCAAAAGAAACCTGCGATCGTCCAACCTCGCACTGGCTGAAACCCAGCACATCCACAGAGCAGGCGGAAGATCGTTCTCTCACATTGCAGCCAAGACCTGGAACGAGCTACCGGCAGACATCAGACGTGCCCCCTCCCTGAACACCTTCAAGAAGACCCTCAAGACCTGGCTTTTCGGCTGAATCGGAGCGGCGTACCCCCCTCAGCGCCTTGAGACCCTCACGGGTGAGTAGCACGCTCATAAATCCCTGATTGATTGATTGATTGATTGAATCACTCCTAACACTCAACTCTTCCCATGTTCCATAGGCTCTGATAGCTCCTATAAGTGGAATCTCTTAACACTCGGGGTCCTGTATCGCACTACTACAATGCTGATAACTCCAACTGCAACACACTGGTACTCTGATGTCCTCCCTTTCGATCACTTCAAGGGCAATGGCATGCATCAGTTGGACTACACAGTGTAGGGGGATTTGGGCACCTTGACACTGTGTAACTTTGAATATTAGTGTACCATAAGTATAGACTTTCCTGGTTTCCATGTTTCCATGTTTGCTCAACAAAGCTAAAACCTATGCAAGGAGGTAAGGTGTGATTAAAAGAAGCCATGCCAGAGATACCTGGACTTTCAGTTCTCAACTGATCAAGGCTAGATTCTTTGGAGGAACCTTTATAGTGCAAGCTGTGATGTCTTTGGTGAAACCCTGAAACCATCAACCGAGAAAGACTGGAAGATGGTTTCTCCAAGTGGATCAGGAACTCAGGATATGAAAGATCGAAGCAGCCAGCTCCAGGTAATAGGTCGAGGTGGTGGTACTCCGGTGTACCAGGAGAATATCATTCAGATAGTTGAGGAGACCGATGCACCTGGAGTGAAGATAGGCCATCACTACTTTAAGATTAAGGCATGAAGGATAGGCCAAAAGGTAGACAGCTAAACTGCCAAATAAGAACATGCCATTCAAATTACAGGAATTACTGGAGGCCTTTGAAGAAGAGAGTAATAAAATCTGATATATTCAGATAAAGCTTAACCATCCAGTCAAAGCGACTAAGTATGTCCCTCGAAATATGGATTCCTTCCATTCTAAAAGGTTGGCAGACCATACACTAGTTAAGAAAACAAATATGCATAACCAACCTGAGTCCTTTTCTTTCTCACCAGGAAAAGAGAGCAATGGTGCATTTGCTGAACATTTATTAGCCCACTGGTCGACAAGAGTGCTTTCTTCTATCGAACTAATGATGAGTTGTGGACATTTGAAGGGATGAGGACAAGAAGAGAATTACACATGTTACCCAGTCATAGTCTGAAGAACATACAGTGATCTGAGATAATCATCTGCCATTTCAGAAAGAATTGGGGGATGCAACCTCCCTCCTTTAAGATAGTGGAAGAGGAAAAGGAAAAAGCAAAGTTTTCCTTGAGCTGAAAGAGGAAGGGTCGCTTTCCTGAAGCCCCGGGTGATAAAACTGAACGTGTGTCCACCCCCAAGGAAAGAAATTTAGCAGAGTTTGTGAGTCAAAGAATAAGCTTCCACATCCAGAGGATCAGTGAGGGAAAAACTGATATCCTTGACACCTGGACAAGTGCCTCTAATGAGCGTTAGCCTAGGCAAACAGGAAACTGTTTCATATTATACGGGGCCTTGTCCAAAAAAGTAAAGTTGGACATATACTTTGACATGGACTTAATAAATTCATCCAAGCGGGAAGACCATACAGTACACAAGGGAGGGGGGCAGTGAAGTTATGAACTTGTTATGACAGCTCTCCAGTGCATGGTCAACATCTCAGTGGTTATCCTGGTCTGAACACTGAAAGAAGGTCAGTAGATATGGATTGACCTAGGCTGGTGCAGACCTTGGTGCAGATAGTAGGGCGAGGTCACTTTAAATGGAAATCATTCTGGTTAGACCTCTCAAGGGAGAGATGACCAGGGATAGGTGAGCTCAGTCATACATGAAGAAGGAACCAAATTGCAGGATTTGGAAGTCTCAGTTCACTTTGGAGGCCTTAGAACTTTTCATGTAATGCCATGTGCTAAGATGACCATTTTCCAGCTTTTTGCTACAAGCAAAGTTATTATTAAGCATGCAAATACCCAAGGTGCAAATACCCAAG
The DNA here is from genome assembly GCA_963921515.1 of Calotriton arnoldi. Lineage (NCBI taxonomy): Eukaryota > Metazoa > Chordata > Amphibia > Caudata > Salamandridae > Calotriton > Calotriton arnoldi. The sequence goes on from CAWUFW010013601.1 coordinate 199,017, forward strand.
GGTGTCCTGTCGCTAATATAAGGCACTTGAAGGGGATATTCAGAGATTCCGGGGGAGGAAACATTACAGTTAGTGGAAAAGGTGTTTTTTTTTTTTAAACATATTTCATTGATTTTTTAAAAATATCCTGACAATCTTTTACAACAATAAACAGTTTCCCTCCCCATCCCCCACCCCCTACTCTCTGAGGTCACCATACTGCTATCTGTGCCCCTAACGGCGGCAGTGGTCACACCCCAGTCTCCCCGTATTCGGCCATGGTCCTTGTGCACCAAGTATTATCCCAGAAGTGCCTGACCCCCCTGCTCCACCAAGTCTCTTCTGTCTTGCTGACCTGCGCTAGTCCTCTCTTGCACATCCATTACATATTTTATCAAATTTTTGGGAGTAGCCCCTCCCTTATAGGTCACCTTTCCTGTGCATAACAAATATCCCTTTCCTGTTCCCAATCTCTTACTGCCAATACCTCCGGGGAGCCTCACTTATGTACCCGTTCCCTCTTAGCCTGGGGGAAAGCCCAGTTTGAATAGAAGCCACTGGTAAGAAGCACTCATCATGAGTTTTTTTCACCTTTTTATGCAGTAGGACCCTACTGTAGTATATTCGAAGTAGAATCTTAAGCTGAATACATCGGTCATAGGTCTTGATTGCTGTTATCCTGGAGAAGTACAACGCATCCCCCATTCCTCATCCTCTATCTCTTTCACATCCCCCTGCCACCTGAACCTTAGGGGTTTTAAGTCCCCTTGTGTGTTTCTCAGCATTGTCTGATATGTGAGGTAAATTTTCTCAGCGAGCATTGGGCAAACCAGCAATCTGTACTGCAAGGGAGAGGTCTCCATAATTTCCTTATCCAGTGGCACCGCTGTCATCAGCGCATGTCACAGTTGGAGGTACTTAAACACTTGGGAGGCCGGCATATTGTATTCCACCCTAAGATGGTCAAACAAAACCACCCAATTCACATCCCACATCTCGGCGAGGGTGTTGTTTCCTATAGCATACCATTCCAGGAAGACTGAGAGACCCGGTACTGCACCCAGCCGTGTGCCCAGCTAGAGAGGGGATTTTGGTGTGAATTGCCTGTGCAGCCCTTTTCTCTATTCAGCTTATGCCAGACCGCAAGTACCATTCTCGTCGCCGTGGGGGCAGGGGCCCATGGGCACTCTTGCACCATACAGTACGGGCAGATATCCTACTTTTCCCCTAGCGCCTCCGGGTCCAGGCGAAAAGCTGGGTAATCAAAACGCGCATATTCCTATTCACTAACCATGATGGTAGTTTCGCCTTACACTTGTGAGCACCATGCTCCCCCTCATACGTAGAGCGCTGAAGAGTGGAGAGCGCTATCCTCTGTGGGACACCCTGCCATAGCAACATTCTCAATAAGACATCGACGACCTTAAAGAATGACTTGGATATGCCATAAGGGCTGTTTTGGAGTATATACGTAAAGCATTGCAAGGTCACCATTTTAAACAGCACTGCTCTACCCATCATGGAGAACGGCAACACCCCCAGTGCTTAACGTCCGACGATGATCTCTTGAGCAGCAGTACTAGATTACCCTCATAGTGGGAAGCCTCCCCCAGAAATTTATTGTCCCACATATTTAAAATGCCAATGCTTGATCCTAAGCAGCAGAGGGAGATGCAGCTGTACCCTCCACGTACCCACTGGAAAGATCAAGGACTTTTCCCATTTAATTTACAGCCCAAAGTAGTTCCCATAAATCACAAATATTTCACATACACCGCCCAGGTTGTGGTCAGAGTTCGCTAAGTACAATAGAACGTCACCTGCATAAAGCAAGATGCCAGCTTCCGAAGAGGGATCCTACCGACAACCCTCAATCTGGGCATCAATTCGCACCCACTGGGCAAGCAGTTCCATCACCAAAGCAAACAGTATCGGTGACAGAGGACAGCTGTGCCTCGTACTCTCCAAACTGGGAAGTCCGAGGAGAGGACTCCACTTACCTTAAGTCGCACCCTGGATTTGTATAGAGTAAGCGGACCCAGGCCAAACATTTTGGCCCAAAGCCCATCTTCTCCAGGACTGCGAGCAAGAAGGGCCACTCCACCAAGTCAAAGGCCTTATAATCGTCCAAGCAGACCACCGCCAATGGCACCTCCCTCCTCTTCGAGGCTGCAACATTATTCGGGAGCCTCCAAAGATTGTGGGCCTTTTTTATGAGAAGTGACGCATCGCTGCGGGAAAACAGCGATGCATCACTTCTCGGTGCGCCCTCCTTGCAACATGATGGGTGCGCCATATTTACTGAATGACGCATCATGTCTCAAGGAATGACAGATATGTCAGTATTACTGACGTATCTGTCGGCGCAAAACTGACGCATTGCTGGAGTTGTGTTGGAAGCGTGACGCATCTCCAGCAATGTTCCTTTCACATGGGGCAAGCACTATGGGAAAGGGCCTGCGTCAGGCTTACGCCTGCCATGAGGCAGGCGTAAGATATTGATGCAGTAGCTTCCTAGAAGTGGCACACTGAAATCTTATGGATTTCAAAGCGCCACTTCTACGAGGCTTGGATGAGGGGGAACGCCCACCCTGCATACATTATACCTGACGCAGGTATAATGTGGCGCAGGGGGGTACAAAGTGACGCATCTGCCTAGATGCGTCACTTTGTAAATAGGGTGCAGCATGGCGCATTTTTTACGTCACCGGTGCGTCACAAAAAGTGACACAGGCGGTGAAAAAGTGACGCAAGGGCTCATAAATAAGCCCCTTAGTCTGGTAGATCTATGAGGCATAAACTCATTCTGGTCCGGATGGACCAAGTCCAAGATAACATCCTTCAAACTGTCGGCCAAAGCCTTGGCTAAAATTTTGTGTCTATATTGAGAAAAGAAAAAAGTCTATAGGTGTCCCACCTATCTGGCAGTTTCCCCGGCTTAAGGATAGGTATCACTGTTGCCATCATCAAACCCTGTGGGCGCTCCCCAATCCTGTGGGCTTCTACATACGTCTTATGCAGTGAGGCTGCAATTTTTCCAGACAGCCTCCTCATGAACTCCACAGGGAGTCCATTAATGCCTGGGTCCTTCCCAGCCTGCAGCTGTGAGAGCGTGGTTTGTATCTTGCCCTCTGCCAAGTCCTTTTCTAACTCTCTCACCCTCTGGCACTCCAATGTCCTACAGAGGCAGTCCCTGACAAAGTCCTGAAGATCTGAACCCTGGACAGGCAGCCTTTTCGAACAGAAACCCACTATGTACTCTGCCAAAACCACTGCAATGTCTTTGCTACTTGTAACCCTCGCTCCTGTGGGGCCCATGATCTCGCTAATGTGCGATCTATGAGCGTCCCTAGCTGCCAGCCATGGTAGAAGCTTTCCCGCCATGTTTCCCCTTCCTTGTCTGGCTCAATACTCCTCCATTTTCTGAATCAACGTTTGGGTAAGCTCTTCTGTTAGGGTGTGAGCCTGCATATCCTCCAGGAGTCGGAGGTCCCTTTCTGCTTCCAAGCAGTCCCGCTCTATCTGCCTTTTATTTCCAACCTCCCCCGATATTATTTCACCCCTTATCATAACCTTATTGGCCTCCCACAAGATGGCTGCGCTGCCCGCTGAATCAGTATTTTCTGTGAAGTATAATTTTGTGACCCTGGTCTAAGTGACACCTCCAAGGGATTGGTGAGTCACCATGCTGCCCTTCGCCTGACCTCCTTGAGCTCGGCAGGGCAAATGTGATCTCCAACAGGGAATGATCAGAAATTTATTGCGCCTTGTAGTCTGCCCCCGTAAATCTGTGAGGATTCTGTGGTCTGCCCTCCCAGTCCCCAAGGACCGCTGCATACCAGCCTAGGGCATCTGTCCACACTTTCGTCACCTGGAGTGGTAGGGATTTCTTCACCAGTATAGCCAACCCTCTGGAGCCTGTAGGGAATTCTGTGTGGCCGATCACCTTATATTTCTCCCACCCTAAAGCTAGTGCATGATTCCCCCTCATATGTGTCTCCTGCAGAAATACCACATTTGTTGAGAATCTCGCGAGTGCCTTCTCAAACAACACTTGCTTAATTTTGTGGCCCAGGCCATTAACATTCCAAGTCAGCAACATAAGAGTGTGCACAGCCATTCCCACCGATGCATACCTCGCCACTCTCTTATGCCACCCACCTTCAAGCCCGGTGATCTCCACATTCAGTCTCCACAAAATGAAAAACAAATCGAAATGTTGAACTGTGTCCCAGCTCCCATCCCACCCTAACTTAAAGTCGCTGCGTTCTCAAAGCTGGCCACCTCCCCATCATGGTACGTCAATTGCCCCATCAGTACAAAACATGTATTCACCCTCATCTAAGCCCAATGTCCTGGACACAGCACCAACAAGGTCCATGAGGTATGAGAAGAATCCGTCTCGCCTCTGACACATCAGCTCACAGCCTTCCAGCCGCAAGGGTGGGGGGAATGAGTCTTTCTCTGCCCCAGTCCCAGCAGCCACCAAGAACCCAGTAGCATCTCAAATAATTTTCTCCAAAGTCATTGGTGTCACACCCGGCGGGGACAGCCCCCCTCCCTAACCTGCAATTCTGCAAGCTCCTCACAACACTCCTCTGTGCTGCTCCGAAGAACATCCCACCTGGTGCCAGTGCTTCGGCTGCGCTGTCTATGAATCGCCTCCACAACTTTTGACCATTGCTCCAGTCACTCCCATTTCTCTGTTGGAGTTGAAAAGAAGTATATTTAATTGTCCAGAATAATGTGGAGCCTGGAAGGGAAAAACAGAGCATTTTTTATTTCCAGGCTTCTCAAATGCCTCTTGACTGCCATGAACATTTCCCGTTGCCACTGCACAAGCATGAGGTAGCCTGGGTAGATACTGACAGCTGCTCCCTCCTCCTGCTAGAGCCCATGTTCCCTCAACCTGTGTGGTATTGCATCCCTGTCACTATAATTAAGGAGTCTTGCCACCATGGCCCTTGGCAGCCCTCGGGATAGGCGGCTTGCCAGGAACCATATGAACCTGTTTCACCGTGGACCATTTAGAGGTCCTCCCCTCCAGGACCTACACAGCAAGCCAATCCTCAAGAAGCAGTTCCATCGAGGGTCCTTCCACCCTGTTAGGGAGGCCCACCACCCTAACATTATTCCGACGCAAGTGTCCTTCCACCTCATTGACCTTCCCTCACTGTGCAACCAGTTCTTTTCCAACAGTTTTTAATGCAGGTTTTATGCTTCAGCACCAATGGGTCGGTTTGGGCTAGGGATGATTCTGCGTCCCCACCCTGTCCACAAGTTCCTGTGGTTCTCCCTAAGTAGATACTCATCATGGGTGAAGAAAGTGGCCCGATTCGGGTCACTCGGGTCACTAATGACCACCTCTCAGCCTTCTATACCAAATGAAGAGTCGGTCAGACAGTAGAGAATACAAACCAATAACTGTTTATTAGATACACTCAGAGCGGAGCCCATTCTGCCCAGTCGCTAGGAGTGCTGCAGAGGGACTGATATCAGCAAGCATAAAGATACATTATGTACATTTCGGAACCAAATGAAGACACACCCACAGTGGAATTTTCCAAGCAGGTGCAACTGTGTAGTGAAATACAAAAACATAAGTTTCGATTCTCATATCTCGCACTACCTAACACATCCCAAAGTCGCTTCACCCTGCACCCGCCACCAGACGAGTGGGAGAAGGCCTTTATCTAGTTGGAAAGGTATGCGCTAATATGAACAGTCTATTCATTAGTGAAGCAAAACCCAACCTTTGAGAAACGAAACCTAACAGAGGCCTTTTCTCAGAAATAGCAAAGGATTTGTTTCAATTATGATTCAAAATGGCGTCTAAACAGAAAATGGTGCCACGAATGCTAACTTACATAGGATAATGCGCAAGCATAAATGTTCCTATTCTAACATGGGCCACCCTTTTAATTTCCTGTTCCAATGACTTCTTAGGGCCCGATTACGAGTGGGGGCACCGTGGTGGCAGTCTCCCGACCGCCCTATTACGATTAAGGCAGTCAGACCTTTTCAATTCATGCCGTGCAGGAAGCAGGAACAGTTTTTGGCGTTCCCATTACGGTGTCCATTTTTAGAGGCACCGCCATGGGAACTCCAAAAAAAGCCCATCATACAGGAGGAAACTCCTAATCTGGTGGGCGGCCCAACCACAGCTTTGTCTGTGCGGCGGCAGGGTGGACCCGGCGATGCACCGTCAAAGTTGTAATCAGGCCCTCAGTGAACAATATAAAAGACACACAGATTTTATCACCTGAATACTTCAAAATTCACTAAAGCTGCGAAGATGAAAAAACTCTGCCGGATTTTGTGAGCAGACCCGTAAAAAGGAAATATATACATCTCGACAACAATCTTGCAAAGTAAGTAAAACTTATATTTAAACTACAACTAATTAAAATTGTAAAATAGCAAATAATTCACAAAACACTCTCCAACTTCTATCTATTTACATGTACTTACGAAAATAAAATACTACAACTGTGAAAAGTGCTAACCTGCTGATAAACAACACCAATCACAAATCAGAAAAAAGACATAAAAAAGTAAGAATATAAATTGTTATAAAATAGAAACTCACCCCAAAAGCGATTAAAATAAAACATAACAACCTCAACTGCTACAAGCTACCAACAAATAAACAAATAAAATTAATCTGACACTCTTTGTTTATTCCAATGGAGAAGAATGCTCCGCATTACAACACCCCTAACGGAAAGCTGCAAAAAAGTGTGAAACATCTAAGAAGAATATACATGTAAGTATAAACAATCAAAGTAGTTGCATAATTTTATATGTAAATAACAAACTTATAAACATTTTAACCGCTTCGCTGCAGACGGAATTCCGCCCAGGCGCTGGACATTCCAATCGCGGGCGTGGCTCGGACGGCCCCCGCGCGTCGTGAGCACACGCCCACCGTGACTCATGACGGCCGGGGGCCGTCATGCGCACGTAAGAGGTTAATATTGCAACTATTTACACTATTACTTTACTTTCAGACACAAAGACAGAAAGAGCATGATACATACCTTCCCATACAAGAAAGCAATTACTAGGTCATATGGGCTACACCTACAACCAATAAAGTACATTGATGTAAAATGTGAATTGCAAATGTACCAAATATTATTCTAATGCATGCTATGGATGGGCCACTACAAAAGATGATATTGTAATTAATGTAAGGAAACACAACCACCCCCCCAAATGTGACAGAAATAGAAGTAAGGGAGGTATTGCAGCATATAAGAGAGGCAAGCAGTAGCTCCCAGGAGCCCACAACCAAATCCAAAAAGATATACTTCCTAAAGTCCCAGAGCATAACACAGGCTAACCACCACCTATATCTACTTTAAAACGTTTAATTGCACGAACTAAAAAAGCAACAAGTGATACTTAGAAGAAACCAAGATATAGAAATACCTGAACATTTTAAAAATTACAGGTAATGAGGGACACTTCCTGCTATTAGACTACCTAAACAATGATAGATGAATCCTAATATTGTCTACAGCAGATAATTTACTAAATACTAAGCCATTGTAGAACCTGGATGATAGATAGAACCTTCAAAATGTGTCCCAAACTATTTAGTCAGGTATGCATCTTACATTGTGAATATCAAAACACAAATATCCCTTTAAAGATATACCCAAGAACCAAAAAAACAAAGTAGCACCTACTACGAACTCTTAAACCATATTAAACATAAAACACATAACTACTACCCACAAAAAATAACCATAGACTTTGAAAAAACTATGATTCAAACCATTTTTAAAATGTACCCCCACACCCCCTATAAGCCTGTTAATACCATTTGAATCAAAGCATGTGGAGATGCCTCCAACAATCTGTAGGTTAGAATCGGCTACAAACAATCAATTTGCCTCTGAAATTAAAAAGAATCTATAGCACTAGCCTATGTCCCTGTAACTGGGGTAGCTAACTACTACAAGGTACTAATAGAAAGCCCTTTCTACAAGCAAAATGAACACAAACTAAGCCCCCTAATGGAATATACTTGGGTTGGCAGACTACATCGCTCCGGACACAGCCGGCAACCCATATTCCGAATACCATGGTGGAATGTCTATAACAGCACCTTGGCACAGCAAGCCAGAACAAACAACGTAGTGGAAGGATGACACAATGCCTTCCAATCCACACTAGGCAAAACCCAACCTACACTCAATAAATTTGTAGAATCCCTACAAAAAGAGCAAAGCTACCAACAATTATGAATGGAGCAATCTGTAACCCAAATTGCACCTAACTTTAGTAAATAAACCAAATGAATGTACGGAATACTACAATTTAAAGTCAAAGTCTCCATAAACAACAAAGAAGATTACTTCACAATAATTGCCAAAAGCATATTATAAAATAAATACTAACCTACAAAACTCCTGTTAAATGTTGACATATTCATAACCAACATCACAAATCATTTTTTCTATAAACACTAAACATTATATTTTATTACATCAGTCAAAACAATAAATACATCTCCAATTTTAAATAAGACTAATATAATAAAATAATATATAAATTATTTATATAAAACATGTAAACCTCACCAACCAAAAAGCTCAAAGAAAAAACTCAATCCATTACGTAACATAATTACGACACATAAAATATACATTTCCAAATAACAATCACATAATAGTCATGCAAATAATAAAACATAACATTTCCTAATCAAAACAAATAAATTTAATTTGACTTACTTTTCTGTTCACACTAAAATGGTTAAATTAAATAATCATACTCCAACGTAAACCATTTTGAAGAAAGTGTGGGACATTAAACGGGTGACATTTACTATTCCCACTCCAATCCAAACCAATTTGGGGAATGAGTTGGACACTAAAGGGGTGACATTTACTATTCCCACTCCACTCTAACCCTATTTGGAGAAGGTGTTGGGCACTAAAAGGGTCACATTTACTATTTTTACTCAAATTTAAACCAATTTGGGGAAGTTGCTGGAACCTAAAGGAGTGAGATTTACTATTCCCACTCCAATCCAAGTCAATTTGGGGAAGATGTTGGATACTAACGGTGTGAAATTTACAATTCCCACTCCAATCTAAAACAATTTGAGAAAGGTATTGGACTCTGGGGTGACATTTACTATTTCCACTTCAATGTATAAACATTTGGGGAAGGTGTTGGACATTAAAGGGGTGAAATTTACTATTTCCACCACTATCTAAAACATTTTATGCAAGGTGCTGGATACTAAAAGTATTAAAAACACAATCAATACTACACTCTCACGCATCATTTTGATCTATAAAAAAAATACTTATACAACACAATAAATACATAAATAACGCAAAATGAAAAAATCATACTGCAAAAATGAAAATGGTAAAAGTGAAAAAAAAAATAACTAATTTTCAAATTAAATATACAAATATTTCTGGCACACTAAAATTAATACATTTTAGAAAATATAGTCCAAACAACAGAACCTATTCCAATAATAAACATATTAAAAATCCCATTATAACATTTTTGTATAATATATTTTTCATAAATAAACCTATAACATGTAAATATATAATAAAATATAAATCATAAATTATACATATTTATTATATTTTGATAAATACGTATGATTGTAAAACATTTCCAACAGTTGATTTATAATGAAATTATAATTTTTTAATATTAAAAAATTCCTTCTAAATATTTTAAAGTTTTTTAAAAAGAATTAATAAAAATAATAAATATATTTCTCCTTAACATTAATTTAAAAACATTTTTGATTATTACATTTATTTTTGATATAATTTAAGTTTTCCCAAATTTTCTATGATTTAATACTTATTTTAATATTTACAATAAAATATTTTCGACATTTAATATAATTTGTATAAAGAATTTTTTTTAAAAACTAGTATTTAGAAGAAATATTAATGTAATAAAATGAATTTATACATTTTACAATATTAGTTTGCATATCATTAAAATAATATACATTACATTTAAATTGAAATATTCACTTTTTAAAAATCTCCCCACATTCTAGCTGGAAGTGCAAGAAGGTGCGTGACCTTTCCCATCAACATATGGAAGAATATAACCTGGTGAAATTCCAACAGAGAATCAGTTACTACATGATTTGCCTTCGTATAAATATGATCTAAAATGTGCTTTGCCATATGTGAACGAGATAGAACATGTGGTGAAAGCTTGAAAGCAGAGTAGTTATTTATAAGCTCAATAGTATTAGACTCCTCTGTGTTATCAAAGTGTATGTTCAGGTCACTCAAAATGATAAGAATGCTTGACTCAAGATAGGCAGTTGAGAGCGACTCCTGAAGTGAGTCCAAACAATTCTTAGCTGTTCCTGGCGGTCTGTAGATCAATAAGATCTTCACAGAATAGGTATTGCTGACTCAGAGTGACGCGGTTAACGTTTCAACATCTTTCAGGGAGTCTGTATTCCAATGAGAGCAAATCAGCGTAATCCTTCGTATCAACGTCACTCCACCCCCTATTCTGTTACTGCAATTGACTTACGTAGAACATACCCCTGTGGTATGGCTAAGGCTAAATCAGAACCAGAATCCATGTTTCAGTTACAAACAGTCAAGCTTGTGCTCTTCCAGAAGCAAGTGTACCTCAACCGCAGAAGCAATTAAAAAGCGAGCATTTATCAGAGCACAGATGATATCTTATTCTGGATTAACTTGAGACCGGGTATTACATAGGCAACAAGAGGCTTCCCCCATTTACCAGTCCTTGCCATAGTTATGGAGTTGCAAGGCTTCTCCTTGGAAGTGACCATCAGAGAGCTAATAGTCAGCAGGGGAAGAAAGTTTCCAGCGCTCAGAAGGACATAATCTATTTAATGGGGAGCAGTTTGCTGAAATAAGGCACTCACGACAAAATACAATCCGATCCGGGTCTGAGGGAAAAAATAGGCAGCATTCTGGGCCATGGGCCTGGAGCTGGCAAGGATGGGCACAGAAGGGGTAGCCCTTGGTGCGCCAGTAGTGCACGCACGGTGAGTGTCTGCTGCGAGCATATGAAGCAGCCATCCTTAAGAAAGCAGAGGATGTTCTGCATATCGTGTCTAAGCAAAAACTAGAGTGCATACTCCTCAAATAGGCGCTCTAAAATAGAATCTTCCAAAAGTAAAAAATGGCAGTTCCGCGTAGTCAGCAACATTTTATTGCCTGCAACATTGCCAAACAAGGGTGATTTATCCATAATTTTCCTCACTCAGAAAAGTACCTCCTAAACTTCTATTTCCCACTGATAATCATAAAACAGCTTTAAAAAAGTTTTTAAAATACAGTAAACACAATCCATAAAACAAGGAATTACATTCTGGGCACACACGAACCAGCCATCCTTAAGGAAGCAGGGGCAGTCTGCACATCGTGTCTTAGCAAAGACTAGAGTCCGCACTCCTCATGAAGGACGCTCTAAAATGAAACCTTCCAAAAAGTCAAAAATGGTGGTTCCGTGTAGTCAGCCACAGTTCAAAGCCTACAAAATTGGCAAGCAAAAGTGATTTACCCATAGTTGTCCCTGCAAAGAATCTCAAAATTACCTCCAAAACTTCGCTCCGATAATCATAAAACAGCTTTAAAAAAGCCTTAAAAAACACAGTAAACACAATCCATAAAACAAGCCTTACATTCTTGTAAAAAACCTTTTTTAAATGTTTTGCATTTTTCTAAGTGGTAGTTCATTTGTTCTAATTTTATGGTTTCTCCCTACCTGCAGTTTGTGGAGAAAATAAGTGAAAAAACCACGGGTGAACCTCAAAAGCTATATGCATACGAAAAGTAGCCAAAATTCTAAATTCAGCAAAGAGTTGTTAATAAAGATAGCACATAGATTTCTCAAATAAACTAATCATTGAATTGTAAAATAATAAAAATAAGTTGGAAAACATAGCAATTGGTCATAATGTTTTCATCTGTAAGTTTTTGCCCCATGTCCGATTTACAAAAGTAATATGCAATTATGTCCATCAGACCCTCCTTACTGCAGGAATATATAGTGTTTGCTGGTAGTCCAAAACAGGCGATACCCAGAGCCAACAACTGATCTGCAGCTTATAGTGATATTCCATTGTCTAGTGACTATGGATCAATGCCTATGGTAAAATCTAATGAATTACAAATGGATAATATGAAAACCTAGGCATTTTTTAAATGTGCTCTACATACTGAATTAAGGAATAATTATTTGTTCAACCCTGAACTTAGGGTTACCCATACTATCTTGTGATTCAGAGGGTATTTTGCAAAATGTCCTCTTTGTTGCACACTGTATTACATGTCGAGGCCAAAAATGAAGAGAAATTCAATTGATATTAACAAATGTTCTTCTAATCTCTATTCTCACACTGATCTCAATAACAACGGTACACTACTTGTGTGGCTAGGCATAGCGCACACAACAAACTAGGCCCCAAAATCCAATGTGGGGCAGTCTTGTTTTCACCATCAAAATTGACTCATTTTGGCGATGTGGTTAGAAGCAGTATTTGGACCTGGGCTTGGCTACCACCCAGGCGAAACCTACTAAACACAGATATTTCTGAAAAGTATACACCCAAGGGAGTCCAGGGTGGTGTCTCTTGTGTGGAGTCCTCTCTGTTTTCTCACTCAGAATGACCTAAAAACACAAACCTTTACCAATCGGATTCCAGAATCTAGAGCTTTCTAGAATTCAGAATTTCCCCTCACATTTCTGTGAAAGTTCCAGAATTAGCAGGGATCCACTAAATTCCTATCTCTCAGCATCCCCACACTTCTCCTGATAAAAGCAATACCTCACTTGTGTGGCTTGTCCCATTACCAAAGACAAGAGCAGACCAAACTAGGGGCCATGAAAAAAGCATATTGACTTCATAAGGTAACGAGTAACCAAATGAAATCACAAGTGGGGTACCATTTTTATCAGGAGAAGTGTGGAACCACTAGACAGGATAGGACAATTCTCCTGTCTCTTTTCTTGCGTAGCGCAATCTCTGCATCATAATATGGATTACTCTTTTTCTATTTTTGCTGGAATGCAGTCAGCAAAGTGCTGTAGCTGCAGCCTTGCAACAAACTCCAGAACAGATGAAGTAGAGGGTCCTGCTTCTGCAGGAGTAAGACTTACAACAACGGCTGACTAAAAGTCAAGGATGAACATCAGTCTTCTAGTGGTAGTTTGATGATAGGCAACATATGCATTGTATGTTTCCAAGTGGATCAGGTGGGTAGCCAACTTACTATACCATGTACAAGTTTTACAACTCTCATTATATGGTAAAAGTGCCTGGTTCTTTTCATCCACTCCGCCCATGTATTTGCTGTAATCAAGAATCCAGCGAGGCTTGGGTACTTCTGCAAAGAGTGCCCAAACTGTGACTGGAGAAGTGCTCTTATCGTCCATTATAGTAAATGCATATGGGATGCCGAATTATGAGCAACCTGTTATGGTCTGGATTGTACCAGGGCAATGCTACAGAGTTATCATTGAAATACATCCTACGCTGCAGAATCATAAACTGATCACTACTTATGACCAGTACGTAGCTGTTTGCTGCCCAAACCACCAACAGACCAGTAAGAATGTACTGTTGATTTGTGCACCATTCCCATGTTGAGTGTAGGCCTGGGCGGTGAACTCCGCTCCGTTTGTGGAGTTTTCTGCAATCCGCGCAGCTCGCGGAGTGCAGAAAACCCCGCTCTGCGGAGTGCAGAGGAGTTTTTTCCCCTCTCACGCTCGCGAACGGTAAGTTGGCGAGCGCAAGCTGAAGTTCGGGTAGAATTTCTACCGGAGCGGATGGAAGACCAGCGCGAACAGCAGTTCGCACTGCACTCTGCCACTTGCAGAACTCAGCAGAGTTTTTTTGTCACTTCGTGGAGTTCTGCATAGCGAAACTCCGCAAACTACGCCCAGGCCCGGTTGAGTGTAAGTCCAAGATATGTTTTCAACCCCCAGGTGAAGCGCAAGTCCATAGTTGTGCCCTAGAATGAGGCACCAAAATACCTCTTTGTTCCCTTAGAAACTGTTTGGCATGAGAACATGCTTGGTGTACAACTTCCTCAAAGAATACAGCATCTATAAAGATTGAAGTAGAAAATAGGCAAAAAACATTTGAAGTATTGAACTTACATACAGCATCAGCAGTAAATGAGGGAATGTATGGCTGAATTGTTAGGAGATTGCCAAGTGAGCACTCTCGCTGTGCTTGTCATGTTACCTGTCTGCACTCCTGATTGGGCTACACTGCTACTGTCTCTCAGCTGTACAGATTGTACTTGCGAATGGATATCATGACTGCCATTGCCATGTTCTTCAAAATCAGTGGAAGACAAGTCATCATTGGATGGAACTACGCCAGCAAAAAAATCATTTCTAGCATCGGATCCATAATCCACTCCCATGCAGTCTCAGTATCCAAACCTGTCTCAGAGCTCTCCTCCATTTTTTGATTTAGGGCTTGGGCAGCAGTCATCCAATGATATGCTGTCTCTATTAACTATCGTAGACTTTCTACCTCAAATCCTGTGTGCTAAGCAGAATGTGGAGGTTCCTCTCTGAATTTAAAATACACTGACAGTGCTGCATGAGTGTTTGTTATATGAGCTGAAAGTAATAATGCAGTGCAATTCTGTGCACTGCATTATTAAAAGTAGCAAGAAAGTCAGTTGGCTCAATAACAAAAAAAAACCTTAGGTTTTATGACTCTGTGATGCAAAAAAAGTCTCCAAAGAAGCGAAAAAATAAAATACAATTACTTCCTCTTGCAGCACACACAATAAAGCAAACTAAAATACTATATTTTTTTGGTCTCAAAAACTACATATTGCCATAAGAGTCTGGATGTGCTCCTCATGAAAAAGTAGAATGCCCTCACTCACAGTAAAGTTAGCCAATGGCTAGAGTGGAGTGACCCTTTGGCCCATGCTGGATGCTGTAGTGCCCCAAAAGCAAATGTGATTTACATACCGACAGGACTATGTATGAATAAGCTTGGCTGAAAGACACTTGGCATCAATCACAGTCAAATTACCCAATGGTTAAAATGACCTGAACTATTGCCCCATGCCCACATTCAATGTATGGCCCCATGAGGGGGACACCAAGTATACCAAAGGGTCCTAAGTCTCTCCAATCAAAACTTCCCTGGTGGCCAAGTACGGTTCCTCCTCAGGGATAGAATTCCCAGCCACAATCCCTATGTAAGAATCCAGGGCATGGTACATACTTGGAAAGGGTAGACTCCGGACTCTCTCATTTCCATGGTGCCCCTCATGTCACCATTACTGCCCGGTGAGGTGGCAGATAGCTCCCTGGCGGAAGCAAAAACAATAAAATGGATGCCATATTTTCCATTCTCTGGGGGGAAAATCATGTCTTGCATGGGGGCTTGATCAGCCCCTACTAGGAAGGTAAAATACCAAAATATTGTTTATGCCCCTTGGAGTATCAACCCATTTCAGGAGATCGACTCTCCCTCCCAGAAATACAGACTACCCCAGCATCTAGTGGTGATTCCAACTTATGGATTTCAGTTTACCTGTGATTTGTGAGCAGGAATCATGTTGGGAGAGGTATAGCTGTCTAGTAGGCCAATGATGTCAGCACACCCGTGCCAATGTCTATATTTGAGGGGAGGGAACGAGAGAGAACTGACATGAAAGTGATTCAACATTGGCTCCCATAAAGGTGTGGATTGGGGAAAGCCTCCAGTGCAAGCCCTAGAGGTTCCTCCGTACCATCCTAGGTAAAGGAACAGTTCATATCCACATCACTGTAGGGGTTAAAGGCCATTCTTCAAATATTAGGACTTCTTCAGCCCGTCACAGCTCCCCTGCTGCATTTCTGCCTGCCTACCTCTTGTGGTAGGGCTGCCTAGCAACTGCCTGCATTGTCCTCATTGCATCTTGATGACTCCACTTTTCTTGCCAGTGCTGCTCCTGCCCTTCCGCCTTCCTGCCGGCCTCTCCCACCTCCCAAGAATTTTAATGGAGGCTGTGCGTCGGGCAAAAGGTAAGCCCGTCTGCACCCGTCCATGCCTGGACCATGCCCAGTGCCAGGAACCCTGGTTCTCCCACCTTCCGCCGATACACCACAGAGGAGCTCCTGGCCCTGGACACCGGACACTTCAACACCAGCTGCTTCACGTCTCCCCCACGATCTACCAAAGGACCGTTCACCTGCTGCCACTGCCACTTCTCCTGCGACACAGTACCACCTGCCCGCACTGATACCAGCGCCGCCTCCAAACACAAGACCACGAACAACCCAGAACCGCTCCAATGCATCCTGCTCAAAACCCGCTCCCCCTGCAAACATGCAATGGAAATCTGGGACATCATCACCATCCTCTCCCCTGACACAGCCTTCATCACCAGAACATCGATCAACCCTTTCTCGAACCCCAACATCGACACTGTCACCCCCGACGGCTACAAGATGATACACCGAGACTGCACCAACATACATGCTGGGGGCATTGCCATCATCTTCAAGGAAACCATCTGATGCACCGTCAATAACGATGACCCACCGTCTTTCATGGAACACTTCAACCTCTGACTACAGACTGACGCTAAGACCACGATACGAGGCACCCTTGCTCACAGACCCTTGCACCCCCACCGGCCTTCTGTGATGCCATCTCCAGTCTCCTCGTCCCCCTTGCCATCGAATCCCTTCACTACGCCCTACTCGGTGATCTCAATTTCCACATCAATGACCACAACAATGCCAACGCCATCTCTCTTTTGGAGAACCTCAACAGCATCTTCCTCACCCAACTGGTTACCAAACCCACGCACAAAGCCGGACAAACACTTTACGTCATCTACACCTCCAGTGAAATACCATTACGCAAGCCCTCATTACCAGCCACCTCGACTAGACAATGTTCTTTATGCTGGGATTTCTGCCCAGCTCCTCAAAAGACTCCAGACCATACAGAACACCACCGCCAGACTCATCCTGAGCCTCCCCAAATGGACCAGCATCGCCCCTCAACTCAGAAAACTCAACTGGCTACCCATCCAGAAGAGATGCCAGTTCAAGATCCTCACACATGCATACAAAGTTCTACACAACCAAGGACCATCCTACATCAACCATCGATTAAACTTCCACCTTCCTGCAATACACCTGTGCTCCTCCTCACTTGCCTTTGCACACCCCCCACATCCAACGCAGCTGAAGCGGGGCCGCTCCTTTTCCTACATTGCCGCCAAGACCTGGAAAAACCAGCCCCTCTACCTTCGAACAGCACCCTCCCTGGCAGACTTCAGAAGGAAACTCAAGACCTGGCTTTCGGCAGAGACACGGTGCCCCCAGCGCCCAGATACCCTTAGGGTGACAGTGCTGCGCTATACAAATACTGGTTGATTGATTGATTGATTGAGGGGTGAGCGGAACTCGCGGAGTTGTACTCCGCTGAACTCCGTGGAGTTACTTAAAAATTCCGTGGAGCTCCACCCATCCCTAAAGCAGTGTGTATCTGCAGGGGCCTCACAGCGAACCCCCTGCCGACTTCGAAGAGGACGGCCAGACACCTCGCGCAATAGCATAGTAACAGCAGTTGCCATGGTTTCTGTGCTACTAAAACCCGAATTTGCACACTCTGTTTGTGCAGTTGAATAATTAACACTGTGCACACTTGTTAAAACCACAACAAGTGTTTTTTGTTTCAAGCATTCCCAAGGCATGAGGCATCCAAATGATTTGTGTATGCAGCTGGGTGCTGTGGAAATAAATGTTGGCTGATCTACATAATAAATAGTAAAGACTATGTCCTAGGTGTAATTGTAGCGTAAAGGTAAAATGTCTGCTGCCGAGTACTAGGTGTGACCTAGAGGTTAAACATTTGAATCCTGGAAATGCTGGCTCAGCATTTCACCATTGTGAGCTTGTTACAATGAGGACCATTATCGCAGATAATAATAACGTCCAATATTTAAGCATGTGAACATTTTAGTAGTATGTAAATAATGCATTTTAAAACACACAAGGTGTAAAATCTCTCATGGTTCAAAGACAGTGAAAGTGGAAGCTAGGAGGACCACGTAATGCCACTGAACAGAGCATGTATCCTGCACTTTAGCCCAGAGCCACGCCAGCACTACAAGTGATTAAAACTTCTTAACCATGTACTAGGAGATTTGCCCAAGGGCCTAAATTAAGATAACTGCTGCCGACCTTCAAAGCTTACGTTAAAATAAGATGTGTCTCATTCACACATGTCCAGCATGCACTTGGTGCCCACCTTGCATGTGGCATGTGTTGGCCGCAGGAGCGACAGAAGGATAGTCTCCTGCCGTGACCTGGCTGCCATGGTGTTACTCCTAGCGTGTGCGCCTCTAGTTCATGGTGAACCGACTGCATGCAGCTAGGTGTCTGGTACTAGCAGGATAACAGCGAGATGCTGTACCGGCAGCTTATGACACTGCAGATGAAACACACACACGATGCATGCAGAGCGACCCTGTCCCTCTCGCTGCCAGGCCGCAAATTCTGTTTTATTCTGCGATCTTCGCATGAACAATGTCAATAAGCTCATAACTTTTTTTTTTTACATTTCTTTCAGACAGTTTTTATTTTATTTTACAAGAAATCAAATAAAACAAGAAACAAACAATACAAAGACTGTACAAATAAGCAAGACACAACAAGCATCCTGGAGGCTATGCTAGTTAAAGTATAAGCATAGTGGTTGTTATTATGACGTAGATGTAAGTAAGTAAGTATTTTATAAAGTCCATCATCTCCTTGTGTTTGCCTTGTTTGCCCCAAGTTGGCAGGGTATGCCCAGACGTGGGTCCGTTGCTCACTTTGCCACTGGATTCAAGCTAGCCTGGCTGATGAGGGATGTTAGCCCGAAACCGGTCCCAGGATGCTTGTTTCCGGTCCAGGGAAGACATGGCTTGGCAGTTCGGGCTGGACTGTTCCCATGAGGCACAGGGTCAAGACTGATTTGCATTTAGCTGTGTCTGAACTGGGGTGGCGAAGTGAGCTAAAGAACGATGATGGATTCAACCCAGATCTGTGACTGGGGGTGAGTGTCTGAAAAGTTTCAGCGCTCCGTCCATCATCTCCTTGTGTTTGCTTTGTTTGCCCTAAGTTGGCAGGGTATGCCCAGACGTGGGTCCCTTGCTCACTTTGCCACTGGATTAAAGCTAGCCTGGCTGATGAGGGCTGCTAGCCCAAAACCGGTCCCAGGATGCTTGTTTCCGGTCCAGAGAAGACATGGCTTGGCAGCTCGGGCTGGACTGTTCCCATGAGGCACAGGGTCAAGACTGATTTGCACATAGCTGTGTCTGAACTGGGGGGGCGAAGTGAGCTAAAGAACGATGATGGATTCAACCCAGATCTGTGACTGGGGGTGAGTGTCTGAAAAGTTTCAGCGCTCCGTCCATCATCTCCTTGTGTTTGCTTTGTTCACCCTAAGTTGGCAGGGTATGCCCAGACGTGAGTCCCTTGCTCACTTTGCCACTGGATTCAAGCTAGCCTGGCTGATGAGGGCTGTTAGCCCGAAACTGGTCAAAGGATGCTTGTTTCCGGTCCAGGGAAGACATGGCTTGGTAGTTCGGGCTGGACTGTTCCCATGAGGCACAGGGTCAAGACTGATTTGCATATAGCTGTGTCTGAACTGGGATGGCATAGTGCGCTAAAGAACGATGATGGATTCAACCCAGATCTGTGACTGGGGGAGAGTGTCTGAAAAGTTTCAGCGCTCTGTCCATCATCTCCTTGTGTTTGCTATAGAATTTAGTGTCATGTGTGGATTTTAAGTGGGCCTCTTGTAGGAGAATGATATCGCCCTCTAGTTTATGACAGTAAACTGGCACTACTCTTCATTTGACTGGTTGGTTAAGTCCCTAAGTGTTTAGTGAAATAGTGTTCAAAGGGTGTACTATTGAGATGTATAGAGGTTTCTTTTGGTATCAGGTGATTGTATGGGGCAGCCAGAGACCACAGAGATGGACGATTCCCTAACGCTATGTTTTGGTCCGTCACAGGTGCCCATCGGCAATGGGTAAAAATCATACATGGTAATCAGAGTATGGACTGTGGAAACAAAACGGGTGCAAGTGCTGCCCAGGTAGCCGGGGGGATGAGGAAGAGTGTAGGAGGAGAAAGGGAGGGTTAGGATAGGTGAAGATAGCAAAGAAGAGCCATAGGAACAGGAACTAAAGTTAAGACTGCAACAAAAACAGCATAACCATAACCAAGTCCCACCCACCCACCCCACCCCTGGATTGCATGCTGGACGCATTCTCTCACTCATATTCTATGTGGGGTATTTTGGGCCATGAGCTGGCTAACCCCTAAAACAAGCCGGGTGGCTAGCCAGCCCTTCAGGTGTGTGGGGTGATAGGATTCTAGAGGGCAAGGTCAATAGGTATTTTATCGTGAGGATGGCAGATGAAGTGAAGTGAGGGAAAATAGGGTGTTGACTGAGTCCTGGTTCTGCGCAAAGGGAGATATTGCAATACAGTATTCAGGAATCTGCGTTTGGGTGGGCATGTTTCAAGAGGGTGCTATGAATAGGGTGTCACACCTGACAGTAGAGATGAAAGGGAAGGTCAGCTGATGTGTGTGTGAATCTGTAAGGGTAAGGTAAGAGATTGCGGACAATATCTCAGGTTGAGTTTGTTTTGATTTTGCAGGGATCCTGTGTGTGGCAAGGATTTAGACATCCGCCAGGTAGATGGGATAGGGTGTCAACTAGGCCCTCCAGTTAGTCAGAGCTTTTAGCAGTGTATTGGGTATAGTTACACTTGTGCATATACTCTTAAAGCATAATCTAAGGTATATGTATACCACTCATCAATAATACAAAGTCTTGTATCATAAACCGAACAGTGACTGCATAGGGCAGCAAGTATAATATTGTTTTAACCAGTGGCGAGACATAGCTAACCTCTGGGAGAGCAAGGATCACAGTCCTCTCACATTGCAGTCTCTAAGTAGCATGGTAAGGAGGCAGTATCTGGATTTTATATACTTCATGTTGTCAAACTCCTGTACCGTGTGAATGTGTAGGTAGTACAGTACATTATAACTGTGTAGAAGTGGTTACCTTATGAAAAAACATAACTCCATCAGTAGTAGGAGTTCCTTTGAGCAGTAGAGAAGAAGAGCTCTTATTGCAAGGTAAGTCAGATAGGCGACAGTCCACTTACAGCAGTAGCTTTCTATACCTCAGAGTGACAACGGAGCACAGTGTTCTCATAATGTAGTCTCTAAGTGGCCCGGAAAAGAGGCATTATCTCGAACTTACATGCCTTTATGTGGTCAAGCTTTTGTACCATGTGGCTGTGTAAGTTGTACAGAACATTATAACGGTGTAGATACAGTTACGTTATGAAAAGACATAACTACATCAATAGCAGTAGTTCCTTTGAGCAGTAGAGATGGAGAACACTTATTGCAAGGTAAGTCAGATAGGGGATATTCAAATCACAGTGGTGGCTTTAACACAAGCCCATAATAGGAAGTATAACAGACATATGCTAAACCAATACATTATCTAGTTTAAAAATACATTATTTAGCTTATCTTACTTATCCAGTGAGTCAATACTGGATGACAAGATAGCACTGAAAGACCAACTCTCAGTACCATCATTGACAACTGTGTGGTTCCTTCTTGTCCTTGTCCTTGTTGTCCTTGTTCTTGTTGACCTTTTTGTCAGGTAATAAAAGAAAGGAGTTCAGTGTCTAGAATCTGGTTGAGTGTTTATTGAAAATGGTAGTCATATGTAGTCTCTGGTGTTAACAGTCAAATACACATAGCTGATGGTACGGAGAAGTTCAGAAACTTCTGTAGGTCATTTAGGTTTGTGAAAAGCAGGGTTTTCCCATGGACAACAATCCAAAATTTTGATGGGCCCACAAATCCATATGGAATGTTGTGGTCCTTCAGGGATTGACAGAGGGCTAGGAAGCCTTTTCTAGTTGCCACCGTGTCCTTTTAGTAGTCTTGCGCAATATTGATTTTGGAGCAATTCCAGATCACCTGTTGAAATTTTCTCATGTGGGTAAGAATGATTTCAGTGTGGCGATATCTCAGTGGTTTGAATATCATGGCTCTGGTGTGTGTTGGGATGAGTTGAGCGTGGGTTGCCCATTGGGACTCGTGCGCCCGATCTATCTCTAACTCACGATCGAATGTGATTCCTAGGGTGCATGGCAGCCAAGCGTCCAGAAACTAGACACATCAGTTTGCGTCATCCTCCACTTTTTCTGGCAGTCCAAAGATGCAGAGATTCTCTATGCGATTCCGGTCCACCAATTCGGAGATATCTTTCATGAGGGATTTCATCTTATTGGCAGCCGTGTCTACTCTCTTCTTTTCATGCGAGGTGGTATCCTCTAGTGTGCTGATCCTTGTTTCTGCTTCTGTGAGTCTGCTTGACATGTTATGAAAGTCGTTCATTAAAGCTTGGATTTCGGGGTGCATAGCATCAGTGCTTGCTTTTGTCTCTTGGGCCAGGTCATGTAGTGCACTGAGGCAATGGAGGATCATCTCCAGACAGGCCCGAGTCTTTCTTGCCTTTGATGGGGGATTGTGGGAGAGGAGGATCTACCTTCGAACAGTTTAGGGAGGATTTGCTTTCCTTAATGTCCTTGGACTCCTTGCCCCTATAAGATGCCATCTTAAGGTTAGTGGGAGGACCCATGTGTTGGTGACTGAGGAATCTTAATTAATGTCTTTGCGTTTTGTTGGTGGGTAAAGAATCTGTAATAGTGACTTACTTTTGTGTGTTTGTGCATTCTATGAGTACTTGAGGTTCTAAAGTCACTTGGTGTTTAGCCCACAAATCACTTTGTTAGTTTAAGTCACTTGATTTTTAGCCCACAAATCGGTGCTTTTAAGGGCGAGGAGCAGAGATTAGGGGTACTTGAGTGAGCAACACCGCATTGTCTGTTTTGGACTAGTACGTCTGACATTTTATTTCCCTTCAGAAGGAGGCTGAAGGTGAGGGACACTTTCTGTGAGATTGTGCCAGGGGGCACCTGGTAGGCACCCGGCTGGTTGCAGTACACTTGGTTTCTGGGCGCTGAGGGAGATGTTATGTGTTTTTCCTTTGTGTCTCTTCTGCGTTCTCCTATAGGGCTCAAAGTGTTTCCAGGACACGTGTGGCTGCCATTTTGTTAAGCCCAGCCTGTGCAGCTAGTGTCAACTGTTTGGCTACTAGAAGACCCAAGGGCCCATTCAGAGTCGGATTGTTCCTCTTGAGCTATCCCTGTTAGGTGTAGCGCCGACATGCAGATCTCCTAATGGTGAAAGTCTGATGAGCGCCGAGATTCTATTTTCTGAGCCCCTCCAAGGCCTCTCCATGGTGCACCAGGTGCATTAGGCCGCATCAAGCTCTGCTGGAATTCTGTGCTACAGGGGTGATGTCCGTGCCCCTGCCCACGGCTGTCGTGCTAGCTTATCAGTCGGATGCCTCATCTAAGGCCGGTTAGTAGGGGTGTCATCGGTTTGGAGAGACAGGGTAGTCTTCCTGGGTCTCATTTAGGCACCGATGTGAGCTAGGCCACACCGCCCCTCACAACAATCTCTTGCAGCCTAAAGTGTCTTCAGGGGTAAGGTGAGATGCTTCCAGGTCGCTCCTTTGCAAATGGAGCACAGCCCACGGTTGATGCTTCGAGCTGAAGGTCAATCGCCTCAGGAGTGGCAGGGTGATCGAAGCGGGGTGGGTTGGACAATGCAGTCGTGGGGGCCCTCTGTTATCGGGGTTGACTTGACAAATGTCAGATGCGGTGGGAGGATGATGATTGCATGCTCACATAATTATAGCTCAGGAAAGTGAGCTATTCGAGGCAGATTCTGTGGGGTTTGGAATGCGAGGGAGGTTTGGGTTTGCGTTAGAGGTAGCGCAACCCCGGCGGGCACTTGGAATGCCTCCTACCTATAGATGGGCCCCAGTGTAGCTTGCAGTGTTGTCGTATTCCCCACTGCTGATGAGTGCACCGAGGGTCGCCATGTTTCTCCTTTGGCCTCTTGCAGAGGGGTGTTCTCGATCTGGTTCAATAGAGTTCATTAGTGCCATTTCTTCACATCTTTAGTAACCCCCATGAACCAAGGTTCCTTTGCGGTTCGTTTCAGTCAGTTTTGGGGCAATGATTTCAAATCAGGACTGTGAGGTTATAAATCAGGACTCTGAGACTGCAGGGCCGGGAGCGGAGCAGTCAGATTAAGCCGCCATCTAAGCTCATAACTTCAATGCCTCGTCAGGAGGAGTGAGCACAATATACAACCCTCAGACTTCCAATGAATACCTCTATTAGTGACACTTTCAACAAAATGTGGATAAACAGTACGGAAGCTACTGGATGCTAAGCTGCTGTGATAGTTCTGTAATTTAACAGAATTTTGTTTGGATTCAGGAAATTTGCAACATTTGATCCACGGTATATGCTAAATTGTGTAAGCCGCTGCATTGCGCCCACTCTGGCGTAGTAGAGAAGTCTGTTAGTCCTCTAGTTCTTTATCAGAATGATGTGTTGCAACCACACCTACATGAGGGAATCTCTCATTATTGTTTGATAACTTCCCGTACCGCTGTGTTTCCATGGTTATTGGTTACAGGAGACACGTTGAAACTTTTAGAATGAATAAATGAAAACCGGTAAGTTTAAATGGTGAAGGAGCAATTGTCTTCACTGAGGGAGGAGTACTGTAGGTCTGAGTATACAACGATGTTTTGAGTAGGGGTGGGCGCCGGTAAACTTCGCCACATGGCAGCTGGCGGAGTTTTGCCAAACTCAGCAGTCCATGCGGAGTGCAGAGTGGCAAAGCCTAGTGAACTCCGCTGGTGGAGCGGAGTTTACATCCCACCCCTAATTAGGGCTAATGCTGTGTGCATGTTCAATTTAGTTCATTATTGTCAACTCCCGTTTATGGTTGTTTAATATATTTGTTAATAGTTCTTTCTTCAGGATGAGGAGGAGAATCAAACATGGATTTCTAAATTAATCAGTGGAGCTCGAGCCTTTATCTACATTATTGAACCAAAGAACTATTGATTCAATAGGCATTTCATAAAAGTACATTGGGAGCAAGACAATATATTGCCATTTGTCATCCTGTATCTTCTGTGTTTTATGTTCCTTAAGTTTGGAGACCTTGCACTAACAGAATTGTTGCTCATCAAGACAGTACAATGCTTTAAAAGCTCTCAAAATTCAAATTATAGGCTTTTACATGGACTGTGTGGGTGGATACCTTTCAAAGTTATCTGGAGAGTGCCCCAATGCATGTACCATGCCTTCACGGTGGAGATGTCTAGTGTCAATCTCCTTCCAAGGAACCTCTGGTCATGTGTTCTGACATTCTTTTTTACTACCCATGCACATTCAAAAAGAGTGCTAGAAAGCCATTTGAGGTCAATATTGAGTATTTGTACGGTTAAACAGTTTTATTTTCTCTGTTTTCCGTTATACTGTAAATAATAACTAAATATAGGTGTCAGATATGTAAAATATTCAATTTCTTGTTATCCCAAAATAACTTAGTAGCAAACAACACTGTTAGAAATGGGGGTCTCTGGTTGGCAGGTTTGTACCATGTCCAAGTGGGTCCCTTCCATCTAGTCAGGGTAAGGGGATTACACTTCTAAAATAACCCCTGCTCACCCCTTGGTAGCTTGGCATGAGCAGTCAGACTTATCTCAGAGGCAATGTGTAAAGCGTTTGCACATAACACCCAGTAATACAGTGAAAACATTGCAAAAGGACACCACACCAGTTTTAGAAATATAGCCAATATTTATATGCGTAAAACAAGACAAAATTAAAAAAATACAACATACAGTAATAAAGATATGAATTTTGCAAGAATAGACTTAAAATACAGTTCCTTGAAGTCAATAACATCGTCTCGGGCTATCACGTCATTGTGAACAAACAGATCCGACAATTCAGGCTGACTGCGAGGTCGTGGGCCAGCTACAGGGTCTGGAAGACCCGCAAACAGTACCTTGGAAATGCAAGGCATCGTGGACCCTTGAAGTCACACGCGTTGCAGATTGAACTTCCTGAGGTTGAAGTCAGGAGCGCTGGCATCGGCAGGTGTTGGGGCTGCGGTGTGGAGTGGAGTGGCGTGCGGCGCCCTCAGGTCGCGGTGCAGGCAGCGGCTCGGTGACAGCATCCAGTGGTGTCAGTGAGACCAGGGCTGCGGTGCAAAGTGGGGCTGTGCTGACAGGTCACGTTGCAAGCAGCGTCGTCGTCGTTGCTGAAGTTCTGTCATCGGTAAACTATCTGGAGTCAATGGTGCTGGTGTCGGTGGACCAAGGGTGTGGTGTGGGATGGGGCAGTGCGTTGTGTAACTTGCGAGCTGTGCCCTCAGGCCACAGTGTAGGCAGCTGCTTCAAGGTCAGCTTGGAGCGTTGGCGTCGGTGGGATCAGAGTGGCCACGTGAAGTGCAGCAGTGCGGCGTGTGTTGCCCCCTGGTCATGGTGCAAGTAGCGGCTCGGGGACGGCGTCGAATGGCATCGGTGAGACCAGGGTTGTGGTGAAAAGTGCAGTGGTGATCGTTGCGGGGCCAACAGGTCATGGAGCCAGCAACAGCATTGATGATGGCGTCTGGTTGATTTTTCCCTCTGTGGCAGCTGAAACACACAGTTTCAAGTGCAGGTACCCAGAGGATGATGAAGTCTTTGGTGTGCTTAAGACTTCCAACAAGAGGCAAGCTCTACTTCAAGCCCTTGGAGAAACTTTAGCAGCAGGATTTAAGAAAGTTCAGTCCAGTCCTTTCACTGCCCAAGACAGAAGCAGCAACTGCAGGCCAACCCAGCAAAGCAACACACTGCAAAGGGGCAGTACTCCTCCTGGCAGCTCTTCCAGCTCTTCTTCTTGGCAGAGTCCTTAGTCCAAAAGTGTCCCAAAGTTCTGGGTTTTTTGGTCTAATACTTATACCCCTTTTCCTTTTGAAGTCTTGGTTCAGAAAATCTCTCTGGCTCAGCAAAACCAGTTCTGTCCTCCTTGGTCCAGCCACACTACTGGGGGTGGAGACAGCATTGTGCAGAGCAGCCACAGCCTATTCAGGTGTCAGTGACAACTCCTCCCACCACTTTAGCCCAGGATGGCCCATCAGCATATGCAGGACACACCTCAGCTCCCTTTGTGTGAATGTCTGGGGTGAATGCACAAACAGCCCCTGTCAGTCTAAATCAGCCTAAATCTAGATGTTGATTCCACAAGCAGGCAGAGGCAGAGGATGGTTAAACAAGAAAATGCCCACTTTCTAAAAGTGGCATTTTTAAATGCACAATTTCAAAAACACCTTTACTTAAAAGTATGTTATTAAATTCTGAGTTCCGGGAGCCTAAACTCCAAGGGGCAAAAGGAAAATCAGGCCGTTTGAGACCGCTAAAAAGGGTTGTAGCATGTACAAACCCTATTTTGCGAGTCAGTAACCTATTACTGAGTCGCAAAATAGGGTTTGCGTGTCGCTATTAGGTAGGGGCATGCCAAAGGCATCTCTTCCTAATAGTGAGTTGCAGGGGGATGTACGATTGTTTTGCGACCCCAAATGCAGTTACCAGCAATTTCAAATTGATGGTAAGCCAGTCGCAAATGGACAGGGATCCCCTGGGGACCCCTTTCCCTTTGTTTTTGGCATTGAAAATATTTTTAAGAGCAGGCAGTGGTCCCACAGACCACTGCATGCCCTTAAAAAATGAAAAGAAACACTTCTATTTTTTTCTTTTAAATGCGTCCCATTTTCCTTTAAGGAAAACGGGACGCATTTGAAAAGAAATGTTTCTTTATTTAAAAAGCAAAAACAGACATGGTGGTCTGCTGTCCCCAGCAGGCCACCATCCCTGTGACTTACTAGTAAATCAAAAATGCTAATGATGGAAAACCAATAATAACACAATTTACAGTAGGAGCACTTGCACTTTAGCACTGAATAGCAGTGAAAAAGTGCGCAGAGACACTAAACCAGCATAAACAAAGTCCAGCATACCATCAAAAATAGGAGGCCAGAAAGCAACAAGACAGGGAAAACACGGCAAAAGATGCCAGGTCTAACAAACATACAAATCCAATTAGCATTGTCAGTGTAAATGTTTGTAAATATTAACTGAACAAATCTAGATTAACATAATATTTCATAAAGTGCAAGTCATGGACCAGAAAAGAAAGTGCCATCATAAACTCAAATTCAGCCATATCTTGGTTGGTGGGAGAGGAGGCAGTGGCAAAGGACAGTTGAGGGTCCAGAAGAGAGAGAGACTGAAGTACACGAGGTCAGAGGAACCCAGCCAGTGTGATAGAAAACAACCCTACCAAATGAAGGCATGGTTTTGGGATCTATGCCATTGTTTTGTAGATTGCAGAAGATCCAGTTTAGAAAAAACGACTGTACTACATTTAGAACCTCATTTGCTGTGAACATTTTCAAGCTTCTGACTGACTTTCAACTGTAAAAAGGATATCATTTGATAAGGTACACTATATTTAAAGAAAGTGCAAGAACTGAAGTAAGTAGAATGTGTAATTTAAGTAAGTAAAATGTACCAACCCCTAAGTGTTCTCTTAATTTTCAAATAGGCTTGCCTTGCAATGAGTCAGAGAAGTGTTCAGAATAATTCAGTGCATGCTACACTTACATGCGACCATTTAGCGATATATGAATATTAGTACATGTCTCACACATATCCCTAAAATTAAGTTACAACTTGAACTTCAAGATAGTACTGTTGCAGGAAGTGTGGAAAGGAGCATCAATCTCCCCGCTTTTTAAGGGTGATGGAGGAAAAAAGGACTTACTATGTAAACATAATAATAGTTTAAGTGTGAAGAGAAAGGCTTTCTAATGATGAATGAAAGGGAACTGCATTAGAATTGTGGTCCACAGCCAGGTGTACCTTTTTGATATTAAAAAAAAGTATTATATTCGTTTCCCAGACTTTTATGCACACTTAAGTTACAACTGGGAGCTGCAGACGTAACTGCTATGAAGCACACACTCATTGTAAATATAAAAACAGGCATAGGTGTCCCTTTTTTTTTAGTTATTTTGAGACTCCTTATGGCAGTCGCAAGTTATGTGTGTTTGGAAAGGTAAGTTAAGTGAACACCGCCAACATATATAAATTTAGGACAGACATACTAAGTCATTTAGAACTTGGTGGATGGCTCACCCTTCCACTGCATTCAGAGATCCCCATCTGCCTGGTGTGTATCTCTCCACCTTCAGAACAACTGCATGTGAGGCATTGTCTCTGGAGATTGAAGAGACTGCTGAGCGGACCCCATATTTCTTGCATCCAGTCAACACTTTTTTTGTTTTTCAAGAATAAACTCGCACATAGGCAGTCTGTTCAAGAAAAACAAAAAGTAAATGCTCCTGACAGAGAGAGAGTTTTTTCCCTGCGTGTGAGGACTATTGATCTAATCTAATGTAATCTATGCACATTTATAGAGCGCATAGCTACCCTTGGGCATCTCAATGCTAGAAACGCAACAAAGATTACACCACTCCATTAATGAGGGTTTCAGGGATTTTTTGTTGTCAAACAGCCATGTTTTTAGAGATGCCTGATACACTTGTTCATTGTCCATGAGCTGCATGCTCTGAGGAAGGCAGTTACATAGCTTTGCCACATTGTAGCCGATTGAGCGCCCTCCACTTCTCAATCTTCGTATGAATGAATGAATGAATGAATGAATGAATATGAAATTTGTAGAGCGCAAACTAAGCCCAAGGGCGTCAAGGCGCTATAAGCGGACATAAGGGTGCAGAACCAAGAGACATGCTCATACCGGGATCAGAGAGAAGAGCCAGGTCTTTAAGGCCCTGCGAAAAAGAGAATGAGAAACCTGGCTGGAGAGATGTTCCGGGAGGGAGTTCCACAGTTTAGCAGCAGCAGTGGAAAAGGCTCTACCTCCCCATGTAACCTTCTTGAATCTAGGTACAATAAGCAGGTTTTTATCTGCAGACCGGAGCCGTCTGCTAGGAACATAGCGATGGACAATAGACTTGATCGCCTCAGGACCTGACCCATGATAAGCGTTGTGAGTCATACACAAGGTCTTAAAGAGGATCCTGCGGTCCACCGGCAGCCAGTGCAACAACCTGATAGAGGCTGTGACTGAAAGATATTTAGGAATATTCATCACCAGCCTAGCTGCGGCGTTCTGCACCATCTGCAGACGGCGCACTAGGCCCTTATTAATGCCCAAATAAAGGGCATTACAATAGTCCAATCTGGACGTCACCAGGGCAATGACGGCCTGCTTAAGGGCATCGAAGGAGAGAAAGTGGGAGATTTTCCGTAGGATCCTAATGATCCCAAAGCATGTGGAGACAGTCTAGTACAGCTAGTACCGTGATCAGTCTAGCATTGGTGGATCTAAGAGTTCTGCTTGGGGTGTAAGGTGTGACCCGAGGTCAGAAGATGGAAGGCTCTTTGGTTAGAAGTACTCTATGAGCTATGCATAAGGTCTTAAATTTAACTCTATGCTCGACCGGAAGTCAGTGGAGGGTAGCTAGAGCCTTCTGGGCAGAGTTGTGTCTCCGGATGTTGAGCAAGGTTCAGACTTGAACGTTCTGCACAACCCGGAGTTTTTTAGGTACGATTTTTGGGTCTACTAACCTTAGCGAGTTCCCATAGTCCAGGTGGGAGAGAATTAATGTCTGGACTACAAGCTTCTGGAAAGGAATGGAAGCAAGTGTAAGATCTAAAGAAACATCCTAAGAATGCTGTAGCAGCTGGCCGACAGTTTAGTTGCATGGGGTTTCATTGACAAAGATTTGTCCAGCCAGACTCCCAGACATGTAATAGCCATCTTGGAAGATGGTGGCGTGCCCAGGAAGTCCGGCCCTCCCAGCCTCAGAAGGTGGTTGATGTTGTCGCCTATTATCATGAGCTCCATCTTGTCCCCATTTAATTTGAGGCAGGAGTGGGCCATCCAACTTGCTACTTTCTCCAGAGAAGATCCAAATTTGGGGGATTGGGGATCATGTCCAGGGATAAGAGAGAACACCAGTTGGGTATCATCGGCATATGATACAATGGATATGCTGTGTAATAGTACAATATCTGCAAGAGGGTGCATGTATAGATTGAAAAGTGTAGGATCCTGCGGGCCTCCACACTTCAGGGCAAAAATATCAGTGGAACATGATTTATCAAAGACCTAAAAAGTTCCATCTTTCAGAAAAGATATGAGCCAATTTAATGCTGGTCCCGAGACCCCAGCACTGTTGGTCCTTTCGATGTGTATGTCATCGTTTGCCAAGCCGAAAGCTGCACTTAGGTCAAGGAGTATGATGGCTGCCGTGCCTCCTACATCAAGCAGCATTTTTGATTCTTCCACTACTGAAAAAAGGGTGGTTTCCGTGCCGTGTTTCAGACAAAGCTCAGTCTGGGTGAGGAGGAGGACATTATTTACTTATAAAAGGTCTGATAAGTACTGGCTGGCATGTTTTCTAGTACTCTACTCAGTCCAGGAAGAAGCAAGATGGGTCTATAATTTCCTGGATAAAGAGGATCTAGGTTTGGTTTCTTCAGGAGGGCTTTTACCACGGCATGTTCCCATGAAGGGGGCACTATTCCCTTTGCAAGGGAAAGATTGACCAGTTCTAGCATGCTGGGGAGAATAGAATCAGCCGCTTTGGAGAGAATGTGCGGTGGAGCAGGGTCAAGAGGAGATCCAGATTGGCTTTACTGAGAAGGATTGCAAAACTGTCTGGAGTCAGGCGGGGGAAGTCTGTAAGACTGCTTAGCTCCATTCCCTCCTTACCATTAGTTAAACTGGGGCTTGAGTCTCTATCTGACTTGTGAAATGCTGAGTAAATGTCATTCATTTTTTAGAGAATAAATTGAGCTAATTCATTACAGAGAGTTTGTGAGAGTTATGGGAAGAAGCTGTCTGAGGCAGGCTTCAACAGTGATTTCACTATTTGGAACATTTCATGTGGGCAATTGGATGCACCATTAATTTTAGTTTCATAATATGCTGCTTGGGCGTTTTTAATTTCACAGTGGTAACTCCTCAGTGATTTTCGATAGTGTAATTTACTTCTTTTTGTCTGTTTTGCACTTTTTTAGCATCTGAAGGTGTGGAGTGTACCACGGGGCAGATTTATTTTTTTGTATGTAAAGTTAGGGTTTTTATGGGAATACCTAGATTCAATGATTGTTTGATCCACTGATTGATCTTATTCGCCACTTGAGGATCCAAGCCCAAGTTAGGTCTTGTTGAGCTAAGGATGAGTTTCCATTCTTCGCTATTTAATTCTGACCAGCTGCGGTCTCTCCGGGTGGTTCGTCTGGGAAGAGTACTATGACATGACTCTGGCGTTCAGGGTCATGGGAATCATGAAATTATCTGACCATACTACAGGAAGCGGGACCAGCATGTTTAGTAGGGGTCAATAGAAAAGATAGGTTTTAGCAGGTGACCTTTTTCATGTGTGGGCCCACGTACTTTTTGAAACATTTGTTTTGCAGAGAGATCTTGCAGAAGCGCAGAGGCTTGCGAGACTACTGGATCTTCCAAGTGTAAATGGAAGTCACCCAGTATGGTGACGTTTGTGTTTTTTAATTGCCCTGCTGACAATATTGCTGAATTTACCTAGGACTGCCATGGTTTGAAAACCGGAAAGTCTAGTGATGGTCACCCCTAACAGGAGATGAGGTACTGCCACTATGATCTGACGGCCCTGTGCCAGACTGACTGTCAGGTCAAAGGTTTGCACTAGTGGAGCCAACTAAAGCGCCAACAATAACCTCAACTTTAATAATTTATACCAGGGTCTCACTCTACCAAACTCTGAATGAGGCTCTTAGTTGTAACTTATGGGAGGTGTAAGTTACACTTGTCTTGTAAATCTTGCCCTTGATGAAGCTTCAGACAGTGCCCGGGCCAATTATAAAAGGATAGTCACAACAAGCTAACTTAATAGTAAGACTTGGTTAGAGATTAACCCTGCTCATATCTAGAGCACTGATATTTTCTTGGGACTAATGATTGTGCGGATTCAACTGAAAAGAAAGTGCATTGTCGAAAATTCTCATCACCAGACTCTGAACTTGGAGTCCTGTGTGTAAAGACAGGATGCCAAAGACAGATGTTTCTCTGCTTGCAGCATAATGCAGGGCCTTCGAAAATTAATTTAACATTTAGAAGGAGAAGGAAACTGGCAAATGCACAAACTCCATAACATGATTAAAAGAGCAAGGCGCATTTTATTTCTTTTGCTAAAGGTTAATGATTAAATGGATAAAGTGCTGCAAATGTTGCTGCCTTTATTACGATTTTACCGGCTAATTTATTGTTGCTTGTTACCGCTAAGCACAGTATTTTCTAAAACATGCAATTATAAGAACAGGAATATAGCAGTACACAGACCATTGACCTTTTTCTTTCCACATTAAGAAAAACTTAAATGAGATTTATAATGCCTGCTTTCCAGAGCCGCGTGTCTCCTTTTATGGATTGAACAATGTGGCTTTGATGCAAGGTCTGAAGAGTTTTACGCATTGGTATTTTCATAGTGCCATTCAGAGACTAAAAGAACAAGACAAAGTGATCATACCACCAGAAAATTAGGAAATCAAACACATTCCCATCAGGGATACTTTCCAAAAAGAAACTATGTTGATGCTTTCCTTTCAAGCTTCATTTCCTTTCAATGCCTTTGTAAGAGTCAGGGCACACCCACAGCCAAAATGGAATCCCGTAAAAGTCCCACACTTATTAGTCCCACACTTTTACCTGTTTAGCATCTGCGTGTGTATCCATCAAGTTATACAAATCATGCAGACCCAAGGTTCATACAAGATGGCGGGTCCTTTGTTCAGCCTTTACAGGCTTGAGCTGCTATCCTGTGTTTTCATTAAAATCCTCTATCAAAGATGGAGGAAAGCTGTTCTCATATTTTACTGATATCTTAGCACTCAAAACTGTGTTGGCCAGTGCCATAGTTATCCAGAGGTGTATGTCTGCTTCTCTTGTCTTCTCTGCCTCTCCTGTTTCACCACAGAGCTAAAGGAAGACCTGAGCGAAGGATACTCCTTCGAGGCCCTCACTGGGCGACCTAGAGACCCAAGAGAAGGTATGGGACAGACCACCAGCCCCTGTTTCCCCTGCTATTGTAAAAGGCCTGGAAAGAGCTCATGGAGACAGTGGCTCTTGCTTGGATTTGGAGACAATTTGTAAGAGAGAGCACCACCAAGCATGGTTTTCCAAGAGAGATCAAGGATTCCCAGGCTTGATTTCTGAGAATGCTTTTTTAAATATATTTAGTGAGTGTAAGGCGCATGTGACACTGAGACTGGAATACCACAGGGAGGCAGTAACATTTGTGAGTCCCCCATGACTGCAATCCATGGGTTCACATAGGAGGCATATGGTGGGCATACCCAATACCAAATAGTACAAGCAGATATATGAACAAAGGGGTATTTTTCACCTTGAGGGTTTTTAAGTGATGTGACAGCCTGAGCTTCTCTCTTGTTGCATATGATGCCATCAGGAAAGCATACATGCAAAGTGCTGCTGCTGATGATGCCTACACGTTTACAAGCCTATGTAACCCTCACATCAGAAAACGTTATCAGCCCCACGCTGACTAGGGTGGCCATCTCCCTCCAGGTCATTACAGACACCATTTCCAGTTCTGACTTTACATGAGTCTAATTTTGCTTCTAATTAACTAAATAGGCTAACACATGAAATCAATGATTTGTAGGTGAAAATTCAGGACTAACGATAGTTTTCATAATATCCTAGAATGAAGTGGGCACCCGAGGACCCATGCAGCAGAGTAAAATAAATCTGATGAACTGCTTGAGGATTGGAGATGACTGTCATATTCTTGATTCCAATACCCTTAAACTACATATATTTTTAGGACCATTTTGAAAATTATGTGGATATTATCGTATTGCAGTTGGGAGGCAGTGTGTTACACACTTTTGCTGATGTAGGGAAATACTTGTCTTCTCCTGGTACCTTTCCTAATAATCAGTATGTTGTAATCTAGAGATATCAGGGTAGAGGTGTTAGAATGTTACTGTGTCATGGAATGTAGTGATGCACGAGGCTTCGTGAATCACTCATTCCGGAGCTGGACATCGTGCTGGACAGTTGGTGGTGTATCATATGCTGTATCCTGAATAAACCCTTATCTCAACCCTTGTGGTAACCTCTTAATTTAACACTGGCGACGAGGAGCTTTCGCCTGATTGGGGACAGGCAACCTTCAGCACCGATTCCCCTACATATTGGATTGAACACTTTGGACCCTGTCTTCCGCTTTTCACGGACTTTCTAAACACGAGGCTGTAAACTGAACAAAAAACTGTGAGTGACTTTTGATTCTGTCTACCTTTGAGTCTTCGACGAGCAGGAGGCTGTTTTGAGCATCGTAAAACTTACCGGTTCAACTGCCACGGCGCGAGCGGTGTTCTCTCGCGCTTAGCCTCCATTGTTCCTCTGCAACGCATCCTGGAACGCACGCTACAAGCTGATCTCCTACACGTAATCGCACGCACGCAGTGATTACGCAGCGTGCGACGTGCGGCCATTTTCATCAGTTTCATCGATGTTAGGAAAAAAAAAAGAAAAAAACAGACAACTTTATTTCTCATCAGTTAGGAAACAAGCACTCATAATTAACACACGCTGTATCTCACCAGCTCACCTTCTCACTCAGAATAGCACTATTTCTGATTGAGCATCACAAAATTTTTGGTATACAGTGAGAGTGTTTTGCATCTTCCTGATCTGCCAACGATTTTTTTTCTCTTCTACAGTGATTAGGACTCTCTGGTTATTGTTGACATTTCATTTTTCTCATTTTTAATGTTTAACTGACTACCTATTCATCAAAGTAGTACCATGGCTACCACAACAAGTATGTCCCAGCCCCCAGCTTTCTTATCAGAGAAGGGTGAACCCATTCTTCCCTGGAAGAGATGGAGAAATTTATTTGATTCCTACATTGTAGCAATTGGTGGGGAGAAATTCTCGGCATTTAGGAAACAAGCAATTCTCCTACACAACTTAGGTGTGGAGGGAAGAAATATTTATGATAGTATGGACCTCATTCCAGTTGGTAATGGAGATGGAGAACCAGCTGACGTTTACGAGATGTCCATGATTATGCTAGAGAAGTACTTTGGTCCCCGCATTAACGTTGTTTTAGAGAGGCACAAATTCTTTACCAGGGTTCAAGGTCCAGCTGAACGGGTAGGGAGTTATGTTGCTTCTCTTAAGACTTTGGCAAGGACTTGTGAGTTTGGCGAACTGTCTGACTCTCTAGTCAGAGACCAATTGGTGAGGTGTACCAATAGCATTCGAGTACAAGAAAAGCTCTTATCGAAGAACCCAACGTTGGTTGAAGCAGTTGCCATAGTAGAAGGTGTGGAAAACACTTCTACTTGGGTGAAAGAGATGAGGAGGAATTGTGAGGATAAGAAGGAGGGGCAAGGTTATATCCATGCTCTGACAGATGGTGACATTTTGGAAAGTTGTGACAATGTGGCCAAGGTCTCTCCGGTGGAAAAGAACAGAATTCCTGAAAGGGATACGCGCATGCGTGGTCCTCTCAAAAGTTTGCCCGTAAGAACAGATTTTGAACGACGTCCAAATACCACTACTGCTACTAGTGGTAATGCCAGCGACAAAGCCTTTGGGGAGTTTCCTAAACCTAAGTGTTTTAGGTGTGGAAGTTTCTCACACTTCTCAAACTATCCTCATTGTTATGCCAGGGAATCGGTATGCAACAAATGTGGTGTCAAGGGGCATTATGCCCGAGTTTGCAAGTCACCTACCAAAACTCGCAACCCAGAGAAAGGCACTGAGGTTGTGCGTCCTGTAGTTCTGAGCATCAATGATAGTGATGGTTGATGCAGGAAAAATAGCGATGCCTGAGTGCAACATCTTAGTAGATGATCATGACTTTGTTGTTCTTGCTGACTCTGGTTCCCCGTTCACTATGATCGGCAACAAGCAATGGGATGAGGTTGTGGGTTTGGACAGTATGACATTGTCACCACCTGACATAAATCCTGTTAGCTATGGTGGTGCAAGAATTAAGGTTCTTGGTTACGTGGAGGCTTGTATTCAATTTAAAAACAGAAACACAATTGGTAAGGTCTATGTAGCTGAGAGAGGAGACAATTTGTTGGGATGGAGACACCAACGTGATTTAGGTATCATGCTCAACCCCAGTGCAAGAGATCCCAGAGATCAAGTTATGCTGGTGGACCATGAAGATCAAGGTTGTGAGTACTTCAAAAGATTTCCAGAAGTCTTCACGGATAGCTTGGGCTACCTTAAAGGTTTCGAGCACCGAATTGTTCTCAAAGAAAGAGCTATACCTTGTGTGCATAAAGTTAGGAAAGTGCCCAATATGATGATGGGACCATTAGAGGCTGAACTCAAGAGACTGTTAAGTTTGGGGGTCATTGAAGAAATAGAAGCCTCGGAATGGTTGGCCCCCATCGTTTTAGCCCCAAAAGATGGTGGTGCTAGCGTTAGAATGTGTGTTGACTTGAGGGGTCTGAACGAATGGATTTGGGTAGACCGACAACCTCTGCCCAACATATCTGAGTCCCTCAGCACACTTAAGGGAGCCCGAGTTTTTAGTGTATTGGATTTATCATCTGCATATCACCAAATTCTCTTACACAAAGACTCTAGGCATCTTACATCGTTCGTGACACCTCTGGGGGCCTACCGCTTTCTGAGAATGCCCTTTGGGTTAGCGTCAGCAACGGCGTGCTTCCAGAGGGTCATGAAAATGGTCTTGAAGAACGTGCCCAACATTATGTTCTTCCAGGACGACATTTTGGTGTATGGTAAAAGTGAAGCAGAACATGGTAAGATGCTAACTTGTGTCTTGGAGAAGTTAAAGGAAAAAGGACTGACAGTAAAGAAGGAAAAATGTCGTATTGGGTTGGAATCGGTTACATATTTGGGACATGTGATCTCTGGGGAAGGGATTCAACCAAAGTTAGAACTTGCAGAAAGTATTATGAAAGCTCCTACACCTAAGGATAAAGATCAAGTGAGGTCATTTTTGGGACTTGCTGAGTTCTATTCTAAATTTGTGCAAAGTTTTGCCTGTGTGACTGAACCTATCAGAGCTCTCCTTAAAAAAGGTGCGCATTTTTTGTGGTCTGATGATTGCCAAAAAGCATTTGATAAAATTAAGTCTGAAATTGAGAAAATGCCTACATTGGGGCATTTTGATGTCAACCGAAAGACTGTGTTAACTACGGATGCCAGTCTCAAGGGGCTGGGGGCGGTACTATCCCAAGTTGTGGAAGGAGAGGAAAGGGCAGTTGCATTTGCCTCTAGAGCACTTAGGGATGCAGAAGTAAATTACTCGTGTATTGAGAGGGAAGCTCTGAGTGTGTTTTGGGCTGTACAGCATTTTAAATTTTATCTTTGGGTATTCCTTTTTTAGTTAAGACGGATCATCGCCCTTTGGTTCAAATCTTCTCGTGTCGCCACAGTGAGCATATCACACCCAGACTTAAGCGTTGGAGTGAGGGTCTTCAGGAATATAATTTTCGTGTACAGTACATACCTGGCTCTACTAACAAGTCTGCTGATTGTCTCTCTCGGTTACCTATTGAGGATGAACATAGTGAGATTGAAACGGAGAGTGTGTGTTGGATTACTGAACCAACGTTGTCCAGTGAGGAGTGGTTGGATGGTGTGAAGAAGGATAAAATTCTTGCTTCTCTCGGGGTGTGGACAAACCAAGGGTGGCCGGATTATAAAACTTTGGACCAAGAAATGAAAGCGTACTGGTCTGTGAGGGACGAGTTGTCGTTTATTTCTGGAAATCTCATGTGGGGAGACAGAGTTGTTCCTCCTGTTGAATTCAGGGACAGAATAGTTAACATAGCTCACGAGGGCCATTTAGGAAGAAGTCTCACCAAAGCTCGAGTGAGAGAAATATACTGGTGGCCTGGTATGGATCACATGACCGAAAATGTTGTTAGGGAGTGTGTGTCGTGTGCTTCCAATGATAAGTCTCACATTCTCAATCATGCACCGTTATCTCCAGTTGAGGTTCCGGATGTTGTATGGACGAAGTTAGGATTAGATATTGTAGGCCCTTTTGAACTCTTGCCCTCCTATGAACGTTTTGTTATTTTAATGGTGGACTATACTTCCAAATGGGTAGTTACTAAGTGTGTGTCTACTGTGAACACAAAGACTGTCATTGATTTCCTTAGAGATGTATTTGCTTCGGAGGGTGTGCCCAAGTTTTTGATTACAGACAATGGGGTACAATTTGTGTCTCATGAGATGTGCAAATTTCTTAATGATCACAACATAATTCATCAAAAAACAGCCTTATATACACCTCAGGCCAATGGTTTGAGTGAAAGGATGAACCGGGTTGTCAAAGATTGTGCCCAACGCGCTCTTGAATCTAGATTGTCTTTCAGTGATATCCTGAGAGACACCTGGTGGGCACACCGCACTACTCCGAATGTAGTCACGCAGAAGTCTCCTTTTGAGGGTTTGAGGGGAAGGAAAGCCGTTTCAAAATTAAACCCATCTTGGCTGCCTGCATGTACGAATGGGGGTATTTCTGATGAAACAAGACGTTCTAGGATTTCGGAGTACCAACATAAATACAAAATTAGTTATGACTCTAAAATGTGTGTGAAGAACAAGAAGTGGAATGTTGGTGACAAAGTGATGGTCAAAAATCCCAGACATACTCTGAAAGGCAAAAGCAGTTTCATTGGTCCCTTCACCATTGTTGCCATCAGAAAGAATGTAGTGAGAGTGGACACTGGGTGCATGTGGCGCATGTCTAGGCTGGTGAAATGCTCTGGGAAATTTGCAAATGTATGTTTACCTTATGAAAAGAGTCTGAATAATGGTAATGACCATTTGAATGAGAATGTTCGTAGCAGAGAAATGAACACCTCCTCTGGTAGGAGTAGGAACCTGCCTGTGAGGTTACGGAACTATCGCCATGTTTCTTTGCTGGAGTCTCGGGGAGTTATAAGACAATGTTCTATTTGAGAAGATGTTCTTGTGTATTATGTTTCCTCCCAGGGTTCTTTTTATCTTGTTTCAATTTCTCTACTGTGTTTGTTATTTTGTTATATTATTCTCCTTATTATTATTTGTACTTTGTTGAAAGGGGGATGTGTTGTAATCTAGAGATATCAGGGTAGAGGTGTTAGAATGTTACTGTGTCATGGAATGTAGTGATGCACGAGGCTTCGTGAATCACTCATTCCGGAGCTGGACATCGTGCTGGACAGTTGGTGCTGTATCATATGCTGTATCCTGAATAAACCCTTATCTCAACCCTTGTGGTAACCTCTTAATTTAACACAGTACTCAATACCAATACTTTGAGGCCATTCTAAAAACTACTGAAAGTACAACATGCAATTACATCAAGAGCAACAAGCATTGGCATAGCCAATAGGTCTCGCCTTTGGGACCTTATAAGTGTTTAGTTATCCAACACAATATCCACAATATCCTTGGTGCAACAACATCAACTGTTGCATGGCTAAACACTTATAAGGTCCCAAAGGCGAGACCTATTGGCTATGCCAATGCTTGTTTCAGCTTTGGGGCCTACTTCTTGCGTTTTGGCTGGAAGTTTGCAAGTTTCAGACTGGTTTAGGTGGACGGTTCAATCAGACTCATTTCCTTTAGTGGTTTCTGAGATTTGCTGTGTTCAAACATTTGATGCCAGCTGAGTGTATTCTTTTCTCACCTGCTGTGAATTGGGGCAGGTGGTGTTGCCCTTTTGAAATTTAGCTGTTTGTGTCTTTATGGTTCTTTTTAGAGTTGATTGCTGCTTTTCTGATCTTAATACTGCACGTTCTGCATAGCAGGAAGCATTATTCCAAAGATGTGGCCTGGGGTGCAATGAATGCACTGAAACACTTGCTTTGCAGTGTAAAGAGGCATGACATATATAGATGATAGCTCTCTAAAAGTGTACATCTGTTTACAATTAACAACTTAGGTGCCCCAATCTATGTCTACACG
Organism: Calotriton arnoldi; assembly: GCA_963921515.1. NCBI lineage: Eukaryota > Metazoa > Chordata > Amphibia > Caudata > Salamandridae > Calotriton > Calotriton arnoldi. Next base: position 240,029 of record CAWUFW010013601.1, read on the forward strand.
TTCTGCTGTGAAGTACCTGCAATCCTCACTACTGATGGAAGCATTTTCACTTAGGTAAATGATTTCATCCTCTGCTTGGTACCTATTTATTATTCAAACATCTTCGTTAAAAATTTTTTTTTTACAAAAACAAGTGTTGGAACACTGCCTTGAGAGGTTCTGAAAAAAACACAGGGTGGTGAAACGTGGAGTCACATTCAGAGAGAAAAAAGACACATATATACACACACATCATATATCCATATTTACAGTAAAGGAGGACAGGGGAGAAAGGGAGAGCAGGGAGTAGGACAAAGTGGGCAATCAGACGTGGTTGCTTTTGGTGTTTAGGTGTGTCGTCACAGGAGTACTAAGGGTCAAGAGGAAGCTGATGGGACACGGGGGTCTGAAAGAAATGGATCCCAGTGGTCGGGCCGAGTACATTAAACGTGATGTAGAGCAAGTGGTACCAATGGGGTTTAAATCAGCACAGCGAAGGTCACTCAGAGGCACATATCGAAATGACAGGTAGCTGATTAGGTTTACATGGGCCACATTGCCTTTCGCCACTCGTACGGGCCTCGCCTTATTGCCCACTGACGGCTCTGGCAGCCCTTGCTTATTGCCACCAGACATCGTGGCTGTCCCCATGTACATAAACACTCACTCTGGGTGCTCTCGTATATTGCTACAAATAGATTACAGTATACATTACACATAAAGTAACAGTAGTCGCTGGGTCTATTTACTGCCACCCTGGCTAGCCCTGGCGATCACGTGTTCTGCCCCTGGTAATTGCAGCAGCCGAGAGGAACCATGCGCAGCCTGTCAAGTGAACCCCGACCATTAAAGCTGATGTGCATGGGGAGCTTGAGGGGCAACTAAGTCGCACACTCACCGCTCTCGTAGCAGAGCCGGGTCGGACTCGGAGGGCTCGGGCAGAGGTGGAGGAAGCCGTGGACTGGGAGTCGCGGAGATCGAACACAGCACTCAGCGGTGACGGGCGACGGTACCCGGGGGCGGCTGAGGGTCTAGCACCGGACAGGGGACACTGTGGGATCTGAAGATGATGAGCTCCTGACCAAGGTACGAGTCGGATGGCTCTCGGCTGGAGGATGCAAGCAGGGTGCTGCGCGAGCTGGAATCCAGTCACCCAGAAGCCTGCCCACTTACCAGCAATACTCCGGTTCTCGCGGCTCACAAGGGTCTTGAGGCTGGCTTCGGGCAGGGCTCACTCGGATGGACAGGCAGCCTGGGCTCCGGGCCGCAGGTATCTAAAACAACCACCGCATTCACACAGAAAAGAGTCAACATCTCGGCTCTGGAGTCCACCCACCGGCCGGAAACTGCGGGGCGCATAGGGGGACAGGGAGCGGGGGCGAGCGAGCGCGGCAGCCTGCAGAGCTGACCAAACGCTCGTGCCTCGTGGCTGGCCTTTGGATGTGTACGCGCGGCAGACATGTGTTTCCACTTATCGCGCCCGCGTCTGGGCACGATAATTGGAAACACATGTTTGCCGCCCGTACCCATCCCAAAAATGCCAGCCACGACGCACGAGCGTTTTTGGGACTGCTTTTAAACCCGCTTACTAAAAGTCTTCGCCTCTAAGCAGCGCTTGCGCGCTACTCGAGGCTCGACCTAAAAAGGAGTTTTCAGCAATATATTTCAGCTGTTTTAAAGTAACCTTGTTAATTAAAAAAAAAAAAAATACATTCTCTTGTTGTCAGGCACACTGTTCCTAAACGGACTACACTGACAATATGAAAAGGAGGGTGCAAACAGTCATTTATGCTTTGCTTCTAATTTGATGGATCTGATCATTCTTGTGTCTGTGGTTTTAGTCCTGTTTAATTTCCCAGACAAACCTAATCTCACAGATATTGTCAGAACCAAAGATACATGTCACAGTTTCACATGCAGGCATAGATGGAGCCGGACGTGGCCTGGTATTTCTTAGTCAATTAAACACTGGAATACATATTCCCAATAATAATAAAATAGCCAAAAACTGAAGATAATGTTAGTGAGTGCTTTAGTTAAAGGATAGCCATCAGGCATCTGACCTGCCACATTACAAAGCAGTCCCCATGCCAGCCAAACATATCAAGAATTTAAAACACCTGGGTTTGTGATACAGAAAGGGACCCTGGAGGGCAAAAGGCATTTGCACACATATTTTGCCCCTGGGGTATTTTGGTATTATAGGAGGGGCAGCAGATGCTTATGGAGCCCCTCCTATAATACGGATCACACCAGCTCATAATTTTAGTTGGCATGATCACATTTTACATGCAGGTGTGGCACCGGAAAATGAGGGAACACTTTTCCTTTGCTCTTGTGCCATATTCCAGAAGCAGGCACAGTGGCAAAGAATCTGTTGGTAGGTGAAATTACTCTCTGCCACAAACAGAGGATGCCAAATTAGTGGGTCGTCAGGGGCAAGCCTAAGGAGGAAGGCACTCATGACGCAATTTTTTTATTTTGCAAAACAAACACGCATTTAAATAAAAAATGCAATAGCCAATACTAAATAACATACGTAAAATAAATGCTATTTTTTAAAGTAGGTAACCATACTTAGGCATTACAAGCATGTAAAACAAATAATAATGCACAGATTTAAATTAGCCTAACTACTGATACCATATTATCTATTTTTAAGTAATTTGTGCTGATTTATAGCTGAGAATACTGTCCAGCTTAGAAAAATTATTTATTGCTTCAGTGCAAAGGCTTTATGCTTATGCATTTTATCTCAACAGAACTCTTTATTTGGGTTTCCGAGCTGACACCTTTCCATGCTTATTGAAGAAAGTGCCATTTCATGGTTAAGTGAGATTACTGGATCACGCTTGTTGTTTTATCTCTATTTTATTTGTATTACTTACTAATTTGGTATTTTACCTTGTTATGAAAAACGGATTAATAGCTTATTTGAATTTGTAATAATGATGACTAAATGAATAATATTTGTTGATTAAAACAATTTAACCTTATTGGATTGATAATAAAACCCTTTAACTTACTTAAACTCTCTTTATTGACTACTTTGAAGCCCTAAATGAATTTTGTTGTTTAAGAAGTTTGGTGTAAATGATTGCTCCTTTCCATTACTCCTTGTCAATGAACAAAGGACCATACGACCAGTGGTGGGGGTTATTTAATGATTGTACCCGAAGACTAAGTTATAAAAATCCTTGTGTCCTCAGCACAGAGATCAAAGGGACCCCCAGAAACCCTCCTGCAAGCGGGTACAGTAATACACTGGACTTGCCCACAGGGGAATGCCTTTCCCTGCTCTTCAAACAGAGGCTGGTTCACCTCCAGTCAAAGACAGAGCATCAATTTCAGACTACTACCATGCGTTCTCTAATGTGCTCCCATCCTAGGGCAAACTACCTTGTAAGAAATTGGGTTACTGGTTGAGGGGGATGAAACCCTCTCAAGCAGCAATTACAATGCTTCTCAGGGTAGTCATAAGCAATCCCTAAATTCCCCTGTGCTCAACCCTCGGGTAGCTTGGCACTGAGCAGTCAGGCTTAACTCAGGGGCAATCTGTTTTAAACAGCAAACAGCAATATAGCAACACACCACAAAAGGAGCCTACAACAGATTTAGAAAAATAGAGTAGTTTTGAATACATTGAACAAGGCCAAAACAACAAAAATCAAAGCATCGGTTCTGCTCGGGGTTGAGCCGCACAGCAGAGGAGATGCATCGGTTCCTTTGAATCCACAGAGGCTGGCAGAACAATTTACACCCAATTCCAAGGGTCCAGGACTGGAAGGGTAGATTCACAGATGTCAGAGTCCAAGTGCAGTAGGAAGGTTGTTGAAGCCTTCTGTCCCTGAGGCTCAAGTCAAGAGGCCAGTCACTTTAGGGTTCGGGGTTCAAGAATTGCAGGTCCAATCCTTCTCACACAGGCAGGAGGGCAGCAGGTCAGCATAGTGAGGCAGGAGTCCAGCAGGGCATCAGTCTGGCAGAGTGACAGTCCTTCAGCAGCTCAGCAGTCCTTCTTCCTGGCAGAGTATCCACAGGTCCAGAAGTGTACTGAAGTGGTGGTGTCTGAGGTCCAGTATTTATACACAGTTATGCCTCTTAAGTGGCAGATAAGCTTCTAGAGATTTCCCCTTGAAGTCCCCAGGCATTCTGCCTTCCCTGCTCTATCTCCAGACTAACTACAGAGGGTATGTAGCCATTTGTGTAGGGGCAGGACACAGCCTATTAAGGTGAAATTAGGGCTGTGCCTGGCTCTTCCCTCCCATCCTGCCAGTGATGGCCCATCCAGGCACACCTAAGGTGCCTATTGTGTGTGACTGTCTAGGAGGAATACACAAACCCCAACTGTCAGCTACACCCAGTCATGTGAGCAGAGACAGGCTACAGGCTCTAAACGGCTAAGACAGAACAGCTTTCTAATAGTGGCCTTTTCAGGATTGCAATAAAAAATCTGACTTCACCATAGGTTAAGATTTTAAATTAGGATTCCAGAGACATCAAACATGAACTGGTGGCCTATTCTCATTTGAAAATGACACTTACAAAATGTAATAAGCTAATTCCAATGTTATCCTATTGAAGAGGTAGGCCTAGGAGTAGTGAAAAACAAATCTGAGAGTTATCACTATTAGGTTATGTAAAACTTAACTGCATATGTTCCACCTTTCAAGTACATTGCACCCTGTCCTCTTGGCTGTGCAGGGCCTACCCCAGGGGTGACTTATATGTATTAAAAATGAAGGTTTGGGCCTGGCAAAAAGGTTTACTTTGTCAGGTCAAAATGGCAGTTTAAAACTGCACACCCACAGGCTGCAATAGCAGGCCTGAGACATGTTCAAAGGGCTACTTAAGTGGATGGCACAATCAGTGCTGTATGACCACTAGTAGCATTTAATTTACAAGCCAGTTCGACTTCACTAGGGAGTTATAAGTAAATTAAATATGTCAATTGGGGATGAGAAAACGTTACCATGTTTTAAGGAGGGAGCACATGTACTTTAGCACTGGTTAGCAGTTGTAAAGTGTGGAGAGTCCTAAGGCCAGCAAAGCAAGATCAGCAAAAATGGAAGGGAAAGGCAAAACGTTTGGGGGAAGAACACCCTAAGGCTGACAGTTCTAACATGCCTTTACTGAGAAAGCACATTTTTGTGTAATTGGGAGCACTGTTCCAAGCTGCCCCAAACGCACCTAGTTAAGGGTGTGATGCAGTGCAAACAGGAACAGTGCACCCACTATGTAAATCTGACCCTGATATTCTTAAAACAATCTGAAAAAAGCACTTTTAGAATTATCTAAAAAAAATCCACTCTTTTGTCATCTTTCCACCTAGAATTCAAGCAGTGATATTCCTTGTTCTTTTCAAGAATATGCAAACTGCACCTAAATGGGCCCCCGGGATATTTGCTAGACTGCTTGCCACTGTGGCAGTAGGGATGTCTGTCCCTGTGGTCCTCTTGTTTCAGGGCTTACTTGCCCTGGGTCATGGTCATACTGCACTTTATAACTGACCTCGGATTGAATTAGGTGGGGCAGTGGCCCTCTAATTCTGCAAATGAGTTTGCGTTCTCATCCTTCTACAGCTCTGTGCTGCTATCATCTGAAGATTATAGTAACTGGAAAACGATACTGGATGAAGGACACGATTTGTTTTGGTTCGGGCTGCAAAGTTGTGGAATTTCTATCTGAAAAACAGCAGTGATCACCTGACCTTCAGAAGTGCTGTGAAAACACATCTGTTCATTGCGCAAATGTAGTGATGTCACACACCACATGAGCTACCATTCTCTCTGTCTCTTGCGCCCAGAGGCCACCTTGGTGGCTCCCGGAGCACACAGTAAAACCTTATAACATTACAACACATAGCACAGCTTGTATTCTGTCACAAACTGATATTAGCTAACATAAACTATTAAAGTGAAGCGCGATATTAATCAGTAATAGTGAAATATCCAATCTAAAATTAAAAATTGCATCGCAAAATTGCACTCATGTCCCTGCATCCTATCCTGGCAACCAAACCATTTGAACTCCTAAAATGACAAGCGTTTCTCGATGTTGTTCCTCATTCAAAACATTCTAGTCCACTTCGGTCCCGGCTTGCCTGGCCCAAGCAAAGAAAATCCTGATAATGAATAAAACCGAAATTTAATAATACTGAGTTTGGCAAGCAAGCCAGCAGAACATGCTACCTCAAAATAAGAAGGCATTCTAATAAAGCACATAACAGACAGTGTTTAATTTGTAAAATATTAAGTGCCAGGGCTCTGACCAGGAGGCCACTGCAGCTTGCACCACCCATCGCCCTTGTCATTGCTGCCAAAACAACTACTAACCATCTCTCTCACCTTCAAGTGTGACAGTTCAGATTATTCCAGGTCCCCAAAGCTAAAGGAATGGCTGGGGAGGCAGGTATTAGCAATTTTTTTTATGTATATAGTTTTCCTAAACAACTGTTATACTGCTCATCTCTAAATTACATGAGCAGCGCCACCTTGTGGCAGACTGCCCTAAGTGTGGTGTTGACAATTAGGTGCCGGTGCCGAGCACCGGACACCAATTAAGTGCCGGTGCTCAGCACCGGAAAGCACCGGCTCAAATTAAGCACTGATAACACAGGAGGAGAACCTTAAAATCCTCTGACAGGTGTTTTTTCGATTGACCTTTTCAACTTCGGAGTTTATTAAGAGGAATTTCCCTTCATTACCCGTTAACACCTTGGGATTGCTGGCATTTTTTGTCAGCTCCTCTGCTCATTAACAGTGTTCAAGGCATCTGCTACACAATCTGAAAGTGCCCACTCCACTTCCAATTCTAATCTAATAGGGACTCATTTATAAAAACAAGAGTGCATGTGCAGAGGTGTTGCCAACCATTCAATGGCTTTTAGATAAAAGCACTTTCCTTTTGTCCCTTGCAGAGGCTAATTTTATTTTACTTGGTTTATAACAGGGGCGTGCTTCATTCAGACTTAGCCTCTCTTATAGTTTGGGGCTGATTGGCATCTTAAGTAGTGTAAAAACATGAACAATGCTGTTTTACCATTTTTTACAGTGCTAAAGGCTTGCTTGCCAAAGGAACATTAAATTAATGCGCTGGCTGGAGCTGTAGCAGCATTTGTTGACATATCTAAAGTAAACAACAGGACATAACACAGTAACAAACACCAAGCTATATAACAACACATTTAAATCATAACAGGGCACCTCACAACAAAACAGTTAAAAGAGAATACAACACAACTACTGTGGTACAATACAAATGAATCACATTGCAATAATTTAGCACAAAAGCACAGCAGCCTAAAAACAACAACACACATCACCAACACAACAACATGCCACACAGCATATATATGCACAAACATTGTTACACATTGCCACCTCCAGAATCCTGCTTTCTTAATATTATGGTGAAAGGTTTTTGCAGCAAGCACTGCCCTAACTTACCACCAAGAATGTGAAATAGTCAGTCAAAAATGTTTTGTGATCTGGCCCCAGAAGTAGTGATGTACCCTGTTAATCAATAAAATAATAAAAACTGCTAAAGGTACAGGTATGCACACATGACATCATTGTGATCTTAAACATTTTACAGCAAAAATCGTACTTGCAACATTGACACGAGCAACAAATAAATCAATACAATGCATATTATGTAGCAGTGAAACCTAATAATGAAGCTCAGTTAAAAACAAGCATTTGCAATGCAATCGGTCTCGCATTTGTTAAAGTTCGAGCTGTTGGCTGTTTTTTTATTTGCAGTGGAGTTATTATATTTGCATAGCACTACTGCCAATGATATAAAGAAGCAAAAGTAAAAAACATTGTCATTTTCAACGCCAACAGCTCTAACTTTAAAAAATGCGAGACCTATTGCATTGGAAATGCAATCGGACTCGCATTTGTTGGAGTTGGAGCTGTTGGCATTATAAATGCCAATTTGTTTTTTTACCTAGCCATTTTGCAGGGTGCAGTACCATATGTGGCCAAAAGAGGTACCATGGGACATCTTTTGGCCGCATATAGTACTGCACCCTGCAAAGATGGAGTTATTGGCATTATAAATGCTTATGTTTTTTACCTAGCCATGTTGCAGAGTGCAGTACCATATGTGGCCAAAAAAGGTCCCACAGGACCTCTTTTGGCCACTTATGTTACTGCACCCTGCAGAAGATATGGTAAATCCACCCTACCCATACTGCATTGCATGCAAGACAGTACCACAGGTACATTCAAATAGCTATGTCCATATATGCAATTAATAGCTTTGAAATGTGACAAAATAATTCTTATATTAATTCCAGATTAGGTTGTACTCTGTGTGGAGCTGATGAAGGGAAATTTATAGAAGGTCTCATATAAATGTGAGATGTGCTAGTGAGTAAAACTGAGGGAGTAGCAACACATGTAACAGGGGGTGTTCTCATGGGAGGATACAAGAAGAGACATGGTGGTACTAAGGAGGACCTATTAAGCCTAGTGATCAATGAAAAACCACCATTTACAAAGGACAGGGACAGGAGCCAATTAAAAAGATGCACTGCAGTCAATCTCATCTACATTGGAACACGATTCACGCACCTCAAAACCAGACTTACATATAATATTCCCCCTTGCTAACATGCAGAACACGACTCGCTCTGGGGCGCAACTAAGACATAGTTGATCCATTCACATACAATAACCCAGACATCCTCTTCACCATATAAACATGGATGACTCACATCTCAGAATGTTTTTTTTTTACAACTGAATCCCAGACAACTGCACAATCACTAGTTAACCATGCACTCACATATTCTAGAGCTGTCTCTGTCATCCACAAAGTGCCTCTGCAGCACACAACACATTGGTGCCATACTCATCCTTTTTAAAATGACTCTTCACCAGGCTAATCCTCATACCCACCCAGGCCACCACATTCCATCTCTTTATAAAAGACAAGGAGAGCAAAGAGGCGCCAGTTGCTGCAATATTGCATGTTATAGAAAATAAGTTTAATGCGTGATGCCAGGCTGCGACAAACATGTCTTCATAGACTTCTCTTAAAATATTTTTAACAGACATCATATAAAACAGTTATTACACAGTTATCTTACAATGTTCTATTCCTATATCCATTAGAAGCCAAAAACCTCTATCACAAAGGCAATTTGAACCAACTGAAATAACCTGCTTTGTTTCAGACCATTCCTTTCTCCACTCTCCATATCACTCCATGCCCTGACAGGTCCCCCCCCAGATCAAAAATTCAGACAAACCCCAGGATGCCACTGGCCAGTGAAACTCTAAGGTAATGTTGTGAGCCACTGCCATGCTGGTGGAGGAGAATATTCTGTCGGCCAAGGAATAGCCCTGGTGGCTCCATACAAGCATTGAATACTCTGGTGCATATGGAGGGCTGAGGTCCAACAGTAGTAGTTTATTTGCACCAATAATTCTACATAATAGGACGAACCTGTACTAAACCTGTACAGTTTCTCTGATGCTCCAGTATGAACAGGAGGACTTTATTATATTAATACAAACTGATCAACTGTAACAATAGCCACAGAGTAGTTAAGAAGCAGACGTTGTTGAGGGGGCGTGGCTAGCGCTCGAGCAAGATGGCGGCTCATCCGTAACTCGCCTGAGGTGACGGGGCTCTAGGAGGTTTTTTACCGGCACCTCTGTGACCCTGAAGGTCGGCATGCTGAGGAAATCGGAAGCGGAATGCAGGCGCTTCAATTGAAGACCATTTTCGTCTCTTTCTGTGCAAGTATGATCGAGATATGAACTTTTTCCCCTGAAGCTAAGGCATTCGTCATACTGCCTCAGTGTGGCTCGTGCACTCTTTCACAAGCTGCAATTATCCTGTCAGAGTTGATGTATTGGCCACAGCTAATTAACCCAGTAAAGACGAAGCTTCAGACTGAACTCTGCAATACTTTTTGCTTCGCTTTAACACACAATGCCTTCTCTGTGAATCCTGGCATTTCCTGACTGGATGTAATGAAAGTGGCTCATTCAGTGCAATCTACGTTGTGGAAATTGTTTTCATTCTGTGCTGTGCTTTTTTAAGAGGGGGTGATGACTCACTCATCTACTGGTTTCTGCTCACTGTTTACTGATGGTATGTTCCTGGAGGCTAAGCAGGAAAAAGAGCTCTGACCTCATCTTTGAGGGCTTGTCTCTTGTGCTTTAAGCAGCAAACATGTTTTAAAACAAGCACTTTATTACCCTCATTTCCACACAGTTGGTCTGCCCGGGTGGAACCATTTGTACTGCCTAGATGTTGTTTTACAATTCTTGTCAGAGCTACTTTTCTGAGGTCATATTTGAAGCAGGGAATGGCTATTTTATTCACAATGCCAAATGTCATTATTTCCTATCGCTGCATCCTTTTATATAAGTGATATCAAGAGGCTCGCCAACAAAGACAGAATTCTTTAAGTGTATTATCTTGCTTGAGTTGGCGTGTTCATAGGAGGATTTGAGCATACATTGATCAGTCAATCAGCTGTTTTTGTGGTCATCTCCCTGCCGCATTTTTCCTCATAACTCAGCTGGTTTACTTGTGTTTGTGTTGCGCTTTTGTGCTCCACTCGCTAAGTAACCATATTTACCTCCTCACAGGGAGCAGCGTGGTCATACCGCAAGCACAGCCATATAAATTCTCTTCATACTCCTATGCATATGGGAAGATTGAAGAAGACGGGAACTCCTACGTCGCAAGTTACCCACACATTCATTAAGAACTCAAAAATTTTATCGGAATTTGCAAAGATGGAGGAGTCGTTGACGCATGTATCTCAGACAGCTTCTCCCATACCTTCAGGTTCTTCATTGGCTAGCAAAGCTGCCTCTAAAAGATTGAAACAAAATCCGCCTTCACCACCCAAAGTCTCTTCTCCTGTGTCGATGGATATTCTGTTAGAGGAGATACGGGCACTTCGTCCTTTCATGGAGGATACTTCTTCTAAATTGCAATTTTTAATGGACAATTGGTCTCAGATGAACGATCGTCTTACCATGGTTGAACGCAATGTCTTCTCGCTGAATCATACTCACGAAAAGGTCAACACACTCCAAACTCAAGTCGCTTCTCTACAGCTACAAGTCGAAGAGTTGGAAAACCGGAACAGAAGAAACAATCTTCGCCTTTACGGCTTGCCAGAAGGGTCAGAGGGGTCTGATCCCATAGTGTTCTTCAAATCTTTTCTTCCTAAGGTCCTCCACCTTCCTGAGGGGACTTTACTTAATATTCAACGAGCACACAGAGTAGGTCGACAGCGTATGGATACTTCTTCTCCACAACGACCTAGAGGTGTTATCATGTACTTTCTAAAATATACGGATCTCCTCAAGGTGCTCTCAGCTGCCAGATCTGTTCAACAGATCTCATGGTCTGGTTCCACCTTATTTTTTGCTCAGGATTATGTCAAACACACAGCAAACCGACGCAAGGAATTCTTGAGCATGAGGCCTGCTTTACGTGAAATGGGAGCCAGATACGGCCTCTTCCATCCCTGCCTTTTCAAGGTTACCCACAATAATAAAACAACAACGTATGAAGATCCCGTCAAATTGAAAAGTTTCATTAACTCCTTCAAATTGGTGCCTATGGATTCATCTGGTGCCTCATCTTCTTCAGCTGTGTGAATGGACTGTTTTTCCGTTATATTGCTATTGTTGCTTGTCTTTAGCTCACTGCATTAGAAAGCCGATGTTTATGTGTAGTTCTTGCTTTTCTGCAATTATCTCATTTGTCCTATCAACTCTAATTATATGATCTTATGCGGAATTGCTTGCTTCAGATCCTATTAAGTTTCCTGCCATTTAAGGTTTCTTGTGGTATTTTTGGAATTACATGGTCATTTGCCTTTGTTTGATTAGGATATGCTTATTATGTTTGTTTTGTTCATATGTATTGAGAAATATTGTTGTCTTCCGTTCCGCTCCTTTTTTTTTTTTTATATATATATTTTTTTTATCTTTTCTCTTCTTCCCTTTTCCTCACAGGTTCTTCGACATGTACACCCACTACTTACTTTTTCTCTTCTTTTTGAGTTGCTGTGGTTCGTCCTCGTTCCTACTTAGTCGAGTACAGACCCGTCATTCTTCCTCGTGGCCCATCCCCCCCTCATCTGTGATGTCTTTTGAGTTAGGTACGTTGTACACTTTACATGGTATACTCTTGCTGTTCTTCTATGTTTGTCTATTACTCTCATCTGTCTCTCTTTATTCTTACTATCCTATCCACCACTTTCTCTTTCCTCCTTCCTGGTATACTTTTTCCTTTTCTTTTCCTCTGTGGTTGTATATCATTTTTCTCCCTCTGATCTTTTTTACGCCTCTTCTCAGTTTCTTGTACCCAGTTCATTTATTTGTTTAACGCTCATTTTTTGTTTTCTTCTTCATAGGATGTATTTTTCTAGTTGGATTGTTATAAACCTTGGTTTTTTTCATGTAAAGGTCCTGTTGGGCCCCTCCTTATTAGCTATGTCATTAATATTTTCATGTCACTGAAAATCGTTTCATGGAATGTCAGAGGTTTGAACTCACCCATCAAAAGACAACGAGTATTAACACATTTATCTAAATTAGGGGCACATATTGTTTGCTTGCAGCAGACTCATTTAACTGATGGTGAATCCTTGAAGTTGAAAAAGGTTGGGTTGGCAATGCTTTTTTTCACCTGGAGATGGAAAACGCAATGGAGTGATTACTCTTTGTCATAAGTCGTTAAAGGTCTCTTTACTCTCCCAACATTCTGATGAGGATGGTAGGTGGTTGTTTATTAAATTGTTAGTAGGTAATGTTCCATTATCAATATTCAATGTTTATGCACCCACCAATGGTGACCCTCAATTTTGGTCTCTCCTGTCTCAGCAAATTTCTTCTTTTATCGATGATAATTTTATCCTCGCAGGGGATTGCAACCAAGTAATGGATCCTTTCATTGACCGCAATTCACAGGTCTCTTTCAAACCTCACACAGCTCACAAACTATTTACTCAAATAATTCAACAATACAAGCTTATTGACTCCTGGAGAATCTGTAATCCTACCACTAAAGAATTCACATTTTTCTCACCGGCTCACCAAACACAATCTAGGTTGGACTATCTTTTTGTTTCACATAACATCTCCCAAGCTCTAAGAAGCGCTGAAATTGGTTCTATTTTGATTTCAGATCATGCCCCCATCTCTATTCAATTAGATTTAGTCTCACATCCTAGTACACCTAGAAGATGGAGATTTAATAATTCACTTCTCCTTGATCCCAATTTCCATTCCTCTTTTATTTCATTTTTTAATGAATATTTTTTATTAAATCAAACTGACGATCTACATTTTTTTATCATCTGGGATGCATTTAATGCAGCTGCAAGGGACTTTATAATTAGCTATGTATCCAATAAGCGAAAAAAGGCTCGCATAGCCTCCAATGCTCTTTTAGCTGAAATAAAAAACCTAGAACGTTCCTATTACTCCTCAAAATCCAGTGATTGCCTCTCTAAACTTCTTAAGGCCAAATTCCAATTTAACAAAGAATCAACTGATAACGCCTCCTTATATCTGTTAAAATCCAGTGCCAAATTCTATGGAGGCCAGAACAAAGCTGGCAAAATTCTGGCAAATTACCTAAAAGTCAAACATAACAAATTCGACATTGATGCAATCTTTGATGAAAATAACATATTACACACCAAGGATTCAGAAATCTTAAATGAATTTCTTCTTTTCTATAAGAATTTATATTCTCCGGAGATTCCACCGTCGGACTCAGACATTACGCAGTTCCTCTCTAGCATACATAAATCTTTTCCTACTCAAATAGATTTTTCTCCCCTAGAGGATAATCTATCACAACAAGAACTTCTTCATGCTCTGCAACTCCTCAAAAAAGACAAAGCCCCGGGTCCTGATGGATTTACGGTAGAATTTTTTACTCATTTTGCTCCGATCCTTCTTCCCAAGCTGCTTCACCTTCTAAACTTCTTCACAAATTCAGGGAAATCCTCAGGTTCCTTCCTGGATGCGCTCATTTGTTTAATTCCCAAAGATGGGAAGGACCCAAAATATTGTAAGAACTTCAGACCCATCTCTCTTGTAAACATTGACTACAAAATTTTCTCCAAGGCTCTTGCTATCCGTCTAGACTCATTCCTTCCCCAGTTATTAGGACGTGAGCAATCAGGTTTTGTTAAAGGTCGTCTTCTCTCTGATAATACTCGTTTGTTCTTCGATATTTTATCAAAATCTCCGCATCTCCCATACTCATTAGCCGCAATAGCTTTGGATGCAGAGAAAGCATTTGACCGTGTCAATTGGTCATATCTATTTCATACATTGGAATGGTTTGGTTTTGGACCCAAAATTATCTCTTTAATTTCAATCCTATATTCTAGTCCACGAGCTGCTGTTTCGGTGAATGGTTCTTCCTCTTCCTTCTTTGAGTTAAAAAGAGGTGTACGTCAGGGTTGCCCATTATCTCCGTTCCTTTTAATTTAGCCTTGGAGCCATTTCTGTCCAGAATTCGGCAAAACAGTGACATAAAAGGATTCACATCCAAAGACATCCAGATTAAACTAGCTGCTTACGCTGATGATGTATTATTATTTCTTTCCGATCCTCAATCCTCTGTACCAGCTTTTTTACATGAAGTAGACCTCTTTGCATCTGTCTCCGGTTATAAGCTCAATCGGGATAAATGCGAGATATTACCCCTAACAAAATATACGTTTAAAGATGATTTCTGATCTTCTAATTTTACCTGGAACTCACATCACATAAAATATTTGGGTCTTTATTTCACTCCTTTATTATCATCTACACTATCTCTTTGTATGGAGAATTGTTTACAAAAAATCTCTTCTTTGACGTCCAGATGGCACCCATTATATCTTTCCTGGTGGGGTCGTTTAGACACCATCAAAATGATGCTTTCTCCACTGGTATTGTTTACTACCTCTAATATTCCTTTCCCCATCCCTTTAAAAATGTTTTCAAAAATTAACTCTTTGCTAACTTCATTTTTATGGAATAAGAAATCACCCCGTATGTCCCTTTTACGTTTAACGAAAACTAAAACAGATGGTGGGGTTAATTTTCCGGACTTCCTTTCTTACCATAAATCCTTCTTACTTCGTCAGGCCTCTAGATGGCTTTCTGAGACTCCAATGGAATGTCCTATTTGGGTTTCACTTGAAAGGTCGTTTATCTCTCCTTTCTCTTTTAAGGAATTTATTTCTTTTCTCGCAGACCTTCTTCTATGTCTACTCCTATTCTCAAATATACATGTAAGCTTTTGGGCTTTCTCCCATCTCCATCCCCTACTGATCAGGATTCCTTTCTCAATTCTCCTTTATGGCATAATACTCTCATTTTAATTCGTGGTAAACCTTTTTATTGGAAGTCCTGGAGAAATAAAGGTTTAGTGTGGACGCATCAGTTGTTTTCTCATAATCAACTGCTATCCTTCGCAGAGGCCAGTCATCTTTTCCACTTACCCCCTCCTTTCTTCCCATGTATAATTTACTTACACAGGCTCTTTCTAGTGCACTTTCCCATTTTCAACTACATTCCGTTTCTCCAGAAGTTAATAACTTATTACCCTTTCTCCTTACGTCTCCTAGAGCTTCTAGCATATATACCTTTCTGCGATCTCCGCAACTCGATAGACTTAAATCTAAGGTTGAGCTGTCCTGGGAGGAGGATTTTGGAGTTGAGTGGTCCCTTTCTCTCTGGAACAGGATATGGCTCAAAATCAGGAAAACTTCTAGGGCTGCTAATGTTACACAGACATTGTTTTTTATTTATAATAGGCTTCTCCTTCATCCAGTCACATTACATAAAAGACATTTCACGACACCAGACACTTGCTGGTCTTGCTCATCTCCACTAGCTGATTTAAAGCACATGCTTTTCACTTGCCCTCACGTACATAAGTTCTGGACATCTGTTTGGGATCAAATCAATTCCATATTTAGTTCCACTTTTTCCTTTTCTTACACGCATTTATTCCTAGGTAGTGTATCCCCTATATGGGAAAATAATGTTTCTGATATCAAAATTGTTGATGTACTACTGGCAGTGGCCTTCCAACAAATAACGAAAAACTGGAAAGACTTTAAGTCTTTATCATTTCAGGCTTGGTGGTATGCGGTGTGTTATCATCACAGGTTGGATACAGCATCTGTTCACCCAATTCAATTATCCATGAAGCGTTCAATCATATGGTCTCCTGTTACATCCTTCATTGATTGTAGTGCTAAACGTTCTTTCTCCTTGTCTCCTGCTCAGCAAGAGGTTGCCCGACCTCCGTGATATTCCATAATTTTTGTTTTTTACATATTATATTAAGATTTTAATTTGTTGAATATACTATGTTATCGATTGGTTGTGATTTACAATGTACGGTTGGCTAGATGTACTAATCTACATATTTGTTATTTCTCTCTATTAAGACCACCATGGAGCTTTACTTCTCCCCCTTCTCTTCTCTATCTTTCTATCCCCCTCTCCTTCTCACTTATCTCTCCTTCCCCTCCCCCTCACATGAGTTAATATCATCATTTACTGTTTATGTATTATTCTTCCGATAATTGTAACATGTTTTATATATTATCAACAAATAAAATTTCTTTTAAACTCAAGAAGCAGACGTTGTTCTGATTCTTACAGCGCTGTTCACCACCTGGATTGTTGCTGTCCAGCTGCTGCATCTAAGGCAGACCCCACTTTAAAGAAGTTTGTGATGGTCTGGGTTGGAGCTATTTTTCATACAAAGGGCAATGTGGGATCATTTGGGCAGAGGCTGGGCTTTTGAGGAAGGGTTAAATGATACTGATATTGGAAAGGAAGGATAGACGTCTGGTGTTAATGATTTCAGAGAGGTGCAGGAGGCACCATAATGGTGCAGAGTTAACAGAGGCAGAGGAGACACCAAACGTAATTATTTTAGGGAACTTGCCTATATTGACAAGGAAATGCATTTAAAAAAAAAATTATATGTATTTGTGTATTTGGGGATTATGAGTCTGATATTGAAAGTGTTGCTACTGCAAACCCTGCAATAAAAAAAAATTACAAGGTCATTTGACTGCAAAGATGTTTTGAAAGCTACAATTTATGAACCAAAAATAAGAAGAGGTATGAAAGATGTCGCAAATGGAATGAATCAGAGCTTTGAGGCCACCACGGCGAAGTTGTCCCGGTGGGCCACCTTCCCATTGAAGACTCATATTGGATATCCTAAGAGCAGGTAGTAGACCAATGCCTGCTTCACCGTGTTACTAAACAAGAAACATAAAAACTTTTTTTTTTTTTAAACTCAGCAGTCATCTCTTTTAATGGACAAGGCCCGACTATTATTCATAAGGCAGATAGTTTGCGACCTCCCTGAGAATGTACGATTTGCAATGTGACGTAATAGTACATAGGTTATTGGGACTCTTAACCTCGGCCCTTCCAGTCACAATCAGGGTAGAGGCTCCAGGATTTTCTCATAGATGTACAAACTTTAATAACCATTCACCTCGTGTCATGCACAGAACTGTAATAAATTATGTGAAAGTACATCCTCCAGTTGTTACACATGGACTGCTCCTAACGCTGTTCCAATTTGAGCACACTATTTTGAGCGCCTCTGCTCACTGGCTGGAACAAGCAAGAAAAGTATACAAAAGTGTCCAACAGCTGCATGTATCTGGTCAGTTAGTTTATCTCCCACACATCAAGCACATTATGATGAAAGACGCAGGACTACTGGGACGATGCAAAAGTGTCTTGCTGGAGCAACAGAGAAGTCTCAATTTCAACATTAGACTTGGGGTCAGAAAGATAAAGTATCCTAAAAAGAGGAACTTTAAAGCCCCGATTACACATTTTGAAATGCAGATACCGATTTCCACCAAGACCTTACAGCTTAGAATGCCTTAATGTACAAAACTGATAGGGTTTGAATTGAAATATTAAAAAAGACTTATGATTAAACAGGCCGTTTCATGTGCCTAATAAATCCACAAAAAAAATGTTAGACTCACATTGTGTGGTTGGATAACAAACCAGAGGAAATAAAAGGGATTCCGCATGATGGTTAGGATAAGAATGTCAACCTTATATAATAGAAAACAAAGGTAAAATATTTCAGTAGATGTTAGCCAGCAAAACACTGATTGTCTTATAATGTTGATACGGATCAATCACATCAGTAGCCAAAAATAGGCGTATGCAGATATATTTTCAACATTGACTGATCCACTTCCAAGGCGGACTATTAATTAAGGCAGGCTAGTAGCAGCAAACTTGAAATTGTGAGGCATGTTTAAGAAATGTACTTTAAAACAACCAAATCACTAAAGCACTCAAAGGAATGACAACGCGTTTATTCCTGCTCTCACATACCAGTAATTAACATTAAACCGCTTTTAATTCCAAATATCGGTAGGAAACCCCTTATGCTACGAATACGGAAACAAAACACGTTCTGAAAACGGATCTGTGCGGCTGTCCGAGGCCCCCGCAGGGGGCCACTAAAGAGGGCAGCCCTCTAGTAACATCTGGGCACCCCACACCCCCCCCCTTAGGGGCAGGGACTCGGGGAGGAGTCCCCACAGCCTGGTTGTGGCGCGCGAGCCAGGTGTCACTTCCTGGGCGCGAGGACAGGGGGAGGGGTATATAGGCCTCCCCCACCATTTTGTCCTCCTCTTTCACGCGCCGGACACGCCGTCTGTGGGTTGCTGCGGGACTCGGTGCCCTGAGGTCGTGCTTCAGTGCGTTAGAAGCGAGGTGAGTGCTACCCCAGACACCCCCCCCCCTCTTTGGGTCCCACCACGCTGGCCATGGCCCGTGTGGGATCCCGTCCCAGGAGCAATTTCTCTGGCCCGGCCCCGCAGCGTCGTAGTGATGGATTGGGACGGGGGCAGTTTAGGGGGGGTGGGGCTCATGCTACAAGGCATCTCGCCGCGCATCCTTGTCCCGCAAACGAAGGAGATTTGTTTAACTCCTCTCGCTACCCCCATGCACGGTCCCTCCCGGCTTCGGCATCCACAGGGCTATAGAGGCGATGCTGCAAGGGGCAGCATCCGGAGCAGTGGGCACGACTGCGAGGTAGCTCGTGGAGCGACTGTGGCCTAGCGGTCATAGCTGCGGACTGTGGCGCTCGTGAAGCAGGTTCGAGTCTTGGTGGGCTCAGTATCCGGTAATCCCAGAATAAATATGTCCCTTCATCGTTTCCCCGCATTGAGTCTGACGGCGGATCTCCGCGATGGGGCCCTCACTCCCTAGCACCCCGTTGATCTCCTCAGCACGGCCTCCCCGAATCTCTCTAGCCCTGGGGCAGTAGATGTGTCCCCTGCCGCAGCCATGCAGCTGTTGCACGTGCAGGCGGCTTTGTGGCTCAGGGCGGGTGTTATGGGGTGGTCACTATCCAATGATCCTGTCATTACATTCCTCCGGTCCCCCATATCTCTGAAGAGACCCTCACTTGATCTGCGAGTCGGGTCGTTAGGCGGCAGCATGCTGGGTGGCTGCAGAGAGGGGAGTAACCCGTGGCTGAGTGGTCTGGGGCACTGCGTTCAGGTCGCTGTGTGACACGACGTGTCCCGTTGGTTGATCTGGTTGCGGGGGCAGGAGATCAGTCCCCCGCCAGCGATACATTTTGCTAGGCTGGGGTCACGACTGGTGTGGCAGAGGGGCGTGTCCTGGGGATTTCACTGGAGGCGTCGTGCAGAGCATGAAGCATCACAAGTTATGCCAGGGTTGGAGCCCGCGTGGTGCCAGGTGGCTGTGCTTTCAGCTAGGGGGTAGGATCCGGGCTTCGTTCCCGGCCGTTGCAGCGCCAGGGACACAGCTCAGTGGAATAGCGCATGCCTGGCATGGATGAGGCCCCGTCCCCCATACCCACTTCACATGAATGCCCAAGCCCCAGACTGGGGTTGTTCTTGTCCTCCCGGGCATCAGGCCGGGGAATTGTGCCTGTAAAGGGCTGCGCGGTCGAGTGCGGCCGGAGTGACTGCACCGTTTTTACAAGCGGTGGGTGGGGAGCATAAGAACAATGCACGGTAGGCCCCCGCGGCCTCGGTGTGCCCGTAACCTGACTGGGCCAGTCGCCCGCCAGCACCAGTGTTTCATGGGTATCGCGGTGTCTGCTCGCCCCTAGCTGATCACAGGCACGCATCTGCCCTTAATTTTGCCAGCGCACACCGGGCAGCACCCCCTGCCTGGTTCCAACAATCGATCACCTCGAGTTCGGGGGCAGAGGCGACAGGGCTGAAGGGTACAACCTTAAACTGGGCCCACAAGCAGCAGCAGTTTAGCGCCCCCTCCCCCGCCATGTATGATCTCCCATGTACGGCGGAGAGGGGAGGGCCAGAGTGAGAAGAGTCCCAGTGACAAAGGCTTGAGGGACCAGATGTGGGCAACTATCGGTGAGTGTGCCCCCCCCGTTTGGGCGGTTTGCTTGGTCTCCTGGCGATGCCTCTTAGGACCTGCTGTCCCGGTTTGCGGGTATTTGGGGGCAGGTCTGACCTGACGACATCGGGCGTGCGAGTAAATTGAGTGGCACATTTGCGGCATAAGAAGGGCCGGGCTCGCGCACGCTGAGTGCCGTGTTTTTCAGGGGGTGGCATACATCCAACCGGCTGTGGAGGTTAATGAGCAGGGCCTAGTGTCACGAGGACAACATTCCCTAAATTCTGCAATATGCAGTGCTCTGATGTTTATTTGTCTGGGTTATTCCGCGTGCTTGAATGGCAAGCTGGCCATGTGGTAGAGGTGCCCTTTGTCAGAAGAATGAAAGTTTGCACCTTGTGACCTTGATCTGACAGCCTGACTGGTAACCAAAAGCAGCCCTGAATAGTTCACCTGTCAACCTATGGTTCACTGAGCAAGCAAGTGCCTCTACCTCTCCGGTGGGATGGTACGGGCAGTTGGTTTCTACCCATATTCACATTTTAAGAACATGGGGTTAAATGTGGGGAGACTTTTCGGTTTAGCCCCCGCACCCAGGAGCATTGTTAAGTGGAACCGACCTCCATCGGACCAGATTCCTGTGCGCCATCCTGTCCCTAGCTGTGGGCAAACTTTGGGCGTCTGAGGCATTAAATGTGCGCGCAGTTTGGACATAGTTGGCTGCAGAGCTGCTTCTCAACCTGTGTAAAACATGTACATAGCTTGGGTGTTTATTAACCAGCGAAGGGCCAGTTGGGATTTCAGCGTTTCCCAGGCATGCAACTGGAGGGACAGCTAAAATGCAGATAATTTTACAATGTTCCCCTCTGCCATGGGGCCGCAGGGTGTTAAGGCCACGAGCCTGGTCCTGACCAAAGCAAATGGTTGGGCAGCCTTTTGACTTGAATTGCTACTGTGGTAGTGCGCTTCTCACAGCCAATGAACAGGCAGTTTTCACGGTTATATTACCACTGGGGAATGTCTGAACGACGGGGGAGTGACAGGGGACACTGTGCAGGGAGCGGCTGCGGGCACCATTATGGGAATACTCAGTGTGAACCGAGAGTCAGCGTCGCACAGCGCCAGCCATTCAGCGGCCTTTAAGAGGAACCAGCAAGGTCACACAAGGTATATTCAGCGAGTATACTTGTGAGTGTAAGATGTCTTTGCTTCATAAAATGTTCACAAATGCTGATGAACTTGTTCAAACCTTTGCCCGGAGGGCCACCGAGCGGGCAGTGACTTTTAAGTGGCACAACAGATTGGAGTCTGGTCGGGGGCACAGAATTGCGTGTCGGTAGGCCTCTAGCCCGTGCACTCGCACACCTTCACCATGTCTTGAATTTGTTGTAAATTTACTTTTGGATGTAGTCCAGTGTCAAGCGCCTACGCGCGGGAGCACGGTGCTGCTCGCTGTGGCCATCGGATAGAGGGGGGGTCTGTGTTTCCCTCGCCGGTATTTTCGCAGAGCTTGGTTTGAGCCGGTGGTTTCTGGAGCTTGGCATCGGCCGCCGGCCCTTGTGGTCGCTTGCCACATGGTGGCGCTGTTTGTGTGGTTTGTTGTGTGGTTAAAGATGAGCACAGCAGTTGTTTGTTGTTTAATGTGCATTGGAGACAACTAGTTCCCGCTCCAAAATCATTCTTCCCGTCTGGTGGTAGGCTCAAGCATCCTGTGAAGCGGGGCAAATCACTTAAGTTACCTCGAGCAGTCTGAGTTGTCGCACTCATAGGAGTGGCGAGGTTAGTAGTTGTGCGGGCAACTAATAAGCATTGACTAAGCCAATGGATGGGCTTGTTGTAGGTGTAGTGCTAGAAAATGTCAGGCATAGTCTTGATGTCACTCACCGATGCGCTGGAATTATGTAAACGTCATACATAGCAATCTGCGACAATGGCAGCTATGGATGGGGCCGAGCTAGCATGCACGTTCAGCATCCTCAAACTAGGCCTGTTCCAAGATAGGCAACCTGATTATGGAGCACTGAGCCTGGCCAGCGCACCATTTTGCTGTCTGCTTGCGGTGACTCAGTCCAAAGTGGGATTTGTCGGTGCACCATGAAATGGACCCGGTTCTCTTTGCGGACAAAGAGTAGGTACGAGCATATAAAGATAATTAATATTTCTGGTCATTTAGCTATTAGCTGCCCAGTTGTGTGAGCAAATAACCTGCAGGTAATTTTGGAAAGTGAGGCTGCTGAGTTGCTCAAGCATTGTCTGCCTCGCTTCAGGGCCAGTGATTGTTACTTTTCAAGGTTGAGACTCAATTTCTTAGTTACATTTTGTGGTGCTTGGATAGGTTGCCAATATTCATATAGCACGGCACTAAAGCAGTAGTTTTGTGGAATGTTGGAATGGGAGGTAACTTACAAGAAACTCATTATAGTTCTGGGCGTCTTCGCTACAGGCTAACAGTGCAGGTACGGTGCTCTGGTTGTGTGCCTTGTTTTACCAGTTTTGGGCCTTGGACACCAGGGTTGTTGACTCCGGCATCGTGGTTGACGCAGTTCAAGGGTACTGAGCTGCGTGGTGCCGGTGAGAATTGCCAGGTTGATGATAGATGCAGCTTCCTCCATGACTTTCCAGTTCACTGGAAAAGGGCAGTTCGCTGAAAGCACCATGGTTCAATAAAATAGCTAGCCCAGTGTGGGGCGGATGCCGGCACGAGCCAAGTTTGTCTCCAATGCGAGGATTGTGCACCGCCATTTCATTTCAAAACTGCTGCCGCTTTCTGGTTTCGGCACATGGCATGCGCGCATGTGACCGGTCTGGCTGTTGCCGAAGTACGGAGGGCGCTGAGGGACTCCGGTGGTCTCTATGATTCCCTGATAAACTGCTTCTAGAGGTTTCGTTTGGCTACGGCTGGGTTTTACCCACATTTACCTGCTTCATGGGGCTGTACAGGATCTCAGTTGATTCGGGATGTGATGTTGCTTAGTGGTAATGGTCTCATTTGCGGTTCAACTTGCTTTCGAGTGAATTGAGACATTTTATTCAATGGTCAACACATTAAGAGTGACAGACCCACCATTTAAGAATGAAGCATTCTCAATACGCTATGCAACGAAGCTTAAATTAGGGCTTAATTTACCTTATACAACTAAACAAGCATTGTCTAAGCCAATGGTAGTGACATATTGCAGGTATAGTGTGGTTTTGCAGTATACAGCTGGAGGCAATGACAGAAGCCGCGAAATGCCAGCTGGCGGCGCACTAAGCTTATACAAAATGCCAGCGTATGGGTCACCCACACACATATGCATTGACCATGCATCCAGGAGGTGCAGACACAGCATCCGTCAGTGCAGATGACGGATGAGTTTTCAGGCTATAAGGACATGGTGATCCACCCATGCCTTGGTTTAGGCGAAGTGTCACACAGAGCGGCCTTGTAGGGCATGAGATAGTGTAAATTCACGCCATGTCTACATGTTTATTGGCTGGTGCACCGCTTGGTCATCAGTCTGTACCCTCGTACTGGGGATCATCCAGGTAAGGGGGCACATTAGGGCTTAGTCACCCCAGAATGATACGCACAAAGAGAGGCCCTGCGAAAGGTTGAGACTGCATTGGGCAATTGGCTACGAGGGCCTTTATGAGGAACATCTGCTGGCACCATATAGAAACAGGTACCATGTACACTGGGTGGGCATTCCTCTGCAACCAAGGGCAGGTTTCAGGTTGCTTCAGTTAAGACATATTCACCCGCGCTTTAGCCAGGGCAGCAGGCTGGTGGTGGTGGTTGTCATCTAACAAGTGTGCTGCGGTGCAAAACAGTTTGGTAAACACTGCGTTAGAGCCAAATGGCGACAGGGTATTATAGACCATCTGGCATTCCCAATATTCAGGAAAGGGCAGGTAGTTGCCCAGAATGTTCCCCACTGGTTCCCACAGACTTGTCTGCCCCCTGGGTTACCCTTCTATGGGCTAGAACCTGAGACTGGAATGGGCATCTTCTGTGACCGGTGTCCCAAATACGTTGATAGTCAATGCTGGGGTAGATGTACCATGTAGGTCATGATTACTACTTGGGTTGTCCCTAAGTTTTGGGGTCAAACTAGGTTGGAGCATTAAGTCTACAGTCCTTAGGGAAGCATCCAGCATTCCTTCAATCCAAGCAAGGGCAGTTAGCGATAGATAAGTATCAGCGAGTGGGTAACATACACCGGCTATTCAGCGACATCGTGCCCCGGGGCACGCGCGCTTCACAAAACACAGAGCTGCAACCAGAAGGGTGCCAAGTAGCAAAACCAGTAAATAGGTTTAAGATGTGTGTCTCTAGCCTTACAGCTGTTTGAAGCCAGTCTCATTTTGAGGTACGCCCAGGTGAAAATTGGGTGCTTCTTAAGGTTCTCATGACCAATGCGGTTTGTGGTATCTCCCAGCAGATCCACTGAAAGTGTACTGCAGCTAACATGAAACTGGGAATCTGGGATTCCGCCACTTTTGCGAGTTTAAGAATCCAGGGTCAGAGATGGTTGTAGGTACTGGCATCTGTGTTCCAACGGCAGTTTAACAAGCGAGGTGCACTGCGTAAGTTGTAACTACACGAAAGGGTGAGGTGTCGCCAATAGCGGGCATAATACATATATGGACAAACCAGATTTCACACCAATAAGGTGTTCACCAGGGTTAGCACTCAAAGGGGTCTGTGCAATTGTCTGGTCAACGGGGTGAAGTAAGTGCACCCCAGAACCAAGGGTAGGTGACCTGTTGCTGCAGTTAAGCTCAAAACCCCGCACGATCATCTATATTAGCCACGCTTGGTGAGCGCGGTCAGCCAACATAGTGTGCTGCCGTTCCAATAAATGGGGTAACAAGGTGTCAAGCACAATGGGCTACTATGTCAATAGAACATTTGGCACGCCCAGTGTTCAACAAAAACTAAAGTTTAACGGAGCAGGTAATTTTCCACCGCTGAGGATGCTCCGGGTTGGCAGTGGGTACCCCCGCCCCCCCTATTTGGGAGTATTCTAGAATGGGGGTAAAGTAGGACTTAGTCAATCTTGAATGTCAGGCACCTTATTGCAGACAGTACGCACTGTGCAAATCAGACAGATTCTCTAAGCGGGTATTCCTAGGGGGTTTCACCACAGAGGGAGCTGAGCGGGCAAAATTCCCATAAGGAATAAGGGATGCAGGGGAAGTGCTGGAGGGCAGCCTTGCTCATTGTCACATTCGCCAGCTATGAACATTCCTGTGCGTCATGATTTAGCAAGCAAAGGGACTGTGCTAATGTTAAGTATAATCCTTCTCGCCCTAATAGCCAAAGTAGGCAGGCGGGTGAAGGAGCGGTCTCCTAACATGTGGGCTGCTGTCCCAGAGATGGGAGACACAGGTGTCCAGGCACACACGGTGCTAGAAGGGCGGCAGCTAGGTGAGATCAGCAAATAGATGGGGCAAGGTGTGCCGTAGTGTCTGAATTCGTTCCGGCCAGAGTTGGCACGGGGAGGAGTTATGTGAGGCAGTGGAACTTTCACGCAGAAGGGTGAATAGTTAATTGCACAAGTCACAGGCCAAAGGGGCTTTGGTTTCATCAGACACTAGCTGATTCAGGCTACCGTCAAGGGCTATCGTGAGATACATGGGGTTCATTTATCACTGGTAGGGATGTATCCCTTTCTTCTAGATTGGCGGGAGGCTCTAGAGAGGAGAGGTTGCAGGTAAGACCATAGCTGTTTTGGTGGGGGGCTCTGGCGGCGACTGTGGCCGCCTCCAGAGCTGTGGCGGAGTTACAGGGCGATCTGGAAGCAAATGGGTACAGAAGGGTACCTCTGCGCGGCACCATAGGGGGTGCCAAAGCCAAATCCCTGGAGCCTCATGGGAGGTTCCAGGAAAACCGTGTCGGCGCCCCGTTAGTCCTTCAGGCGGTTGTGGGCCTGAACAACCGGGGGTTTGCTATGCTACGCTCCACCCTGAAAGGGGCGTGAGTAATAAGGGACCATGTGTCACGTGATCCGGGAAGAGGATCACCAGAAGGGGCAGCACAGATGGGGTTTGCCCCAGTGCTGCTTGGCTCTTCAGGCGGGCAGGCGGCCCAGATGGTTGCCTGCCCTTGGATCGCCCGTAAGATAACCCACCATATTACATAACGGTGTATGTAATAAACCTGCAGCAATTTTACCCAAACAGAAAATGTGTGGTGTGTTTTATTTACTAGCATGCATGCTACGTTGGAGGGGTGGGGAGCGTTGCCAATGGTGGTACTATGCGGCTGTCCGAGGCCCACGCAGGGGGCCACTAAAGAGGGCAGCCCTCTAGTAACATCTGGGCACCCCACACCCCCCCCCCTTAGGGGCAGGGACTCGGGGAGGAGTCCCCACAGCCTGGTTGTGGGGCGCGAGCCAGGTGTCACTTCCTGGGCGCGAGGACAGGGGGAGGGGTATTTAGGCCTCCCCCACCATTTTGTCCTCCTCTTTCACGCGCCGGACACGCCGTCTCCCACCCTACCGCTTACCCGGCGTGGTTCGTGGCAGGCAGGAGGCAGAGAATGTTGTAATGTTGTCTTTTTTCATTGCAGGCGGAGTTACAGGGCGATCTGGAAGCAAATGGGTACAGAAGGGTACCTCTGCGCGGCACCATAGGGGGTGCCAGAGCCAAATCCCTGGAGCCTCATGGGAGGTTCCGGGAAAACCGTGTTGGCGCCCCGTTAGTCCTTCGGGCGGTTGTGGGCCTGAACAACCAGGGGTTTGCTATGCTACGCTCCACCCCGAAAGGGGCGTGAGTAATAAGGGACCATGTGTCACGTGATCCGGGAAGAGGATCACCAGAAGGGCAGCACAGATGGGGTTCGCCCCAGTGCTGCTTGGCTCTTCAGGCGGGCAGGCGGCCCAGATGGTTGCCTGCCCTTGGATCGCCCGTAAGATAACCCACCATATTACATAACGGTGTATGTAATAAACCTGCAGCAATTTTACCCAAACAGAAAATGTGTGGTGTGTTTTATCTACTAGCATGCATGCTACATTGGAGGGGTGCGTTGCCAATGGTGGTACTATTCATCAATAATTCACAATACGCCCCATGCAGCAAGCGCACCATGAGCTGAAGGAAGACATATACAACCGTGATCATACTGGGGCTAGTTCCTCTGCGTAACAACAATATACATAAGAAAATGTGACCTGTCAAAACATTGCAGAGATAATAAAGACGACACTCAAGTTAAAAAAAAAACAGACCCACCAATCTCATGGTACACAGTGTGCACCAAACGGATGACTACTTATGTAGAAAATGGAACCCCAAATGTACGTTGGCCATCTGCTACATGTCGACTGCTTTAAATAAATATAACTGCATCTAGGCCCGTACTGTTTAATGGTATGCTTACATGTTTAACTTCATGGCATCATCTTTCCGTCGGAATCCAGTCTTATCATTATGTAACACTTCTCAAACATTACGAAAAAAAACACACCAGGCAGTAAGGACGCCTCCTCCGGTTCCACTGCATGAAACTCGCTTCTAAATACAAACGCAGAAGTGGCTTCGCTGAAAAGGACATATTATTATAGGAACATTTGCCATGCGTTTGTACCATCTTTGTAACGTTGCCCAAATTCAATAATAACCTCACGCAAATCTATTATTTGGTTCACAAGTACGACGCGAGTATACATGATCCCGAGGAGTTCATTTTAAAAATGTCAAAACGTTAACACTGGAATTCAAAAGCACAGTATGTGCTCAATATGGGTTTGGTGATGAAACACTGGGATGTAAAAAAAACAAGCATTTGCAATGCAATAGGACTCGCATTTACGCGAGACCTATTGCATATTGCATCGGGGCACGGACAACGGGAGTGCCGGCGGGGGGAGAAGGGGGCACAAAGGAGTGCTCACAGTCCAGGTACGGTGTAACACTCGAAGTAAAGGGGCAGTAGCCATGGGAGGTGACAAATGATGACATAGCCGTCATAAGGAGGGACTAACAAGCCTCAAAATGAATCAGAAGGCAGCATTTATTGAGGACAAAGACACAAGCCAATGGGCGGAGAGTGGGCGGAGCTTCCACGAAGCTTCCACTTCCTTCTGAATACTGCATGCCTCCCAAAGCGAGCAGCGCATGCGCTCTGCCGCTATAGGCTCGACCTAAAAAGGTCTCCTCTTTGTCTTCTTCCAAGTTAATGGCAGAAGAGAGAATAGGCTCTCACTAATACCCGGGTCTTCTTTTAACTGTATGATCATGTATATGTTTTAACTAAAGTTTTCTCACAGATCCAGTAAATTCTCTATTGCTTGGTTCATTTGGGGTGCAGAAGGAAAGTAAAATAGCATAGTTCCAAAACTTGGGGTCTTAATATAAAGAAGGCTTCTTTCTAGGGCCGTGTCATGATGAGCTATGTTGACTCAACCGTGAGGTGGGCATCAGATATATTTCAGATCTGGCTTCAACACGACCCCTTTTATTATGGAAATCTATATGGTCAAAAGAGGAAACATTATTTACTCAATCTATTATACGGGACTGCCTCAAATTGGAGAATTGTTTAAGAATACCCTGGCTTAATTATATTATTTATTGGTTTAAATCTTTATTCAATTGTGACATCAGAACGGATCCTGGGTGTACTCTTTCTGTTGCTAGAGCTGAGATAAAACTAACCATGCTAGCAAATAAAATAGAGGCTCGTTCATGTGTTATCAAGAATCAATCAACTTTCTCTTTTATTCGCAATTGGACCTTAAACAGGGTTTTCAAAGTTATTTATCAGCAGTGACTAGAGTTTCACATCGATTTGTGCTGACACGCTTAAGATTGGGTATTGTACATCATCTTGTTAATTTTCCAATTATGAAACAGTGTTCTGTTCATGTATGCCCATGTGATGGAGTCTCAAGACAAAGCTGCTGCCATATGTTATTATTCTGTCTATTTTATTCCCATCTTAGGAGATTTTATTTAAAACCTTTTTTCTACATTACAATATAAGATCCACTACAGATGCCTTGAACCTGCTCTTTAGATTGGATGACCCACGATTATGCTTTTATTTAGCTACATTTCTTCTGAAATCTATTAGTGTTAGGAAATCTATGATTATTGATATCTGATTGTGTGTTTTAAGGGTATTATGAATTTATTTATATGTAATTATATGCATTTGCACTTTTGAATTGGGATAATATATGATCCAGTAAATGTTTGGACCTTCATGTGAATTATGCACTTGCACTTGTATCTGTATTAACATGTTTACGCACCTTGATGTATTCGCTTTTTTATCCCACTGTTTTATATTTTTTCGGATTTTTCTGTAGATCGAGCTTTTTTATGTCTGTATTGCTTATATGGTTGATTTATTTAACCGAATAAAAGCTCTAAAATCGAAATCGAATCGACTCAACGCAAAGCTAAGTTTTTGCTTTTCACAAATAAACTCCCAAAGTGGGACTTTGTTTTTGAAAAACAAAAAAACTAGTGACCCCCACATCCATTGAGTTTTTCCTCTCAGTGTCGGGGCTCATTATTTGTTTTCCATGCCCCTCACCACCATGATTTACCTGGCAGTGATGGACAGAGAAAGAAGCCCATCTCACCGTCCACCCTAATTAAGACGGATGGTGTAATGCTCTTCCTCTCAGGACCCCTTCTTATTTGGGCTGTCAGGGGAAGCCTTCCATTGCCGCAGACAAGGGGGCTCAGTGGGCAGAAAGTTGGCAGTCCTCGCAGTCCTAAATTGGGCAGACAGACTGTCAGCTTGGGGGACATGGTACTCTGTCTAATTTGGTAGGAGTATTCTGTCAGCCAAACTATAAATCAACCACTTTGACTGTCATAATTTTCTGGCCTCTACACATTAGTTGTTTAAGCCTTGTAAGTTAGGCTTAATAATAGGGATGGGTGAAGTAGTGTCATTTTTCCACACGTTTTTCCACATGAAAATTAGGACATTAGCAGTGGCTATCATTGTTACACCCTTGTTCACTAGGGAGACAAGCATATATGAGGTATGCACTGATGTACAAAATGGATTGAGATATACAGGGGCCAAGGTATGCACAGCTAGTTTGTGCTGAACAACAAGGACAGAGAGCACAGATGCCAGACGACAGTTTCACCTGTGCTAAAACAATTGACCATATTGGAAAATGTGAACAGAAAAACAGGGGGCGAAAGTGGAACATTTGCATTTTCCCTGTGCTATAAACAAAAATGTGAGTGCCAATGCAGATTATGAATTTTCCATGTCAAACAGCAGCTGTGGGACACAATGCATTACAACCCCCTTAAACTCCCCCTTATCAGACTCTGCTCACTTTGTAAAATCTAACGTCATTTAAGATTACAAAGTACATTTTGTGATAAGTATATTTTGTGTTGAGTGAATGGAAAGTGAAGGAGGAAAACGATCACTCGTATTATTTTAAAAAAGCGAAAGGGAAAATGAAAGACAGAATTTCCTTAAATTATTTTGCTGTCTTCGACCATTACCAACCTCTTTTCCAGACTTACAAAGATGCAAGGATCACCTTGTGGGATCAAATGTAATATTGCATTTTCCCATCTGACTAGCATGCTTGGATGCACAGTCTGAAGCAGGCTGTTTCCTTCTTTGCCTACCCACGGTTGTTTCGTCGAGCAGTGAATGTCTATCTTAAATGAGGTCGGGTGTAGGTAGAAACTAGACACAGCATAACAAAATTATCATGTTCCCAATAAAGAACTTCCCATCCAGAGTTTTTTCTTAGTTAACGGAAAAACCCTATAATGCGCCTTTAAAGAAATCAAACCAATTAAAAGTGATCCTAACATTATGAAATTACAGAACACAATGAACATAAAGTATGAGCAATGATTACAAATTATCATCACTTGGTAGCCAACTACTACTGAAAGGTACTGCTCGTTATTATTACCCTATGTGATATCAATTTAGTTCAAAATCTAATGTTCACAAGCACTAAGGTTCCTCATTCATGAGAGAAAACACTATGCTATTCTATGCAATGGGACCTGACCACTTCAGCCACAATTGTACCTCCCTCTCTCTTGTTTATCTTAATGAAAGTGAAACCCAGTTCACAATGTGAGGATCACGGTGCTCCCTCCCTTAGAGCAAATCATTAACTTATGTTATTCTCCGGAAATGGAGATGATTATCGATCCTGTTACAAACTCCTGCACCTTACTGCTCTGTCGACGATCAATAAGTGATCTCATTCACTAATATAATTATAACCTCAACAGCAGAATTGATGGACCCTGTGGAAAATCTTCATACCATATTAAACAGTTTACCTCAGTTCTCGGTGCTCATGGTACAGGTTTTAAAGCTGACATTTGATGGGGGAGATCTGCTTACTCTTCTGGTTTGGAGTTAGGGTGTCCCTGAATCTTAAGTGTCTGATATCCTGCTGCCTCTAGGTGTTAATAATTCTAGGCAACTGCTCTGAGCTCAAGAAGGCAAGATCTTTGCAATAAAGAGGGCCACACTCGGCTCTGACCCTTAGATAATATTGGGATGTGAGCCCACGAGGATAAAGCCACACATAACCGAGTGCAGAGAACCTTCTACGAGCTCCTGATCTGGCTAGCAGGCAAGCCCACCAGATAGATCACCCCAAGAGCAGGACAGAAGCATGACACCCAAATGTGGCCTGGGGACTCTTATTTCAGCCTTCAGGCTGTGTACCTGTTGAGTTGATGTGTGGAAATCAATCGTTTAGTATAGGATAGTGCTTCTGGATATCTTGGACTGTTGCTGCTTTCATAAATGCAAATGTTGACCCAACAGTAGGTCAAGCTGGCAGTGCTTCTGTACGGTATCAAACATAGGGGCATATTTAATAGGGGCTTATCTAAAAGTGACGTTGTGGTGGCGATAGGGGCTTCGCCTTATTTACAAAGCAGCATTAAGCCACTTAACGTGGCTTAACACTGCCTTGTAAATAAGGCACCCTTTTATGCTGTACTTAGCGTGAAAGGGGAGGGCAATGGGTGTTGCGGTGGGCGTTCCACAGCAACACCCATTGATTTTGACGCTGCTCCCCATTTACAAGGGTGCCAAAATTAAGATCAGGGAAAACCTGGTCCTAAACAGGCGAAACAAGGAGAAATGCTTTACTTCTCTTCGTTTTTGATGTTTCCATGTGTGCTGCATTGTGCAGCACACTAGAAAGAGCAAATTGCCTATGACTGTTTATGTGCAGGAAGGTGACCCTTCCTGCACATAAACAATCAAAAAGAAAATGACGTTTTGCAACTTCTATGTGTGCTGCATTAAGCAGCACACATAGAAGTTTCAAAACGCCATGAATGATTGTTTATGTGCAGGAAGGTTTCCCTGCACATAAACAATCATTTCCCCCAACACAGACACCCTTGCACTACAGTGCAAGGGTGCTTGCTTTGGCGCTAGGCAGCTGAACTCAGCGCCAGCGCCAGGGGAAAAGCAGGGGTGCGCCGCATTCTTGTGAATACAGCACAATCCTGCGTTTTCAGAATGGAGAAGCGTGGCGTTAACAATGTTTGCTTAACGCCATGCATCTCCATTCTGTTGTAAATATGCCCCATAGTCCCAGCCACATGGAAAGGGGCAGCACTCCAAGCATCATCAGAGAGGCACCATAATAGCGTCTTTTGAGAACGATTATTGTTGCTTGTTTTTGTGCTCTTTGCACGTCCTTATGTTTTTTTTGTGAGTCAGGTGTTTTCTCTGTTACAGGATTCACATTCTTCCACTGCAAGTAATCTGGTTAGTTCCACACTTGGGCTGGGTTGTAGGAGTGATAATAGTCCTCAAAGCATGGGTTTCGTACAATTGGCACATATACCCATTGCAGTAAATATAAGCTCTGAGTCAAAATTATCAGATTCCAAACTTTCCAGATTAGGTAGAGGACTTGTATCCAAGGCCATATGCAATTTAAAGGCAGTTGCACTACCGAACTAGCCTATTTCTGGACCAGTGAGATAGAGAAAGCATCACTATACCTCTTGTTTTGTTGTGTTTGTCTTGGTATTCTAATGGGATGGATACTAATGTGTCGTGCCTGTATAAGAGAGCTTCAGGCATTATAGTGTAGGTTGTGTTGCGATGAATGTCTTGTTTATATATGGATTTTTTTGATTATATTATACAGATTAAATAGAAGACCTACATGTGCAATACTTGTGTGTCTAATATAGCATAAGGTTGGAAAACATGCATACCTAAATTAATAAGAGGAGGGGACCACAATCATTTGTGTCTTCAAATCGGAGCAGGTGGCCTTTTAGTGCCCTTATTAACTCACGGAGAGGGAATTGCCTGAATGACTGATCCTGAGAAGTTAGAGTGAAGAAGGTCTAGTAGGTAGATGGACTGGAATTTGGAGGCTGCACAGGCTTTGGGTGTGACAAAAAAGGTTATGGCTAGTGGATTGTAGGTATGAGTAGGTAACTAGCAAGATAGGATGTCAGAGGGGTAGCAAGGGGAAATGTCATTAAGCACCCTAAATAAAAGCATCAGTGTGAGAAGGTGCCTCTTTTTGTGTGGACACTCCTATTTTTCATGGACTGATGCTGCTGGGTTTGAACTCTGCACACTAGGGCACTGCTATCCAGTCCCCAGTTTGTGTGCTCCGATCCTAAAACATCAGAAAATTGGCTAACTCCAAATTGCCACATTTGAACTTCCCAATTAGCCCATAGTACATGTAACAGGAAATACACCAATAGCATGAAAAGTTAAATATCACATGCGGATTGTAGCACATGTTGTGTCATCCACTAGGTTGACAAAGGAAACATGGCTTCAGGTCCACCTGTGTATCCTGACTTCTGCAGCTTTTAAACCTACAGGAAAACCTCTCAAATGAACCCTTTTTGACAGGAAAGATTCCTACTTTTAAATACTAAATGTCACCCCTAACTCGGTCTTTTAGCTCAATAACAATGGTAAATGCAAGAATTTAATATTGGAATGTACCTACAGTGACTAGCCTCCAAAAGCTTTTCACTATAAAGGTGTGTAGCTGTCCAATGAGACAAACGTAACCTCAGAAAAAAATCATAATTCTGCTATTTTTGGTTTGGGACAAGCTACTAAAACAATTCAAACACGTTTTTATTAAAAATCAAATTCAGTGATAAAGTAACTTCTGTAAAGTTAGACTTTGTCTGCCTGAACCTCCAGTAGGCTAATTACCATTAACCTGTAGGTAGAAGACCTTGCCTCTGCTTCCCGTTAAAGAGGTGTGGAAACTGCTCCCAGAGTAGAAAGAATAGCTTAGGCCTTTTGGCAGGAAGACCTGGGTGTACGGTATGTGACATATATCAGCTCAGGAAAGGCAGCTGGGGAGGGTCAGGAACCTCACTAACCTGAAAGGCACCATATGAAGCCTGCCCATTCACAGGTTCAAGGGAGATCTGTGGAGCGGAAGCCTTTGTCCCCTGGGCTCTCTGTAGCCAGTTTGGAACATGCCCAGCTGGAGGGAGCGCTGGTCCCAGAACCAGTTTGGTGTAGATGAGAAGGAGCAAATTGCTCCTTTCCCTAAACGCAACCCAGGCAGGCACACAAGCTACCTTCAAGGTCAGAAAGGCTGTGCTGCCTTGGAATTTGCTTAGAATAGTGCACTGTGGGATAGTTTGCAGTAAGGCAAACAGGATGTGCTGCAAAAGTGAGAAGGTTTGACCTTGGGAAAATGTTCTTCATTGGTTAGGGACCCACTGGCCAGTAAATCCTACAAAAGTGCCACCTCACCCTCAGATC
The DNA here is from genome assembly GCA_963921515.1 of Calotriton arnoldi. NCBI lineage: Eukaryota > Metazoa > Chordata > Amphibia > Caudata > Salamandridae > Calotriton > Calotriton arnoldi. The sequence goes on from CAWUFW010013601.1 coordinate 275,141, forward strand.
ATCAGAACATGTTCTGGACCTGTGGAAAAACAGAAGAGGACTTGACCTGCTGCTTGAGACCTGTGTGGAGACCCTAAGGGATGGTCTTGCCACCACTTGTATCCAGGGTTAAGAAGTGGACTTCAAGGGTCAGTCGACTGACTTCCCATGTGGCTACAGATACACAACAACCTGCAAAATGCCTTTTTTATGTGTGCAGCTGACCAGTAGCAATTGGACCTGACTTGGACCCTCTGGCAGCCTCTGCTGGAGAGAATCCTGTCCCCGAGTGCTGTCGCTGGGAGTCTTAAAAGTGACCAAGAGGAGCTGCTCCAGGAAAATCTGAAAAGTTGTTATTTAGAACGTTTTTAGACTTTCAGGACCTCTGAAGCATCAGCAGTACCTCTGGGGAATGTGTCCTATTTCCAAGGGACTTAATCTGATGCAGCTTCAGACTTGCTGGAGGATTTCAAGCTCTATTAAAAAGACTGAGGGCCTAATTACGTGTTCGGAGGTCCATGGGACCGCCAAACTTGTGGTGGCGGTCCCTGGACTGCCAGACTGGCAGTCCACCCGCCATGTTACAACTACTGCAATGGGACCGCCACAGCACCACCTCAACTGCTGGGGATCCTTGATCCCGCAGCGGTGGCACAGCGGTGTGAGGCTGTAATATGCAGGCCAAACATTTTACAAGTTTCCTCACTGTGACCCTTTTCAGGGCAGTGAGCCCACTAGGAAAAGGGTGGTGGTGAGAAGACGGCCCCCTGTTCCCTCTGTGCAAGGGGATGCATGCAGGGGGGCACATGTTGTGCCCCCCTGTATTTTTGGACCCCCTGTTACTGCACGGACAGAAATTCACAACATTGTGCTCTACTATGAGCCTTAGAAAGGCACTGCCGTGGGACTGCCGCTGCAGTACCGCCTGCTAGGATTACAACTTGTAATTTGGCGGGCAGACTAACAACGGGTTTGGTGGTTTTGGAGCGGGCGCTGGTGTGGCGGTCAACTCCAAGACCACCAAAATCGTAATCAGGCCCTAAGTCCAAAGAAAGAAATGGTGACTGAGTGAAGGTGCAAAAAGTGTCCTGCAGGTGCAAGGACTTGGTCGGACTCAGAATTAGAATTTCTCCTGCTCTGAGCTTTTCCCACCAAAACCAGCGGCTTCAGTGGGATCTCGTCCAAAGACTATACGAATTTGAGAGGACTTCGGCAGATATAGTCTGCAACCTTGCCCTGCTTGAGAATTTCAGCTAAGTTAGAAGGTAAAGTCTTTGACCGGGACAAACCTACTTAGTGTATCCGAGCCGCACTCCAACGAGGTCAAGCTGAAATCCCACCTATGTCCCGGTCAACTGCAAACAGTGACTACTGATTGGCGCTTGACTTTTTTTTGCCTTAAATCCTTAAAAAATCATATCTCCATCCAGTTGCCCGTATTGGATTTTGGTCATTTTGGTGTTATTTTGTTCATTAAGTTATTCTCTATTTTTTTTAATTGGTTGTGGGATTTTATTGTGTGATAGTTCGATATTTTAACAGTGTTTTACTCCTAAATACTATACATTTTTTCCTAAACTTAGCTTATCTGCTCTGTGCCATAACTATCAGAGGGTTGCGCCCATGTTTACATTATAGAAACAGTGTTTTACCTTAACAAGTTTGTGGCTTTATTCCTTGTGCTGGTCGCCCATCCACCTAATTTAATAGCCCACTTTCCTAGAATCAGTAACTTGTATACAGAATTGTTTTTGGTGGAGAGGCAGCATGCTTGATGATGGAATGATAATGTGGTAGTGTGCCTAGTTAGAATATACAAATTTCTTGTGGCAAAATTATGGACTTTAGTGAGTAACGCAAAAGAGTATTGAGGGAGACCCACCAGTATACTATTGCAATAGTCGATTCTGATGAGTCAAAGATTGTTTTGATTTTGTTGAATGGGATGAGAGGATGGATCTTGCATTTTTCGTTGTTCCACTTTAATATAGACTCAAATATATTGTAATATAATTTTATCTCCAAATATTGTGATATTAACAATATGAAAGAAGGATTGATGTATTTTTATGGAAATAGGCTGGAAAAAGAATTAGAAAATCATATAACAAAGAACAATTTCAATACTTAAGGTTACATATTAAATGCTACTATTTCAATTGTTTTTGGGAATTTTTAGAATATAAATTTATTCAAATTAAAATGTTTTTAAATAGTTAGATTTATGTATTTAAAAACTGAATACAATTCTGGTTTATTGTTCAAACATTTAAAATATTTTTTTCATAATGCACAATAAGTCGTTTATAGAAGCAGACATTGTGGGTTTGGTATTTGAATAGTTATTATAAACGCACAAACTATATTAGTTTAGCATTAGGTTTTGGTTGTTTTTTCAATGACCACTCTAAATTAACCAAAATTAACTTTCCTCAATGCTAGTAGGACCTTGAATTTAGAATAGTAAATCTACAGCCCATAAAATCAAAACATTTCCCTAGTGGGTGAGGGTTTGGAGTTAGAATAGTAAATGTACACTTCACAAAATCAAACCTTTTCTCCAATGAGTGTTGGGCTGGAGTGACAATGGTAATTCTGCACTCCCTAGAATCAAATGTTATCCCCAATGGTTGTGAGTAAATAGTAAATGTACACTTCACAAAATCAAATACGTTCTCCAGTGAGTTGGAGTGGAGTTCTCAGATTTCTGTACTACTACCCGAGGGCAGAGGTGTATCCCAATGAGTTTTTCAGCCCAATAACTCAACAAGGAGTTAATTACAATAAGAGGGAAGGAAGCACATGCCTTGCTTACCAACACACAATTTGCAAAGTTAGATTGTGGTAAATACAGTGCATGATAACACTCACTTTAGTTGAAAGTCTTTAGTATTCACCATTGTTGGTCCAGTTTTTGCAATTTATCCCTAGACATGTGTTTCAGGATATATGTCTTTCTTCAATAGAGTGTAACCCTATAAATTTGGGGGTGCTGGCTATGCTGCTCACAGTCCTCTCAGGTTTCTGCACCATTCCCAGAGTGCAGGTGAGTCCCAATGAGCATGTCAGCCCAATAACTCAACAAAAAACCAATCACAAAAAAGAGACAAGGGGGCACACTGCCTGGCATTATCAATTTTCCAGTCACCACTGGGTAGTTATAGTTAGTACCACGTTTCCATAGAAAATTAATCTTTTGGTTTGATAATAATTTTGATGCTCTTTGATGAATCTTTATGAAACTTTAAAAAGAAGTTTTATCCACCTCAGCTTCTTCATTGAAAGTTTCAGGGCAATGCCTCAAGTGGGGTCCAAGAAAAGGGAAAGGTTCCAAAACACATATGTTCGATGCAATTTTCCAAACAGCAATACCGCAAAATTGGATGAATAGAAAGACGCCAAATTTGGCAGAAAGCTAGATCTTGGTTCAGAAAGCATGCGTTTCATAATTCCATTCAGTAGTTTCTGAGAAATTAAGGTTATATATATATATATATATATATATATTTTGGGCTTGCAGAGCATCTGCAGAGCAGACAGATCTAAAGATAATATTTGATTGGCTGCTACCACATCAACAAAAATCTAGCAGCAGCCATTTTATGACTCAGGGACTTAGTCTTCTGTCCTACAGAAAGTATTACAAAAAATCTGGAGCAGGGTAGGGATACCTGCCCCCCTAGGCCTGATAGGGATTTCCCCTAGAGCCAAAAACTGATGTTTTTTTAACATATACATATAGAATGTATTCCTAGGATTTAAACAGAAAATCTTGTATCAGTTAACAATTATGTTCATAAAAACATTTGTGTAAGATACCAACACCTACAAAAAGCATTAAATGCATCATACATACATTCATTGAAGATCGAACGTAAGGCGGTATATAGTGTTTCAGTCATAAGTGGACATGTAATTCCTCACAAGATTCATTCCCCTGGGTGCCAGACAACCAGCCTCAAGGAAATACCTAGATTGTATTCTACGGCGTGCCAAAGTTCAGCCATCCCCTCTCGGATGTTTTGGAATGGAATCAATTCCAAAGAACTTCATAGCTCTCCAATCTTTTTTGTGCGACTCATTGAAATGGTGTGCCATGATGTAACACATATCAGTATTATTGACGCAGGTGCTCAAGGATATGGTTTTTTACAAGAAAATTAGTGCCACCAAAAAGCATTTATTGCAAGGACATGATATGACATAAACTACATATTCGGTTTGACAGGTAATGTTTCTGGATAGAATGTTTTTGGTTAATTACTCCAGGTGGTATTATTTAATTGATGTACTCTATTTGCATGCTTTGCAGCCACTACATGGGTAAAAGTCAGGTGTTGAGTGTAACCATGAGGTCTGTGCGGACCCAGACCGCTATGCACTTGTCTGACCCACAAAGAAGCATTCTTTCTATACGTAAATTTTTCTTAGGGTATCCTCAGTTCTGAAACCTCATTATCATCATCATCAAAAATACTTAATTTGGTTTTTGCAACCATACCAGCACATGCAACAGAACAGACAACACACTATGACGCCACAGATCAATATACATGAAAGCAAGATTTATGAAATCGTAGTGAAAACTTTTGCACAGTAGCCATAAAACAATTATTAAAAGCTGATGGCACCTAAAATATTATAAGAAAAATATATACAGCGAGAAACGCATACCACATAAAAACATAAGCACTTCAAATCTGTATCCTTATCAATCGTTCTCAGCACAAAGGTGAAGGTGCAGCACAATAAAGAAGAATTAACTACTTGAAAAGACCAGACTATTGCTGGGGTCAACTGGGAGTTACGCCATTGCCTTCTCTCTAATAGACCTACTCCAATGATGGAATCTAGCAACGGCACAGACAACCGACTTCCTGGTATCCGTAAGTAAAAGCCTAAGCATCACATGGTACTGTCTACAAGCAGGGAGCCTACAGATCGGGAAGATCCAAATTTTCCTTGTTCGGATGAAACCAGCAGAGAAGAAAATAAAATGTGTCAACGTTTCTTCGCTTGCAGGCATACCGGGCATACCTTGAATGTGTCAAGGCAGGAGTTCCATCTTGAGTAAAAAGATAATAAAGTTAGAGTGCCATGGGGCAACTTGAGGTATAATTGTCTGGCACCAGGACTCAGTAAATAATCAAGAAAAGGCTCAAATTTGGCATGGGGTTTGATAACAAGAAAAGTGAGCGAAAGAGAGCCTTGAGAGGTATTTCTTATTTCCTGTTCCCATTTCCATACCCAGAATGCATCTTTTAGAGCTTTCCTAGTGAGTTGAGGGGAATTGTTGCCATCTGAACAAAACTCACCAAGGCCAAGGTTAGTCAGCGTACCCTTTACATAACCTATTCATTTCATTTTGCTCGATTTGTCCAGTGCAACTATTTCCCTGAGATCATGGTAATAGTTATTCAGAGCTGGTGTGTACTTAAGCCTGCACCAATATAGTAGAGGCCTTAGCTGAGCCTTGTATGCCAAAGGGGTGAGATCCATGTCCCGTCGTAATGGTAAAAGCGGCATACTTTTAGGTAAGCTGACAAGGGCCCTAAGAAAGGTGTTCACTGCAACCCACAACTCGCCCAAGGCAGAGAAGCCCCAAACTTCTGCCCCATATAACGCACTGCCCTCTCCCTTGGCCCTGTATACTTTTAAAGCAGGTAAAATGCATTTAATCTTGGAAGCTTCATACAATTTTAGGATTGCAGCAGTCTGATGTGTAAGTTTTAAAGCACTTTTCCTGACCTGGAAACCTCATTATCATTTTATCCCAAGTTTTACTGTATGCCCCTTGTGAGTTACAATTTCTTTTGGTCAGCCCCCAAAAAGTCACTTTATGGTATACTCCACCTGAAATTTGGAGGGTGATAACTGTTAACATGCAATAAGGAGTTTCAAGATGTGCTCTTCCTGAATAATGTTTCCAAGGTTGACTTAGCTACTGTCAGTTTAAGATCAAGGAATTCAATGGTCTCCCTTCAGTAGTTCATGTTAAAATTTGTGTTCCGTTTGTTATTAATGATCGTAACCAAAATGGTCCTGAGTTCCTTCTCAGGCCCCTTCCATCCTAGAAACACATCATCAATATATAGTAGTCAAAGAAGCACATGCTTCTCCCACCAGCCTATAAGTACATTTGCATAGCTGGGGGTGAAGCAGGTGCCTTTAGCAGTCCCTTGCACTTGTTTATAATGTTGGTTTACAAACAGAAATATATTTTCACTGCTGCATGCATCAATCATTTCAAGTAACGTGTGTTCTAATAATGTACCTCTTGCCCTGAGATAGTATTTGAGTTCTTGAATACCATCATGATGTTGTATCTTAGTGTATAATGCTTTAACATTTAGACTTACTAAGACAAAATCAGGTTTCCTATAAGTGTTCTGGATCTTATTAATAACCTCTTTAGTGTCCCATATGAACAATGTGAGACTTTGAACAAATGAGAACATGAAATGATCTACATATATGGATGTATTTTCCAACAAGCTTTTTTTAGATGAAATAATGGGTTGTACGGCGTGATTTTCCTGGTCCTTTTGCACCTTAGGTAAAAGGTAAAGGGCCGGGTTGTAGATGTGTCATTCTTTAAATACAATTACACATCCCAATCAAAGATCGTTTTCTTATACCATTCTACCATTGGGTCCTTGTATCTAACTTGAAAGTCAAGATAATATTGCTTATCGATGTTTTAATAAAATTCAGACATTGCCAATTCTTTGTATGCTTCATCCACATATTTCTCCCATGATAAAAAAAAACTACATTACCTCCTATATCTGAGGGTTTTATTGCTATTCCCTCATGATTTTGTAGTGTCAGTAACGCTTCCTACTGTTTTGCTGACAAATTGTGTCTACACTAACATTTGTTTACCAAGAAGAGTTATTATGTTCCTGGTTTCCAAGTAATTAAATAAATCAATACTATCCCTAGGTGTCTAGGGAATCAATTTGGATTTAGATGTGTAGTTATTTTATCCATACAAATCAGTGTTAATCCCTTATTGCTCAGTGATTCATGTTCCTATCACTGGGTTAAATGGATCCATATACTCCACTGCTCTCATAAAGAGTATCTAATGTTTCTATATCATCAATGAGCAGATTAGATGTACATGCAGAGGGTAACGCTATTGTTTCAAACTCTGGATGGTGCATTTGATGTACCTTACGTAGTTTGAATTATTTGATTTTTTTCCAACTTTCTTTATTGATTTTTTATCAATGTCACAGTACAATTATAATAACACTCAATCTTAGGACAGGGGAAAACAAATAGCTTGCAGTCCCAAAGTGTCTGCCATGCACCCACCCAAAACAGCACTTAAAGTGTCTGGAGTGAAACCATCCATAATGTGAATTCCCTAATGCTCTTTACTACGCTGCACAGTAGGATCCGGGGACGTATGTGTCTCGTGCACCTCAACGGTGTCAGAGGTATGTGTCATCAGGTATACTTGCAGGAGATCCCAGATCTCACAGGGTTTTGAACTGGGGGGGAGTAACTCATTGTATGTGTTTAGTTTGTCCTTACAGTAGGTGAGGTCCTGCAGCCACTCCTTAAATTTCGGTGCCCAGCCTCTACCCCATTTACATGCAACTCTACGCTTGGCCAAGAGGAGGCTAAGTGCCACATATTTCTTAAATCCTGCCTCAATGGCCTCTGAATGTCCCATTAGCGTGAGTAGTGGTGTGAGCTGTAAAGTGTGACCAAGCATAAGTGCGAGTGCTCCTTCTATTTCACTCCAGTATGCCCAAATCGGCCCACAAGACCAAGTCAGATGGAGGAAATCAGCCACCTCAGTGCCATACCTGGCGCACCTGTCATCTGCGCATAAACAATATCGGTATGGTCTGGCAGGCATGTAATATATGCGGTGTAAGAACTTAAAGTGAATGATGTGGAGCCTGCTACTGGAGGAGATCTGCCCTGTCTGCTGACAGAAGTATACCTACTGTTTATCAGAAAGTGGAGTCTGAGCTCCTGGTCCCAACCAACCTGGGCGTTCCCTGCCAACTCAGGCGTGTTAAACTGCGCTGTGTGGTACAGAGATGAGACTAAATGTCTAGGACTGGTAGTGTTCAGCAAGGTATGCAGGGTATAAAGTGTGGGAGACTCTCGGGGGAGATCAGGAGTGGCTGCCTTGATGTTATGTCATAGCCTGATGTAATGAAAGACATCTACCAGTATGGGTACTTCACCAGCAAACATAGCCTCATGGTCGATGAATAGTCCATCGGCATGTAGGTCCCCCATGTCTTTATCCCGGTTTTCAGGAGCGTAGGTTTACCGAGCTGTTTAGCCAATCTGTCCCATGCTACACACAACTGTAGACCCCGCTGTCTCAACAGAGTCTCCCTTTGTACCCAAGTATGCAGAAGGTGGGATTGGGGCCATAGAACCCTGTTCAGTAGCTAGGTGGGGCATGAAAGGAGTGGGCTTGTGCCAGTGAATGGCTTAATGCATCTGAGCACATAATAAATAGTGCTCCATGTCAGGTGTCTCCAAATCTCCCCTAGAGAAGGGTTGTGTGAATATATTCAATTGGAGTCATGGTTGCTTTCCTACCCAGGCAAACCTTATCACCTGCATCTTCAGTGCCTTGAAAAAAAGCTGCCCCGGCGAGTACGGAATGTTAAGAAACAGATAAAGTAGCTTCGGCAATATGACCATTTTCATAAGGGATATATGTCCTGCCAAGGAAATGGGTAAGGAAATCCATCTCGTAATTTTGTCTGTGATCGCGTCTAGCGCCTTGCCGTAGTTCGCACTCCTCTGTCTCTAGAGAGCAGTATTCCTAAATACCTACGTTCTGAGTCGCACCATTGCAGCAGGTAGTCTGAAAGCGTGCAGCAGTGAGAGGGAAGAGGTGAAATCTTTCCCAATTTATCTGGATAGCTGATATTCCGCCAAAGTGCACAAATTTGTGAAGTATCCTAATCAGGCTGTTTTGGGGGTCTCTGAGATATAGTGTGATGTCAGCGTACAATGATACCAAGATATGCCTGGCGGGATATCTGATGGTGTAATCCCGATGATGCTTCGCAACATGGACACCCCTGCCTGGTGTCCCGCTCAATGGGTAATGAGGCTGATCAGGTGCCATAGCTGTTGGTTGGGAATACAGCAGCGCAATCCAAGCTAGAAAAGGTGGGGGAGCCAATGCGGCGCAACATCACCATTAGGTAATCCCATTCTACAGAATCGAAAGCCTTAGTGGCACCCAAAAAACACAGCAGCAGCAGCCAACTTAGGGTCAATCTCCTGGAGGAGAGCAAACAGTGTGCACAAATTATGGGAGGTAGTCCGTCCAGGGATAAAACCTGACTGATCAGGTCACACCAGAAAGGTCATCAGGAGGCTCAGACGATTTGCAAATAACTTTGCAAGAAATTTAACATTGCAATTTATGAGGGATAAAGGTATGTAAGAATTGCAAAGTTCTGGGGGCTTACCAGACTTATGTAAGGTAATGATCATCATCTCCTGCATGGTGGGTGGCAGCAGGCCATCCTCTCACGCTTCCTGATATACCGATTTTAGGATCAGGACTAGTGTACCAACGTAGGTCTTGTAGAAATCAACTGGCATCCCATCGGTACCAGGGGCCTTGCCCGACTGTAACTACATAATTGCCTAATTGATTTCTTCTTCTTCGATGTTCGCAGAAAGAAATTTCCTCTGTGCATCACTCAGACAACCCAGCGACACTTCCTCCAGGTATGTGTCTATGTTAACCATTTGTTGTTTGTGAGAAGTGTGTAATCGCTGATAAAACCCAGAGAAAACATCTAAGATATCAGGCATGTCTCTAGCTAATTGAAATGTGTTGCGCACACCCTGTTACAAATTTATTATGAACAGTTTGAATCAACAAATGCGTACTTATACTCCAAATTGTCACTCGTTCGCGTGCTGGTCAGGAAAGAGGCTGCCTCCCTCTGCTAACAATCTAAATACTTCACAAGAGTCACTACACTTGATGCCTGACCGCACAGCACAAAAATTCATCAAACAGTATTACACATGTTTTCAATGTACTATACATTCAAATAATCAAGTTAAAGGTCATATTTCAACTTTGTTTATTGTAGTAAAAATTGTTCCATGTGTATTGCTTGCTCTTGATCAAGCAAAATATAACAAATGCAGATGCATTCTAATGTAAAACAACATAAAGTTCTTTCTCAAGACAACATAAACAAAATTTCTTATTTTATACACTGTGAAAATTCCTTCTTCAGGGGAAACTATAAACACAAGATCATAAACATTGTTATGTAAATTATGTAAATGACCTCGTAATATACAGGATGGAATAAAACCAACAAAATACATTTCCTTAGGTGGTAGTAGAAGTGGACGGGATTGTTGCTGAATGCTATAAAGAATGGTGGACTGTGAGATAAATTTCACTGAAAATTACCAATAACTATCAGCCCATAACCATTAACCTTTACCTAAGAAAAAAGACAAAAAGAAAAGACAGGAAATCTCAAGATGTGCACGAATTAGTAGTGTTCAAAAAGTAGAAACTGAGTGCCAAGGTGCCGTTACGCCGATAACCACAATACCAAAAAGTGTAGCACAAAACCCCTTCTGTAATGAACACAACAATCACAACACTTACTCAGTGTCAAAAAAGCTACTGTTACCGATTGTGAAAACTTCGCTTAGTGAATAAGCACAATCGTGATCTGTAAAACAATCAATAAATGCCCAAAGTTCATGAACCATGTGTAATAACTAATCATATATATAATGCCATGCATGCAAAGATGTTAAATACCTTGTATTGATGTCCGTGAGGAAACAACAAAGTTTCGAGCCAAATGCAAATGAAACGATGTAAAGCCCGCTGCTACTCTGAAACATAAAATATTACTAGTTCTAATCTGAAAATCATTTGGTATCAAAGCCTGTAACCAAAAGCTGTAGTACCACCGTCATCTACCTTAAGTCAAGTTGAATATAAAGCTCTGGGAGACAGACACGCGTAGTGAAACGCTGAAACTAATTGTGTTAAACGTGATTTTAACCAGCTCATGCAAAGAAAAAGGACTAATTTCCAAAGCGTGTACCGGGTAAAAAGAATGCGGTCGCCATCTTGAAGTGTATCCCAAACTAGGAATACAAATACGGAAGGATGGGAAAGAAGGCTTAAAATATCTATTATTGAACCAGAATACCTCTTTTTCAATGTATATCACCCAAGTGTAAAGAGTAGTACCGAACTGCGATCATGCAACTTAAAACCCTGTTGTGAAAAACGGAATAAAACACACTGGATGTAAGCACCTGTAAAAACACACCGTGATCTTAAGGGTGTTTATGGTACTCAACGATGAAAATAGCAAATATCTAAAAACGGGGTGCATAATTGCAGAAAGTGCTAATCGTAAAAAATGGTATAAGTTGTAAGTGATCATGTATCTCACAGTCACCATGCACAGGAATGATGGCAACTGAACACTGACACAAAAAGGCAACCCTATAATTGTGTTGTATTCATGAATGGAGACAATTGTAATATATTAATGAATAGAGAATCCTGTGAAACAACGTACTCAATAATAACAGTAGAAGTTGTAAGTGATCATGTATCTCACAGTCACCATGCTAAGAAGTGAGGGCAACAGAACACTGACACAAAAAAGCAACCCTAAAATTGTTATGTACATGAATGGAGAATCTTGTGAAACAACGTACTCAATAATAACAGATGACAGAGGATTACATACAAATGTCTACCGCCAAGTCATGATACAATAATGTCTCCCTTGGTGCTTAATTCAAATGTGCAACACTTAACATGTCACGCTATAAACTCAATAAATTTCAAACTATTTCTAGACTGCTCCACTCAAATTATTGAACAACAATTACAAGATACACCATGCTCAGGAGTGATGGCAACAGAACACTGATGCAAAAAAGCAACCCGATAATTGTTATGTATTCATGAATGGAGAATCTTGTGAAACAACGTACTCAATATTAACAGATAACAGAAGAGTACATACAAATGCCTACCACCAAATTATGATACAATAATGTCTCCCATGGTGCCTAATTCATATGTGCAACAATTAACATGTCACATTATAATCTCCATAAATTTCGGATTATTTATAGACTGCTCCACTCAAAATATTGAACAACAATTACAAGAAACAGATCATGTCAATTTTATCTTTCAGCCCATTGGGAGTCATCGTATTAAACTTCTTTATCCACCAGATCTCCCTCTGTGATAATAGTTTAGAATTTTCTTTATCTGGGCTAGTTTGTAAAATTTCCAAAATAAGAAGTCTCAATTGGGCTATATTGTGTTTGTGTTCTAACCAATGTACAATTAGATTAGAATTAGTGTTCTTGTTTCGTATCATGCTCTTATGTTCTGTTATTCTAATCTTGATTTGCGTTCTGTTGTTCCTTATGTACATCAGACCACATGGACATTTGATTCAATATATCAAAAATGTTGAATTACAATCTCCTGAAGGCCATAATTTAATTAATTTTCCGGTCTGTGGATGGGTGATGGTATTCTCGATAATTATGTTATTGCAATGTATGCAATTATAAAATTTCCGTGTACCAGTTTCAGCAATGCTACGTGTCAATTCAGAGTGGGTTAGCATTTCTTTAATATTTCGACTTCTTGTGTATGCAAATAATGGCTGTTCTGAAAACAAATTGTTTAAATCTGGTTCATGCTGAAGAAGTTCCCACCATTTCTTAATGATCCTTTTTATTGCTGTCGATTTAGTGGAGTATTTAGATACAAATACCATGCGATTTTGAGGTGTTTGCTCCCTAGCCACTAACAAATCATGGTATTTGAGTGAGGGATGTTCCTCCTTCAGCTTTAGCTAATATGGAATGAGGATATCCCCTTTGCTTGAAATTGTGTTTTTCGTGTTCTAATGCTGCCTCAAAGGCTTCCTGTGTAGACAATATTCTTTTTATCCTCAGCATTTGCGAATAGGGTAGATTTTGGATGAGGTTAGGGGGATGAAAACTGTTAAACAGTAATAGATTATTTCTGTCCGTTTCTTTCTTAAAGATTGTGGTTTCCAGGTTTGTGTTCGATTTGATGATTAAAACGTCCAAGAAAGATAGGCTCATGGTTCTGATATCATGTGTAAACTGAATTCGAGCACTTTTCTGGTTGAGTTCTTTGATTTTGGTCTCCAGTTTCACCTGAGTGCTGTTCCAAATCAAGAAAATATCGTCGATAAAACGACAATAAAAAATCAAACTGGAGTTCCATTACGGATCTATGAAAATGTGATCCTGCTCAAGTTTCGACATAAAGATATTCACGTACGCAGGCGCCCCAGGAAAACCCATGGAAGTACCTCTTACTTGCAAATAAAATTCGTCATTCCACATGAAATAGCTGTGCTGTAGGCAAAATTGAAGTATTTCAAAAATGAAAACTTTGTTAGCTTCAATCGCTGGCTGTTGTAATAATGCCCACTCACATACTTCGACACCTTCCTGTAAGGGTATGGATGTATACAGGGATGTCACCTCAATGGAGCATAGTAACCATTGATCATGTGTTCTGGTGTCCAAATTATTTAAAAGTTGTAAAAAATGCGTAGTATCCTTTATATAGGATTTCCAATTCTGTACAAATGATTGCAGAAAACAATCAATGTATCGCTCCAATGGTTCAATTAATGAATCACAACCTGAAACAATCGGTCTGTCTAAATGGAGGATTATGAAGATTTTTGTGTACTTTGGGCAACATATATAGTCGGAGACGTCTGGGATGTTGCACTGAAAGAAAGTTTCGTGTGTTTTATGAAATTCAATTCATTTCTATGGCTTTATCCAAGATCTTCATCAAAGTTTTCTTTATTTCATATGCTGGATCATTCTCAAGCCGCGCATATGTGGAAGAGTCCATAAGATGTTCATGAACCTTCATCTCATAAAAACTCATGTCCATCACTACTAAAGCACCTCCTTTATCCGCAGGTTGAAAAGTTATCTGTTGGTTCCGTGAGAGATCTCTGAGGATTCTGTTTTTATTTTTAGACAAGTTAGACCTCACCTTAAGTTGCAAATTCAATGCTGATAAATCCCTCTTAATCAGAATCTCAAAGGTATCCAATATTTTATGAGAGACCGGTGCAATGTACGTGCTCCGAGGTTTGAACTTCTTGTATGGAATATCATCATGTGTTGATGTCGAAGATAAGATCTCTGCGTCTTGGGATGTTGGTAAAATGTTTGCAAAGAAATGCTGTCAACTCAAGTTTGTCATAAATTTGAAAACTGATATCTCCAGTTCCAGTGTGTTAGTGTCGTACGTTGGTACAAAAGATGTTCCCTTATTTAATACCTTTTTTTGTTGCCCTGTCAATATCGTAGGAGATATATTAATGATCAAGTCTTGGTTTTGCTCCTCAGGTTCCTGCTGTTTTGTTCTTTTTCTTTGCCCTCTGTGTGTTTTTTTAGGCCACTTTGATCTGGTGGACGTCCTGTTTGTTGACCACACATTAAAAAAAGAAGACGTAGATTGAATGCTTGAGGCAGGAATGTTTTCTGATTGTTGAAATATGGTCTCTGAATGATGACTCAAACTCAATGGTGCTCTATTTGCATCAATTTCTTAGTCTGAAACTATACTCTCTTTTAATGATGTAGCTGGCTTCTGGGTCATTCATCTGCGAGCATATATCTCAGCCCATGTGTACACCTTATTGAGTTTGTAATCAATTGTACCACGTCTGAATTTTCTCAATTTACGTTCTTGAATTTCTTTACCGTAAGTGTCCAATTTATTATTCAAATCCTCAAGGGTTTTCTTCCAAACTTCTGGTTCACTTCTTGATATCAAATCTGATTTGATCATTTCTATTTCCTCCTCTAGTTCTCTAATTGTGTGTGAAAGTTCTTCTATTAACAGCAATATTAAATCCAATGAACATTTATTCATGATAGCTTGCCATTTTTCCATAAAAGCCTTTTTAAACTTGAACCTTAATAACAACGGTTTAATTTGTAATCTCAGTCCTCGTAGAATTCTCTGTACCCTGTGATATTGTATGAGTGTGGAAGCATGGAGCCGTTGATTTAGTGCCATTCTGAAAATAAATTTGAGTTGTTTGAGTTGTAGTGTATTTGAGCCTCCTGTATATTAAAAGTTGTAGTATCTTGTATTAATGTGTAAATGTCACTTGCCTGAGCTGTTGTGTATGTTTTAGTATCCGCTCTATTGTCCGTAATGCTGGATATAGCTTCAAAAGACATAATGAATGGGGGGTGCTGCAGCTGTGGTTGTGGCAAGGAATTGAATAATTGAAATGTGTTGCGCACACCCTGTTACAAATTGATTATGACCAGCTTGAATCAACAAATGCGGACTTATAACCCAAATTGTCACTCGTTCGCGTGCTGGTCAGGAAAGAGGCTTCCTCCCTCTGCTAACAATCTGAATACTTCACAACTGTCACTACACTTGATGCCTGACCGCACAGCACAGAAATTCATCAAACAATATTATACATGTTTTCAATGTACTATACAGTCAAATAATCAAGTTAAAGGTCCTAATTTGACTTTGTTTATTGGAGTAGAAATTGTTCCATGTGTATTGCTTGCTCTTGATCAAGCAAAATATAACAAAGGCAGATGCATTCTAATTTAAAACAACATAAAGTTCTTTCTCAAGACAACATAAACAAAATTTCTTATTTAAAAACTGTGAAGAAATTCCTTGAAAAGTCCATTGAAGATGCCCAATGCATTTCGGGATTGAAAATCCCTTCTTCAGGGGCCACTATAAACACAAGATCATAAACATTGTTATGTAAATTACCTAATAATATACAGGAAGGAATAAAACCAACAAAATACATATCCTTAGGTGGTGGTAGAAGAGGACGGGATTGTTTCTGAATGCTATAAAGAATGGTGGACTGTGAGATAAGACATCATGTTCATCTTTTATTTTGAGGACAGAGTTGGCATCGCAGGGTTTGCGTGTTATTGACGTCAGTGTACGGCCTGGTCTCTCCCTCTATCCATACTCCCTTGCTTTGAAATATTTGCCTTAGAACAAGCATTCTTGCTCCGCTGTTTGCTAGTAGTCAGCAACTGCCTTTCTGATTTTGCCAGTCAACTCCGGGCTAGGCGGGTTTTCCAAATTCCTTTCCAGGGTTTTAAGATCCAGCTCTAATCTTACTAAATAGTCTCTGATGGAACAAAGGATCTCCCCACTCTTGGCCAAACAGATTCCTCGAGTGGTGACCTTGAAGGCCTCCCATATTATGCCAATTTTTGGTACTGAGCCTTTGTTCCTGTGTAAGAACTCTGCTACCTCCTGTCTCATTTCCTCTCAGAACACCTCATCCAGGAGCAAAATTGGAGACTGTCGCCAGGACACAAGTGGAGAAGGGACATTAGGAGGATCACAACATCATCAACACTGGGGCGTGGTCGGAGTACATACACGCCAAGGGGCATATTAACAAGGCGGCGTTAATGAATTATCGCCGCTTTAGCGTCCGTTTTCGGACGAAAAGCGGCGATAATTTTATCGCCGAATTAACAAGGACACGCTAGCGCGTGATTCCTGACTTAGCGTCCGCTTTCTGCACGCCTCCCATCGCATCGCTAATGAGATGCAAAGGGGGCGTGCCTGTGAAAACAACAGGGGAAATATCGCTAACCCAGGTATCGCCATATTAGCAACGTGGGTTAGCGATATTTTAAATTGCGTTAAGTATGCCTTAACGCAGGAATTTAACGTCTGCTAAATTCCTGACTAAGGCATACCTAACATGGGGGTGGATTGTGTGGCTAAGACCACAGGCCCTATCACCAAGTAGTAGTCGTCGTTTTCCATGGGACATCGCTGGAAAACCAGCGATGTTCCATGGAAAACATCGCTATCACTGGAAAATTATCGCCTTTGCGCTAAGCGTTGTTAATACAGCGCTAGCATGGCGATAATTTCCAGCGATAGCCGGCGATAGGATTCCTCACGCTAAGCACGGCCAGCGATAATTATCGCTGGCCGTTGTTAATATGCCCCTAAGTGAGTTACCCCCTGTAGGCTGACCCCCAGCTCCCCAGTGATGAGCCAGCAGTCTATTTTGTACCAGCTATGGTGGACGCACAAGTGGAATGTGCCTTGCCTCTTAAGTGGGTGTAGAGTTCTCCATGCATCTATTAAGTTATGCCCATCGACAATGGCCTGTATGTATCTGCCTGCTGTCAAATGACTATGGGATGTTGTGAGGGGCCTGTCCTGTAGCGCATTAAGGGCCACATTAAAACTCCACTCCATAAAATGTGAGTAGAGCCGATATCATCAGTAAGCCCCCAGAGCCGGTCAAAAAACTCAGGGTCGTCTGTGTTTGGTTTATAGAAGTTAACAATTGTGATGGTTGTAGAAGCTAGTCTCCCCCATATTAATGTGTATCATCCCTGAGGAACATTGAGTGTGCCCATCGGAGTGTATGGTGTGCCCTTGAGGATGTCTAGTGGTACCCCTAGCATAATTTGAATATGTTGCAATGTATCTATGAGAAGCCCATCATGTAGCAAATGCAGTGTGGGCATTGCTTCGGATATGATTCTCATGTAGTAGGGCAATGTTGATGCTATGTCTATCCAGGTATGCCAGTATATGACATCTCTTACAAAAATCTCCCAATCCGCGCATGTTCCAGGTTAAGCAGTTATATCTAACTCGCCTGATGTTTGTGCGTGTCTGTTGGGGGGAGCAATGCCTATTAGGGCTTTGATATACTGTAGGATACCTCCCTATTTCACAAGCATAGACAATTCATGGGGACTCCAAGTGGGATGGTGCCATGAAGTTTTGATATGCATTCTACTGTAAACAGACAAACCCCTTTCCCACCCCCTCCCACTCTGATGGCCCAATCCTGCCATGGAAATGTCCCCCTCCCCAACGAAAAACCATAAGAAAACAATCATAGTGACAGCTGATGAGTGCAGCATCAAACCATATAGCTGATTAGCCCAACTGCGCATGTGATATATAACTAGCAATATTGGCAACAGCACTACTAACGTAAAGAGAAGTGTAGCCATGAATATAAGAATATAGGAAGAAGAGGAGCTAGAGGGTGTAGGTGTGCTCAATAAGAGTTCAATGAAGGTAAGAGAGAAAGGGGCAAGAGTAAAAGGTAAAGTTCAGACAATGAGAGATATTAGCGGTATCCTTTGAGATGTACAGCCAGAGAGCCAGGCAGTTCTTCCTCGAGTGAATGAGGGTGTCCTGGGGACAATGCGTGTGGGTACCAAATCCCACGCCACCACCAAATTAAAAGCAAATGGGACAGTTCCAAGCGCTTCAGAGTTTCCTGCTGAGAAATCGAGTACAGGAGTTGAACTGTGGCTGCATTGTACTAGCTGCCAAAAACCGTTGGTATATCACGACTGCACCATCAGCCAAACCCGCCATACAGTGCAGGAGTTCACCCAGGGCAGGGCATGACAGCCACTAAGTGATGAAGCTAGCCCACCTCAGACAATGGCGAAGAAGTTCTGGACTTGAGCATTGGATGCGCAGCATGGGATGAGCGCTCCACCCCGCGCTACAGGCATTCACCAACCTATTGTGGAATATTGAAAACATGGGGTTGCCCTGGTGGGTGACACGGAGCCTTGCAGGGTACAACATGGCATATTGTATATTGGCTTGCTGCATCTTTTGCTTGACAGGTAAGTATTTCCGTCGGGCCTCCTGAACAGACAATGTGTAATCAGGGTATATGGTCACAGAACTGCCTTCACCGATTGCTTCTCCCTTGCTAATCTTAAGGTGGTGTATCTGTCCTGATAATTCAATAACTGGGCGATGATCGGTCGCTTGTGTGCACTGCAGGGGGCAAGTCATCAAAGTCCAGTGAGTCTGCTCCACAATTAGCATCTTGGAGAAAGATTCTGCACCAAACAGCGTGGCCAGCAAGTGTTCGACAAAGTCCTCCATCCTGCCAATGTTGGTACTGATGGAGCGAAGTACAGAAGATTTTGTGCGTACCCCGTTCAGACCAATCACCCCATAACAAAGTGATATATTAATTTTGATTGCTGTGTATTAACCAAACACACACATTACATGTGGGAAATGCTCTGCATTAACAGGTTTGATTAACATATTAATTAATGGTGTAAAACGCATGTTTTATCTATTTTGCGCATTTAAGTAGTGTAATAGTGCATGTCTATGCTGTAGTGTACATTGTGCATTACATGCTGCTTTTGCTTTATTTTAATGGCTTGCAGTGTGATGCTTTTCCGCTAGGTAACAGTTTTAGGGGATAAATATTAGTACTGGTGGGTGGGGGACAGAAAACACTTATTTTCTGTGTATTCACATTTTCTTTGTGTTTATCGTAGTTTTGGCTGGTGGCTAGTTTCAAGATGGCTTCGTTTTTCCCGGTTCTGCGCAGTAGAGAATGCTTGCATCATCTGGCTGGAAGAACCTCGCGCATGCCTTGTGCTCCACTGAACTTTGCAACTCCAGCTGACTATGTTCGAGGCCATTTGTATGAATGCCGGCGAGTGGCTGAGAGCCAGAATGATAGCACGAGAACAGTCGAATGCCTGCCAAAGAATGACCACGTGGTAACAGCTGAAAATAAACAGTTGAATCCCTGCCAATGAACATTTGAATGCCTGCTAATGAACTATGGGACAATTGAATTTGTATCTATCAGCTTGTCAAACAAAGTTATTCACGGACATCCTGGGAGCAGAGAAATACAAAGTTATTCACGGACATCCTGGAAGCAGAGAAATACATTGTCATTCACGGACATCCTGAGAGCTAAGAAATGCATTTTCATGACCAATCAGAGCAAGGGAAACGGCAAGAGTTGAAACATTTGTGGGTAGAGAGCCAGCAAACACAGTATAAATATCAGACCAAAATTGGGGTTTTTAGAGAGAAGCTGGTTGGAGAGATGCTGTCTGTCAGAGAAGCTGTTTGCAGAGATGCTGGGAGCTTGAAACCATGCCAGAATGCGCACTGATGACCCCTGTAGGTTCGAGATCGTTGCGGGACACTAGCCTGGGTGAGAGATGCGTCTAGGAGGCCAGGGTTATTAAGAAAGTTGGGGTTTAGTGTTGGTTAGGAAGGTTTTTAGTGTAGGAAATCTTTAGAATTAAATGCATGTTTTTAATTATGGTTCACTGATCTTTCATTTTGGGAACCCTCTATCAGTTACATGACCAAGAAATGATTTTTAACCATTTTTAAGAATAATGAAATGAATGCAAACTTACATTTTCTCTTCATGACTTTTATTAAACAGTTTCTTGATTTATTTCCTGAATAAATGGCAATGCTCAGTGAGAATTAATAGTGAGAGAATAAATGATAATTTTCTTTATGCAAATTAATTATATAAAATCTTTTAAATGATTTCAGGTGTTTGTGATTCTTTTAGAGTCAATTAATTATGCAAATCAATGTATTGTTGTAGTGAGGTTAAGCTGGTCTTGACAATCACCATCAACTTGCTCAACTAATTGGTCCATCGACCTAATTGGCGGGGTACATTGATGCATAGATTAGTTAGTAAAATTAGGTGATGAAAACAAATGTTGGTGTAAAAATCTGTGCTTAAAGGTATCCCGTGATAGGAAATAATTCATGCAACCCATTGTAGGATTATTAGCAAGGGTCTGGGGGTGTGTGTGACAGGGTGTGTGTACTTCGGTGTTATGGGCCCCACCGGAGTGACCCGGACCCTGGGTTGGTGATAATTTCTGGGTAAACGCTGCATCAATTAAATGGTAGCAGAATGATGGTTATTATTGACAAGTTTGGTGATTATTGATTATTGATAAGTTTATGACTAACACTTTATGTTGAGTCACGTTATGCTATATGTGAGTTTTCACGCTTCTGGGATGTAGGAAGTGGAACACGTGTGGCAAGAGAAGTCACATGGAATTTGGTACATTGTCTGAGTTCATATTGCTAATAACACAGGTTGTGTTATAATAGGGACATTTTCTGTATAAAAGGTGTATAAATGAGATAGCAAATCACGTTTTCTTGTGAAGCTCTGGCCTTAATTCTCAGGAGCAGTATAGTCTCCACATGTGTTTTATCCCCAGAGAAACGGGTTAACTGTTTGCTTGAAAGAAGGGTAAGGTAGATGGAAGTGCTACTTTATTGGCGAAAGTTAATAATTCTGTGGTAGGGTAGAGGTAAGCGCTGCCTACTGGAAATACAGAATTCTTGTGTAAATGGACAAAGCTGTCACTTTTGTTTAGCGAATCAGACAATGGAAATGTTTTAATGTTGTAACTAACAAAGAATTGTTGAGAAAAGTTTGCCATAAAATTTTGTAAAGGAGGGGTCGGCAGGAGCAGGAGTAGTGGGAAAGGCTGACTTCAGAAAAACCGTGCTGAGATTGGTCAGCTGTAGAAAGACGAAGCTTTCACTGATTGGTGCGTTAGTGTGAGACGTGCTGTGATTGGAGAATCACCAGAGTGACGTAGACGCCCCGGATTGGCGCGTTAGTGAGAGTCGCGCTGAGATAGGTGGATGCGAAAGTGACGTAGAGCTTTCTGATTTGCTTACGAGTGTGTTTCCATAGTGGTATTGGTTGGAAAGGAAACCGCGCAGAGGAAGCTGATTGGTAGAGAGTTTGTGTTGCACTGACGTTTCTAGCTGAATGCGAAGACAAAAAGTTAAGTGAAAAATGTATAATATTGGTAAAGAGAAGAAGAAAGTTTCGCTGTTTGGAAAGGTAAAAAAATTGTTTGTGAAAAACAAGCCTGCAGTAAAGCAGGAGTGGAAACTATTCCCTGCCCCGGGAACACCTGTATTTCACATGATAATGAAGCATGGCTATCACACTTGCGTGTTTGTAGAGAATTGGGTGCTATATACGAAAGGTGATGGTGCGCTTGCATTTCCTCCAGAAGGTTCTTTTAACATAAAGGTTTTGCGGCATTTGAGAGAAACAATGGGGAAACTTGAGCCTAAAGTTAGACCTACGCAATTTGAAGCATTAATGGATTGGGAAAATGAGGTGAATGAGAAAGAACGACACAGATCAGGAAGAGGTTATGATTTTGGTTTGGATAAATATCGGAATGAGAATATTGAGGACAAAATATGTATAAGGCAACAGGTGGATGTACCAAATGATTTGTTTCCTGTCAGGAGTATGGGAGGATCTACAGGAGGTAAAAAGAAAGGGGAAAATAAGCATATTGAAATTTCAGGCTGTAGGTACAGTGATACTAAAGATGAGTTGCTGGATGACATTCTGGATAACAGACCACCTCCATATCAAGGGGAGTTTGCGACAGTGGTGTCAAAGGCACCGCCAGCAGAAACTACAAAAGTTTTCCAAACTGTTCCAGTCCCCATAGGGAGTAGTGCAATAAATAGACAAGAACCTGTTCAAATTAATAGTACAGTAACAAAGCCAGAACTCCTTCCAATGAGCAGTACGATTATTTGGCAAGAAACACAAGTGATAAATAGGTCAAATTATGAAGAAGAAAAAAATGAGTTAGCAGTCAGGACACGAGAATTGTCTAAAAGATTGAAAGAACTGCCTATGAATATGGAAACTTTAACAGTCCCGATGAATATAGATTCTGAAATTTCTGTTTGCAAAAGTGAGGTAGAGAAAGAACATTCACTGACCATACCATTAAATGAGGCAAGACCAGATCCTAGAAGAGAGTTATTCTCTGAAAGTGTCAGGAATAAACAGCTTAGTGTGTCCCGATTGGATACACCGAAAGATCTGACAAAAGCTCCGACTTACACGGTTGGAACTCAGATACTGACTGAAAAACTGACTGGATGGTTGCAGGGAACGAAACCTAGAGAAAGATTAAACGAAGTCTCTTTGAGTCTGACAAGTGAGGAGTTGGGAGAGAGGGAAAGAAGTGGCTATAGAAAAGATGCAGAACGCCAACAGATAGATATTGCAGAATTAAAGGTAGACATGGAGGAATTAAATTTTGGAACGGTAAGCATAAACAGACCAAAAACAGGAGTGGATATCTCTAAATATAGGGATTTGCAGAAACAATATAGATTAGATTTCACAGGAAAAGGCATAGAAAAGTTAAATGCTACTGGAAGAAGAGCTAAAATTAAAGAATTGCTGAGAAAAAGGAGGGATGTTGAAAAATGGAGAAGCAGGTGGAGAAAGAAGAAAAAACGAATAGCTGATAAGGGATCATTAGCATTTCCTGCTGCTCACAAATGTGAAACTGACTATATTACCAGAGGGAATTTGTTTGCAGATGAATTGGCAAAATATTGCACAAAACAGGATTGTTCTTTGAATCAGGCACGGGCGAAGGAAGACACTTTTTCCCAATATCTCATGCTTACTAACACAGTAGAAACATGGAAAGAAGTGAGGCAGTTGCAGGTTCAGGCAAGCGATGGGGAAAAGGAAACGTGGGTAAAAGAATGTTGCACACAAAAAGAAGAGGATGATGTTTGGGTCTACCAAGATGAAAGAGCTGTTATGCCCAATGGTATGTTTGCCCATTTTGCACGCATGTATCATGGACAGGCACACACAGATAGGGAAACTCATTTCGACAACCAAGTTATCAGTCTGATCTGTGAAATACTGAGCACTAAACAGAAACTGCATTGTGCCTATTGTCCAGAAGCTTCTGGAGTTGGTGAGCAGGTGAATGGCACAATGAAAGTCAAATTAGTAGAAATGTGTGATTCCACTGACTTGAAATGGCCGGATGCTTTGCCCCTAGTTATAATAACCATGAGAAGTACACCTGACAGAAGGACATGTTTAAATCCTTACAAGATACTAATGGGACAATCCATGAGACAAGCATATGTACCTGATCCACAACAAAGGCCACTGAGAAATAGACTGCAGATTTCGAATACAAGTTCTGAATCAGGTACTAAGCAACCAGAAGCTGTTAACAGAAGAGAAGCAGACTGTGAAACTGGTGAGACTAGATCAACAGACTCTGCGAGTGTACAGCAAGGTGTAAGACTCAACGATTTTTCACCTGACAATGATTTAGACAGTACTACAGAACTAGGACAAGAACAAAGTCAAGAGCAGAGGCAAGAACAGGAAATTCTGAACAAAGACTGTGAACCTATGGATAAGGATGATTCACACACGTGGCCCAACGGAGTAAAGAGACTCAAGTATAAGATAGTGAGAAAAGGAACAAAAGCTCTTGAAGACCAGATCTCTGAAATAACAAACAAGTTAGAACAGGAGAAATTGGATAGACCACCTGAGTGGACTTACGTAGTCTTACAAAAAATAGAAGAAGTAGATTTTAGAAAGGAAAGGGACAGTGACAACGACAGTGAGCAGGACAAAGAAAACGACTTGAGGCCACCCTAACAGTGTTACAGAAAACACTTCTGGGTTTTAGCACACAAGACGAAGACGATTTTTCATTAACCATTTCCAAGTAGTTAAAATAAAAGAAGGGGCAAAGGACAGAAAGTCATTCAAGTGTGGAAACACACTTTGTACATACGGTACATATTTGGTAGATTTTATTTATAGTATAACTTAGATACCATAGCAGATATGAACAGTCCTAAAAATAGATATAAAATGTTTGCTTTAGGTGTAAGATGTGTTTATGTTGTACCATTTTACTAAGGATGCTGTTAACAATGTACAAATAAGTTGCACAAGTAGATAGAACTGCACTTCGCAAGGATAAGTAAGTTTCAGATTTAGAACTAAAGATAAAATTTTTGTCGAGAACAAGGGAAATGAGAAAGAAATTTGCTGAACTAACAAAATTATTGAGAAGAAGTGTCTGATCAAATAAAATTTAGTGGGATAAATGGGTGGTTTGGGATTTGGTGATGATGAAATCATCAAAGGGGGATTGATGGAGCGAAGTACAGAAGATTTTGTGCGTACCTCGTTTAGACCAATCACCCCATAACAAAGTAATATATTAATTTTGATTGCTGTGTATTAACCAAACACACACATTACATGTGGGAAATGCTCTGCATTAACAGGTTTGATTAACATATTAATTAATGGTGTAAAACGCATGTTTTATCTATTTTGCGCATTTAAGTAGTGTAATAGTGCATGCCTATGCTGTAGTGTACAATGTGCATTACATGCTGCTTTTGCTTTATTTTAATGGCTTGCAGTGTGATGCTTTTCTGCTAGGTAACAGTTTTAGGGGATAAATATTAGTACTGGTGGGTGGGGGGACAGAAAACACTTATTTTCTGTGTATTCACATTTTCTTTGTGTTTATCGTAGTTTTGGCTGGTGGCTAGTTTCAAGATGGCTTCGTTTTTCCCGGTTCTGCGCAGTAGAGAATGCTTGCATCATCTGGCTGGAAGAACCTCGCGCATGCCTTGTGCTCCACTGAACTTTGCAACTCCAGCTGACTATGTTCGAGGCCATTTGTATGAATGCCGGCGAGTGGCTGAGAGCCAGAATGATAGCACGAGAACAGTCGAATGCCTGTCAAAGAATGACCACGTGGTAACAGCTGAAAATAAACAATTGAATCCCTGCCAATGAACATTTGAATGCCTGCTAATGAACTATGGGACAATTGAATTTGTATCTATCAGCTTGTCAAACAAAGTTATTCACGGACATCCTGGGAGCAGAGAAATACAAAGTTATTCGCGGACATCCTGGAAGCAGAGAAATACATTGTCATTCACGGACATCCTGAGAGCTAAGAAATGCATTTTCATGACCAATCAGAGCAAGGGAAACGGCAAGAGTTGAAACATTTGTGGGTAGAGAGCCAGCAAACACAGTATAAATATCAGACCAAAATTGGGGGTTTTTAGAGAGAAGCTGGTTGGAGAGATGCTGTCTGTCAGAGAAGCTGTTTGCAGAGATGCTGGGAGCTTGAAACCATGCCAGAATGCGCACTGATGACCCCTGTAGGTTCGAGATCGTTGCGGGACACTAGCCTGGGTGAGAGATGCGTCTAGGAGGCCAGGGTTATTAAGAAAGTTGGGGTTTAATGTTGGTTAGGAAGGTTTTTAGTGTAGGAAATCTTTAGAATTAAATGCATGTTTTTAATTATGGTTCACTGATCTTTCATTTTGGGAACCCTCTATCAGTTACATGACCAAGAATTGATTTTTAACCATTTTTAAGAATAATGAAATGAATGCAAACTTACATTTTCTCTTCATGACTTTTATTAAACAGTTTCTTGATTTATTTCCTGAATAAATGGCAATGCTCAGTGAGAATTAATAGTGAGAGAATAAATGATAATTTTCTTTATGCAAATTAATTATATAAAATCTTTTAAATGATTTCAGGTGTTTGTGATTCTTTTAGAGTCAATTAATTATGCAAATCAATGTATTGTTGTAGTGAGGTTAAGCTGGTCTTGACAATCACCATCAACTTGCTCAACTAATTGGTCCATCGACCTAATTGGCGGGGTACATTGATGCATAGATTAGTTAGTAAAATTAGGTGATGAAAACAAATGTTGGTGTAAAAATCTGTGCTTAAAGGTATCCCGTGATAGGAAATAATTCATGCAACCCATTGTAGGATTATTAGCAAGGGTCTGGGGGGTGTGTGTGACAGGGTGTGTGTACTTCGGTGTTATGGGCCCCACCGGAGTGACCCGGACCCTGGGTTGGTGATAATTTCTGGGTAAACGCTGCATCAGTACTTTCCAGAATTCCCAGGATCCGCAGGTTGTTTCTTCGAGATCAGGCTTCGAGATTTTCATTTTTTGCAGAAATTAGCTTGAGTACTTTCTCTATATTTAAGAGTTGTTCGCTACTATGTGTGACAGTGTCCTCCACCTCTGATATCCTCTGTTCCGTTCCTACGATACATCCGTCATGTTTCTTCAGTTTCTGCGCAATGGAGACCATCCTGGACCACATGGAATACATTTTAGATTCAATGGAGGTGAGGCTCTGTTTCATTGCAAGTAGGAGGGTTTTCATGTCCTTAGCCCAGGACATTCCCTCCATGGAGAATTCCTCAGAGTGTGTGTAGTCATCAGTTTTGCCCAGTATGACCTGCGGACGTCAAACTGCAGTGTAGTCTATTTAGTATCTGTTTTTCCCCAGATAACAACTAGTGACCGGTGCTGGCAACTCGCCCAAGTAAAACTGTAGCATGACAGATGAGCCACCAGGGCATGACAAGGTGAGTACAAATGGCCTTAAGGCCCCCAGTGACTAGAGCTGTTTCTGATGGATGACTTGGGACAAAGGGAGTGTCCAGTCACCGTAAGCCCGGCCTCACCTCCGCAACGCCGCCAGAAGGGCACATGCATGCCCAGTCAGTCCAGCACAAAATGTAGACTATGACCCCTTCCTTTCATGCAGTTGGGTAGGTGTATTCATGGATTTTCCTGGTGCCAATAAAGGGGATGTCCCAGATATCTGGTATCAGAGGCCAAAGGAATCGGTGTCAGAGAGCCAGTCGGGCCGAGACAGGGGCCAGCTAATCTGAGGCGCGGCCCCCCAACTAGTGTTTTTGCAGACCCCAGCCCTGCAGGAGTGCGTTTTACAGGCCAGAGTGTTTCAGTGATACTCTTCTTGTCCATACAGTCACCTGCTCAAAGCGCAGAGCCAGGAGTCTAGGCTCTGCCGGCGCCAATGAACTCGGCCCGGGGCCCACTCCCTGTGTATATGCAGCAATGCCTCATGTGGGCACACCGGAGGGCTATGAGATTACTTTTGCACCTTTGCAGCAGTTAGTTCAGCAGGCCCCAGGCGAGAGGGAGTGGGGGAGAACATGATGAGGCCCAGCAGCCCATGGCAACCACCCCGGTGGCCCCTCAAGCACCGGAGCACCCCACAGGCACCAAGGAGGACTTGCCACCCCGGGATGTCAGTCGCACCACTCCACACCTCCCAAAAGGCCCAAAGCCACAGCAGAAGGCCCCGAGCAGGACACAATGTGGGGTAGGGTGCCGACTGCAATCCTCAACCTGTGGCCTAAACACAGCTCCCAGGCGCTGGCTGCATCGCTGGCCACAGTCTCCAACATCACACACCGTATCAGATAGTGGATCTCGACAGCAGCCCTCACTCACCACGCCCTCTTCAAAGCATCAGCTTACAGAAAATAAGTCAGTCTGGTCGCCCCTCTCCACTAGCTGCAGTCCACATATCACACAGAGGGCAGCGGTTGGTCAGATGCGCGTCTGTCATTTCGTGCACCACTGGTGGGTCCCCTCAGGCAGCACCACAAGTTCATCGTCGGCAGCTATGTGCAATATTTGCATACTTGAATGGCAGCATTCAGTTCCCCACGTTGTCCAGGCAACATTTAGCTCCCATGACATTTGTGATGCCGGCGTTTGAGACAGGATATTGCCGGATACAGTCCCCAGATGGAAAGAACCACGCTACAGTGCGGCCATCTTACTTGCTGGCTCTCTAGCACCCACGTAGTTTTAATTTATGAGTACATTTAAGCACATCAATCCTAGTTTGTGACAGACTTAATTATACATTCGGGTAAAACACAATCCTAAACTCAAAATATTGTTTGGGCAGGCCATTTTAACAATGAATTATTATAATTGTGAATTTGTAAAGTAAAATGGAAGATCTCTATGCTCGGTTATATGAATTTATAGTATATGTATATTTTAAAGTATGGTATATAGCGATATTATGTGGTCATATTGAATATTGCAAAGAGGCAGAATCAGGCCAATTCTTTCTTCCATATCTATTGCCAACAGTAAAACATGAATTCCCTGGTTCATGAATATACACTTCATCCTTATTAATTGGACTGTTTGCAAAATGAATTCTGGCTACTATAGCTGGGACCAAACAACATATGAGTGCTAGATTAAATAAACCTGCAGCAAACAAAATAACTTTTTCTGTCTATCTTCCTTGTCTATCAAGTAAATTGCTTGTTATGATAAGTTTTTAGTTTTTCCCGATTAGCGTTTGGACTACTGATGAATTTGTATGCAAATAATCAATTTGTGTAATAATATTGTATATGAACTTCTCTTGCCTTTGAAACAATCACTGTTTTTATGTGCACTAGGGTGGTTTTACTTCGAGAGAAAGTTTGTGTGAACAAGACTCTGTTGAGTCAAAACATGTCACTGAAGCATAGCCCATCCTTGGTGTGGCTCACCCTCCCTCTTTACAATAGGTAAGAAAAGGGAATCTGAAATGACTATGTGAACGGAAATTTGGACCAGTAAGCGTTGTTCCCATGGTTGGCTGGGCATTTGTTCCGGTTCTTTCCTCTGGAAATTACAATATTTTATATATATTCACTGAAAAAAACTAATGTTAAAGTAATGCTATAGTCAGGTATAGTAATAACATCTTAGCCTACATTAAAAACAACATAAATTCACTGACTTAA
Organism: Calotriton arnoldi; assembly: GCA_963921515.1. Lineage (NCBI taxonomy): Eukaryota > Metazoa > Chordata > Amphibia > Caudata > Salamandridae > Calotriton > Calotriton arnoldi. The sequence continues at coordinate 304,504 of CAWUFW010013601.1, forward strand.
ACAAGGGTTACAGTGACATTATAGAGTGGATTTGAAATGATATAAGAAATAACTTTAAAAAAATTAACAAAACGCTGAAATTCACCACTTGTAACATCTAATTACCATACCAAACTATAACATCACTTTAACATTAATTTCTAGCTTTTTCAGATCATATTCAAAACTAAGCATAAGCTCAACCCCCTCATAATCTGCACCCAACTCCCCTGCCAAAGTCCATGTAAAATATGGGTTGGCTGCAGGGCCTTGCCTCTATTGAGGCCCTGTGCTTAACCCCCCCCTCCCCCTACTGGCCTTCAGGCATGTGTAGGGTTGGTTTGGCCCATCACCCAATCCACTACAGGAAGCCAACCACCTCTGCACATTGCCTATGGCCTGCCAGTGGTGGTTAGCCACAGGGCCTGGTCTATGACCAGACCCTTCTTTCACCTTACTGGGGGCCTTACTGACTACCAGGCCCTGCGCCCAACTCACTGAAGTTGCCCACCACCCATGGGTGCACAACCTCTGGCCATACCCTGCACCCATAGCCTTCAAGTGTTCAGCCCCTTGTGGGTTGCCAAACCCCCCCCTCCACTGCACACAGCCATTAGCCGTGGAAGCATGGGTATGGGTGCAGGGCACTATCAGCACCCAACCACCCACTTTACACGGCCAACTGTTTTGCACAGTGGGGGTTAAGCACTGGGCTTGGCCTTCTCCTGGACTCTGTGCCACCTCCTGCTTGCACTCAGCCCCCCCTGCACGACCTTTGACCGTGCTCAGCGGTGGGTTGGCTGCAGGGCCTTTGTCCAACTCCACAAGGGTGCCAAACTCCTCCACTGCACACAGCCTTCACCCATGCGTAGTGGGGGTTCACCCGGTGCACAAAACACTGCAGGTGGCCAACACCCACTGTGCACAGCCTATGGCTTGCAAAATGGCACAAAGATCCTTCTTTAAAAAAAAGAAAACAAATTGGAAGCATTGTACTGCAGTGCCGCAGTACTGATGACCCCTCACGTGGTCCTGGGGTTAAGGGTGCGTCAGCTCTGCTCCCTTATATAGCCTTTGGTTTTTTTTCAGGACTTGGGGCTGCCTTTGATGTAGTTAATGACAGATTTCTTTTTTAATTTCTATGAATTGGTATAGTGTGAGGTGGCTTCTTCCAAAAGAGTTCTCAGGTACAGTGTACTGTTATGCACATTCTAGCAGGTTATGTGGAACTTAGGACAGCACCTCTGCCCTGAACAGTGCATGTGTCTAACTGAAGTGCTTTCGAAGTAGTCTAAGAAAGAAATACATTTTTCCTCATTTGTTGTAAGCCTGGTGACTCTAGCAGTAAGTAGCAATGTTTTACAACCTTGTTGCTGGTATATACCCTAGGGTAGTATGTTTTTAGATTTCAAAGATAAATTGTGTATTGGTGGAGTAGTCTATAATTAATGTGGATTTTTGGAGACATCTATATTTATTAGTCTCCTCTTTTATTACTTAATTCATGATATATGGTGGTTTGTTTATTGACCAAGAATGCATAAATTAGCGTTATGTTAGTGTTATGGTGATTTCCTGGACAGTGTATAAATGGGTAAAGAGTTGTGGGTAAGATTTAAAAGTGCCATTCATTAGCCAGATAATGCATTGTATTAGGTAATTGTACAGTTTGTTGTTAGCTGTGCCAAAAATTATATTTCTATTTTTATTGTTTTCACTATCATATTGAGGTAAGTTCTTCTTTGTAGGAGTTATTTTTATGTGGTCAAAAATATCTACTCCTCCAATCTTTCTAGGGCTATTGTGGCTTGCCTTTTGGTAATAGAAATTAGTCTCTTTAAAGTTGATATCAAGGATAACTGTACCATCAATTTTTCAGGAAAGTTTATAATATAGGGGCATATTTACAATATTCTGGTGTAGGGAAGCACCGCAAGCCTTCTAACTGCGCTGCCTTAAGTCAAACGTAACGGGCAGGAATGTGGAATGTGTCGTATTTACAAGACACAGTGCATTCCTGTCCTTTCTGCTAACACTGGCGCACAAACTGCAAAACTGCAGCCGAGTGCCAAGGCATGCACCCTTGCACCATGGGAACCTTCCTGCACAAAAACAATCAAAGGAGGCATTTTCCTCGTTCTATGTTCAACATGGAAAGTGGAAAAAACGAGGAGAAATGTAAGCATGTCTCCTCGTTACGCCTGCTTTGGGAAGGCATTAGTTTTGGCACTGCCCCAGATTTACACTATGTTGTAAATCTGGGGCGGCAGTGTCAAAAACCATGGGTGTTGCAAGGGTACACCCACAGCAACACCCATGGAACGCCCCTTCCATGCAGAGTAAGGCATTGCCTTACCCCCCTATTTACAAGACCACAAAAAGCCACACAGGGTGGCTTTGCGTGGCCTTGTAAATATCGGTCAGCACACTGCTCCTCCTGAGCGTCACAAAAGTGACGCTCTGGAGGCATAAAAGTGCCGCAGGGGCATTGTAAATAATCCCCATAGTCTTTTAATATTGTTCCTGTTGGTGCTGGAGAGCTGGTGCTTGCACTATATTATGAGAATGTTATGTTACTTGGTTTTTCACCATTGTCATTTATGGTAGTTGGCTGATCATAAGAGACATTAGAATAGAACTAAGTGCACTTCCAGTGGGTTATTTCTTTGGTTGTGCTCTCAGTGTATGTACAACTAATATAGGTTAGTGCGTGGCTTCCATTTCTGTGAAGATGTGAACGTATTGATATTGAACGTTTTGGGATCTGATAGCGATATGAATTTGTGAAATATGCATTTAATATAACAATGTTTATAGGTGGTGTGTCCAAGATGGTGACCGCATACGTAACCTCTTCTAGACCTCTGCGTTGGCTTGCTGAAGAGCTATGAGAATCCGGAACATCCTGCCAGACTGATGACCCACAGTTGGCCCTGGCAGACGGTAGAGAGACCTGCCATCCCTGCAGGGCCCATCCACCACACTTGCGCCAGCCAAAGAGACTGACAGTGCCAGTCCACTGCCCTCATGCAGCCTAAAATGGACATGCTTGCAGCACCATAGGAAAAAGCCCGAAGCGAGATTCCATGGGTGGTGACTGGCGGACTGTTTGCCGAGAAGGAGGCAGGCAGATTGGGTCCTGCTGAGAGTGAGAACGGCTCTGTGGAGCGCCCTGGGCCAAAAGCGAAAAACACTGGGCTTGCCCGCCCGTCTAATAATGATGTAGTGGGCCGAAAAAGATTCCTGGTGCAACGTTGGAGCACTTGGACAACATGCCACCAGCAACACTTCACTTACCCTCAGTTAGTGACCAATCGAGTTGGCCTGCATCGCGAGGGGGACCAGGACCCCTGGGGAGCCCAGGAGTAAACATGCAAGTCTCCCTGGGCTACTGCATTGCACTCTTTTAGCTCCCCTGCCCCACTGTTATTGTTTTGGAAAGCAACCTCCTCCAGACCAAGAGTCCTGCTGAGGACTCTGAAATAGCAGTGTGGCATGGTCCCAGCTACCTGTACCTATGCCCATTTGGCCCCCCCTGACTGTGGCATTCTTTGAGACTAGCCAACTTCCACAGAGCCCAGCCCCATTATTGCAAATTTTATGGAATATGTAATGAAACAAATGGGACCAAGTTGCTGATAATTCCTGGGGAAGTAATTGGCAGTGGATCCCCAAATACAAGCCTTGTGGGTGCTAATCTGGCACCACTTGTCAAGTTCAAGCACTGCTACAATGCCAGATTGACCAACAGCTGATTTTGTCCCCACCTGAAATGGCCCGAAATGGCACACCTAGCAGATCTGGCATACCCATCTTGGCTGGACAAGGGTGCTCTGTGCCCACTCTGCATCAAGTCCTTGTGCATTCACATTTTCCCCCTTAGATTGAGGTGCCAACAGGATATGGGAAATTGCTGGGCCAACATCTTGCCATAATACTAATCAGATGGCAGGAGCAAAAGCAAAAAAAGACCAAAAGGGGCAGATGTCTTCTTGAGGCCATCCACACCCAGGTCGGGATACATACCATCCCCAGTATTTCAGAGCAAGGCACAAATGATGGGGAAATAGATAAATAGATGAAGATGACCTAGTCAACAAGCACTTTTTTACTGATCTCTTCAAGGATCTAAAAGCATATCAATGTTCAAAAGAGATCTCAAGAGGGATGTAGGAAATTGGGTTACTGGTTGAGGGGGTATCAAACCCCACTCAAGCAGCAACCACAATTCCTGTCAGGGTGAAACACAATCAAACCCCAAATTAACCTGTGCTCAACCCTCCGGTAGCTTGGCACAAAAATAGTCAGGCTTAACTTAGAGGCAATGTGGAAAGTAATTTATGAAGCACACAAACAGTAATAAAGTAAAAACACAATACAAGAAAAATCCCAATCCAATTTAGAAAAAATAGAGTAAACTTTAATAAAGTATTTGAGACCAAAGCGATAAAAATCCAAACAGTAGAACTGGAGATATGCAATTTAAAAGGTTATGTTAAAAGTAGAGCCAAAAAGGCACAAAGCACCACTGGACTGGGTCAAAATCTCAATTTCAGTCTGACCACGATGGAGCGCAGGCCGGGTTTGGCCTGCTGAGGATTGTACCTTATGTCCTTGGTGCGCGGTCTGCACAACGTTGCTTTGCGAGGCTTTGCATAGTCCGGAGTCATTTATGGTGAAGCTGTGAGGCTTTACGACACACTGCGTCAGTTACAATGAAGCTTGCAGCTGTGCAGCAAGGCTTTGTGGGGTTTCGCCTCACTTAGCATCGGTTCTGATGAAGATTGCAGCTGTGCAGATAGGCTTTGCAGGGCTTTGTGTCGTTTTGTGCCAGATTTGGTGGAATCTTCTGGTACGCGAGGAGGAACTCTCTCTGATGCCAGCCAAGGGCCCCAGGATCTGAAAAGACACCACTTGGGGATCAGAAACACACTCCAGAACAGGCCATCAGGGCTCAGGCAGGTCTATTTGCTGGTCCAGGCAGGCCCAGTGCAGCAGGTCAGCTAGGCAGTTACAGGGAGCACTCAGAGCTTGTTATGCCCCTGTAGCTCACACAGGAAGTCAGTCAGCTGACTCTTGGAGCCACTCAGCGTAGGATGAAGGGACCAAGTACAGTCTTCCTTCTCAGCAAGCAGGACAGGCCCCAAGCAGCAGAACTCCTTCTTCTGTAGTATCCACAGGTCCAGGAGTGTACTTAAGAGTTGGGTCTGTGGGTCCATTATTTATACCTGTTGCCCACTTTGAAATGGGAGAAGCTTCTAGAGCCCTCCCCCGACAGAGATGCCTGGAATTTCCTACCTCCCTGCCCTGGTTCTAACTTGTCTGAGTGCACAAAAGGCTATTGTGAAACCCTTTGTGAGTATGCAGAGGCAGAGTCTTTGTGATGTACAAGTGTGGTAGGTGACAGCTCCACCCCTTATCAAGTCAGAGATGGCCCATCCTGCCAACACTTATTTCCCTTTGTTTCACTGCCTGGGAGAAATACACAAAGGCCAACTGCCAGCTACACCTAGTTATGTAACCCAGTATACAGGCTGCAGGCACTAAATTGTTAGGACAAGAAAATACCAACTTTCTAAAAGTGGAATTTTCAGAACTGTGACATATAATCCAACTTTACCATTAAAGAGGTTTTTAAATTAGGCATGCATGGACACGGTTATAGTTTGTTTATTAAATGAGTATTATTGTTATCTTATGGCATCTAATCCTCCTGAGAGTGCAAATATAACCCCATCCCTAGTGGGTGTGTGCTTGATTCTGTCAGCCCTGCATGGACTCAAAATTGCAAACCCAGGTTACTGATTCCCTGTTAACATTGTACTGTATTGTTGTATAATATGAAATGTCAATAAACAAAAGCATTAATAAAGAGGGTTTTAAAGTACAATTATTTAGTGATCAAACTCGAACTACCTACTTGTCCCAAATGAAAGTTATCACATATTAAATGTAATAAGGCAACCCAATGCCATCTTATGGGAGAAGTAGGCCTTACAGTAGTGAAAAACTAATCTCAGAGTTTTTCACTACCTAGCATATAAAACTTAAAAGTACCTATCTAACATTTTAAAGTCACTGCAGCCTGTCCAATGGGATGTATAGGGCCTACCCTAGGGGTGATTTATATGACCTTAAAAGGGAAGGTTTAGGCCTGGCAAAAGGTTTATTTTGCCAGGTCGAAATGGCAGTTTAAAATGGCACACAGGCTTCAATGGCAGGCCTGAGACATGTTTAAAGGGCTACTTAAGTGTTTGCACAATCAGACCCGCAGACACACTAGTAGCATTACATTTACAGGCCCTGGGAACATGTAGTACCACTTTACTAGGGACTTACAAGTAAATTAAACATGACAATTGAGCGAAAGTCAATGTTATCATTTATAAAGGAGAGAGGACAAGTACGTTAGCTTTGGTTAACAGTGGTAAAGAGCACAGAGTCCTAAAAGCTGATATAAACGGGTTCAGAAAACAGGAGAGGTGAAGGCAGAAAGTTTGGGGGGGGGGCTGCAGAGAGACCCAAGTCCAACAAGGGAGCTGACAGATATGAAACAAGAGTTATCTGACCCAGGGCACAGGGTCCTATCACTATAAGAGACATGCAATGCAAGGGAAGATGAACAAGAGTTCCTGTAACATGAGTTACTAGATCTAAAACATCAAATCTTTGCTTCCAAAGCCCACCTGGAGGGCCTGGAAAAGAGGTCCAGCAGGAACAGTATCAGGATCTGGAGGGTCCAGTGGGGGCTAAAAGCTTCAGTATTCTGTCATATATCCAAAGGCTATTCATGGCTGTCCTCGAGAAGCCTGATGCAGATGACATCCTACTGGACAGAACAAATGGAGTCTTTAGACCGTGTCATCTCCTGGCATTCTCACCCATGTTCACTTCATTCAACACAAAGGGGAATCATGGCTGTGACACACCTGAAAGACATCTCCTTCTTTGAAGGCCACAAGGTCAAGCTCTTTCAAGACTAACCCCCAGGAACACTACTGAACAGAGAACAATTTTGTCCAGTTCTTGCCTTCTTGCAAGAGCAGCACATTCTCTATAGATGGGGGCACACAATCAGCCTTACATTTAATGGACAGACTCGTACTATGTAGGTCTCCTCACTGGAGCATGCAAATTGCATCCTACAGCTATAAGAGGAGCAAGCTACCAGGAAAGAATCAACAGAAACCACAGAGCAATCACCCCAAATGGTGTCAAAGGTGGCCAAGTGGAGGAAGGTCAGGAGCAGATGGCCTAAGTCCAGTCGCAAACCTAAAGCTGCTGCTATTGAGAAGGAATGCAGGGATTGGCTAAACAAAATAAAGATCTCCTCTACCACATCACATGCTGCGCCCACACCCCAGAACAGCCCTAAAGACTCATTGGTCTGAGTGTGCGGACTGACCCACCTATTGGGTTTCCTGGGGCCAGCTTGGCGGAGGCATGGTCCTCTTCTTTGGCCTGCACCATCTTATGACAATCCTTAATGAGATAAGAGACCCTGTTCCCTCCTATGAGTCAAGAGTGAGTCACTTTCCTCATATCATCTTTAGCATGAGGGATAACTCCAGCCAACTGGCTGACTGATTGCAAATTTAGAAAAGAATAAAACAATACCATTGACATCCCAATACCATATTACTGCTGTTACAGGATAACAACAAACAAAACCCTGTAGTAGCTAGAACAGACTACCACAGATCCTTGGGAAAGACTAATTATGATTTCCACACCTACTCAAATCATTAGCAGCAGAGGGACATTTTGAGTAATCTGAGCTGCCTCTTCCTTCTCCTCTGTTATAACTTTCAGTCAGATCCATGGCCACCTTAAAAATCAAAACACTCCCCAAAAATACCACAGGTAGAAAAGGGGTACATAAAAGGTGCAGCACAATATAAGACACTGCCTTTCTATACACCCGCAACTGCTGCAGCAAATGTCAGGGTAGTTAGGTTATATGAATACCCAATGCATGTAATGTATACAAAGACATGACTCTGGAACATATGTCAAATTGTAATGTCCCTTTGATGGGCCTAGTATACCCTCACACTGGATTTGCTGGTATATTTGACTTGCAGAAGCCCCTTGTATTTAAGTTAAAATGTTCCATTATAGTGTTTCTGTAAAAGAAATATTCAATTCAAGTACTACATTATAACCTTGCGTTATTAGAGGTTGGCTTTGTGAATTAAAGGTAAATGGTTTTGTCTCTTTGTTGCCAGTCTAAGGGCCTGATTAGGATGCCACCTTATCGGAAACGGGCCCGCCCGACAGGCTGTCTGTGGTCCCGACATAGGCATTACAATATAACCGCCACCATGGCGGTCACAATGCCTATCTTTTGCATTGCAGCGGGTGCTGCTGGCTGTAGCACCCGTCGCAATGCAAAATGGGGACACCTGACACATCCCTGCACTATGTGGCAGGCACCATGAGGTGCCTGCCACATGGTGCAGGGATATGTAGGGGGCACCCAAAAACCAAAACTGAGGCCTAGGGGGCAAATGGGGGCCCGCTACGGACCCTCAATGTCCCTTTCCGCCTGCCTTTTCATGGCGGGTTCACCGCCATGAAAGGGCCAGCGAAAAGAAACGTTGTAATGCCTACGGCGGTGCCTAGCAGGCACCGCCACCATTGTAGGCATTACTCCACCTCAGACAACCGAAGGGCTCCTTGAGCCCGTCGGATCCGTGGCGGTCGGTCTTTACGACTGCCACACATCCGCCTGCCATCCAAATGTGGCGGGAGGAAAAAATTATTGCGATGGCGGTGGGACCCACCATCATCGTAATCGGGCCCTAAGTACTCCATCTGCAAATCTGCCTGATCTAATTCATGTCAATAATACAGCAGTCATACCTGTTCAGTATAGAATGTTTCATTCACTATATGAACATGAATTTACTAGGCTATTATTTATGACCTCGCATTACAGATCAAGTTGCAAGGTAGTCTCATATAAGTTAGAGCCATTCTCCAATTTTTGAAGACTCTTCCTGGGCTAAGTCATGTGACTGGTAATAATAATATTCATAATCTTGAAATGTAATACTTGACTGTAGAAATGTTTGTTCCAAAGGCAAAATAGCTCACACACCTGCTTCTGAAGCATTTTTTCATATAGCACATCACCACCAAGAATTTATGATTTTCTGTCTAAACTTTCCCAACACTATGCACTGGTTCTTTACCTTTTATGGTATTATGTTTTTGTCCTTGCAGGGGTGTATTTTAAATTGTTTTTTTTTGTTCTTGGATATTGAATCCATTGCAATTTCTATAGAGGACAAAAACAGTAATGTTAGAAAAGGTTAAACATGTCTATCATGAACAGCTATAGGAATGAACTTGATTATTGTTTGCGGCTCCAGAGTTGTAGAGTTACCGTGCATATGCAAAGCAGTTTCATTCTCATCTATATTATGCTGATAGAACGCAAATGGTTCTTGCATAAATGTGTGTTTATAATATTCACAGCTTCTCTGTCGTCCTGATTGACTTGTTATGCAAGGCCAACGATTTCAGATTGTTACAGAATGATGATTTTTTTATCTTCGAAGAATATTTGTATTTATTTAAACATGTGAGCTTTCTATAAAGACCCAATTGGCAAAATGTTGTTTGTTACTGAAGATTTTATGAAGCAAGCAAGGAAAAGCCAGATTTGCAAAAGAAGTGAAGTTCGCTACACTTTTGATGCAGAGTGAATTAGTTGTGCACATCCTGAATTCCTATACGTAACTAATAAAACCACAACTATCGAGAACACAAATATCATTGTTGAAATATTGATTTTTACTTATATCAAAAACACAAATATCAGAAACAAAAATATCATCACCTTTAAATAAAAATATAGGGGTCATTACGATGTCGGACGGAATCACTTCCACCCGACACCGCATCGGTCATGGTACCGACAGACACCCGGTCGGCAGTCCCGACCACCTTATCAGGATGCGACCGAACACTGTTTGGAGAAGTGTGGCTCAATGGTTAGAGCGGCAGACCCTGATGCAGAGATCTGGCCCGGGACCAGGGTTCAATTCCTGCCTCGGTGGGTCTTGGGCTCAATTTCCTCGGACTTGATAATTCTCGCCTCGGTGCCTATTCTAATCATGGGTCCCACTCTGCAACTCTGGGCAATAGCTTGCTTAATCTCCACAACGGCCCCACCAGCGCTGGGATGCCTGCCTTCACCTTGGGGGTGCCCAGGAGTGGACATTTCACAGGGAAAAGCCAGGAAGGGTTCCACAGCGGTATGCGTACAGCGCCAGGACACCCCTTTGGGGGTATAAGTGTGCTTTACAAATTTCATTTCATTTCTACATTTTACTGAGGGAGCATGCATTTCGGTCGTAAACCGGCCGTAATGCATGCTCCCATAGTAAAATGGGAGGTGCGGTTCATCCCTGCAACCCGTGGCAGGAACCTCAAGGTGCCGTCCATAAGGTTCAGGGATCAACAGCCTGCAACGGAGGCCGTGCACCCCAGGGGGCCCTGCTGGGGGGCCCCAAAGACGCTTTCCGGCATGGTTTCCATGTCGGAGAGGCTGGCATGGAACCATATCGGAAACCGTCATCGTAATCTCAAGGGCGGAAAGGCCCTTGAGATTACTCCACGGCTTCTGACTGGTGGACGGGCTCTCCGAGCCCGTCGGAAGTCAGCTGGAAGGACCGGTTGGTTTCCTTTCTGACCCCCTCCCTCATAATGAGGCATGCGGAAAGGAAACTAAGCGGCTGATTACGATGTGGCTGTAAACGGTCGGAGCCTTTATGAACCGCATCATAATCGGCCCCTATATATGTCAAAAATACCGGTTCACACACTATCGGCTACAATAATATCAGCAAAATAATTACATTATCATTAATAAATACAAAAACAACTTTTTGCATAAAACAATTATTTAAAATAAACATAACACCACATTTTATAGATATGTTTAAATTAAAAATAAATATATTACACTACCAACATATTTACAATTCACCCCAGTAAAATATATAATTAAATTCATACAGTGGCGGCTCCTCGAGGGAGTGCTGCGGGGCGGTGGGGTGGGGCGAGGGAGGGGCTGGGTGAGGGGTAGTAAACTCCGGCATACGGCCGAACGGAGTTAAGTAAATAAATAAATGAATAAAACGAATTACATTGCGCGCGCTGCATCGCCGATTTGGCGTTGCAGCGCGCAATGTAGTTCGTTTTATTTATTTACTTAACTCCGTTCGGCCGTATGCCGGAGTTTACTACCCCCCACCCAGCACCTTCCCCGCCCCGCCCTACCGCCCCGCAGCACTCCCTCGAAGAGCCACCACTGAATTCATAACAATATAACCCAAAAATATTTCTATTAACTACAAACATTTATTTAATGACTTTTATATTAATCATAATATATATAAATACAATTATATTCAAAACTATCAAACTATAAATGAAACATTATAAATAAAGCCTAAATTGGTGTTTACCATAGATGAACATAACTGATAAAAAATTCAAACTAACATAAACTAACCCTTCCATATTAGAAAAGTGCTGGCAATGAGTACCTGATAGTACCTGCCTATTTGAAGCACCACTGCTTCGGAGATCTTTCTGTCTCCAAATGTTTTTAGGGGAATTTTGGGGGAATATAATAATAGTAAGATGACTCTGGTGGTTAATGCAGTTTCAGGAGAGGTCTGTGTTTTGCACAGTCAGAGTTCCGATTCATAAAGTAGCATAGAGGGTTAATGTGCCTGGTGCAAAACACATCATGTAGCATGCAGACCACAGATTTGTATTTTATGTAGATATGTAAGTTAGTTAGTTACACAGAGATCCTTTTGCTACTTCCAGTTCATAAGTTGCAAACCTAATATGGCACATTGAGCGATGAACTGGCAACAAAGAGCTGCATGCAAACTGCAAGTCATAGGCTTAGATTCTTATTGTTTTTTTCTTAATCTGTTGTTATTCTACATTTGCCAAGAAGGGTTTCTTTGGATAGTAATAAAGGCTTGTTAGTACGGCCTAATATTGAAGGAGGTTGACTGACCTGTGATTGACTGCCTGACCCTTCTGCTGGGTTGTGCATCACCACTCTCTGCCCCACTGTCTCGGTCCTCCAACAAGATGCTCTGGCCCTTGCAAACCTGTGACCTGCAACATTTTCAGCCCCCTGACTCCTTCTGAGGTGACCCCCAACTCTCTCTGGCATGTCTTCCCATTTTTGCCTTTTGCTTTCTCCCCTATTATGCCTCTTTTGCTCTTTTGCTTTTAGTGCCTCTATGTCGCTTTTGCTCTCTTTTGTTTTGTGCATTTTCCTTCTCTTTGTCCCGCTCCACTCTCTCCCATCCTTTCCACCCCCTTCATGCTCCATGTAAATGCTTCTAGCCCTGCCCATCACTCTCTCCTCCCCTTGCCCTGAGGACCTTGCAATGCTGGCTGCAGTGTGGCTGCCCCACTTGTATGCCAAAGACAAGCCCTTCTGCCTCTGTTTGTGCCTCAGTGATGCCTAGCACCAAGACCCCATCTCCGGCTGCCATCCATCACAGCCTTAGGTGCTACTCTGGGAAAACCCTCTGACCTCTCATCCCTAAACACTCATCTGAGCACTACACCTGGGCTTCTCTCACCTCAACAGTAGAGGTATTCTCTTTCCCCACCTGTTACTTTTCTTGCCCGACCCCCAACACCACTGCCAACTCCAACAGCCACACACACAGCTGAACAAACTCCTCCGCCACCTCACAATACACATACCCCACTCTCAGCTGCCTGCTCCTCAACACTTTCTCCCTCATCAAGCACGCCATAGAAATCTGGGACCTCCTGAACAACTTCTCTCCATGCCTCTTAATCCTCACAGAAGCCTGGCTCAACCCAGCATTTGCCTAAGATATGGCTGTGGCCACCCCTCCTGGTCACAAAATCATAAGAAAAGACAGAACCAACAAACCCAAAGGCATCCTTGCCATCATCTACAGCAAGGAAGTCAACGGCACACACCAGCGACTCGCTGGAACATATGGCTTTCAAAATCAGCACCTCCCTTACCCAAACCCTAGGAGGAGCTCTGCTCTAACCAGACCTAGATCCAGCTTCTGCTTCACACTTGCAGACCTACTTGCCTATCTGGCCTTTGCATCAAACTCCTTCACTCTGCTTGATGACCTCGACTTCCACCTAGACGACCAGACAGACCCCCACTCCACCACTCTCCTGAAAGACCTATGCACCTTGGGACTCACCCAGTGGGTGAATGACCACACCCACATGGCTGAAAACCTGCTCGACCCCATCTTCACCACCTTTTCCAACATAACAGTGGGCAAACCCACCCCTCTCACCTGAACGGAGTAGTCCCTCATTCACTTCAGCATGCACTTGCACAAACAGCCCAGAACCACCAACATCCAGACTGCCCAATTCCACTGAAACCCCAAGGACACATGAATTTCCAAGCTCCGGTCTCAACACTCTAACCACCACACCAACCTAACATGCGCCTCAACACGTGGATCACATCCAGTGTGGACCCCATGGCTCGTCTGAGAACCACTTCCATATCCCACTCCAATCCCCAGGCCATCTGCTACTCCAAGGACCTCCAACTCATGAAGCGTCACTGCAAGAAACAGGAACAATGGTGGGGCCACTCTCATGACAACACTGACAAAGACTTACTAAACGCATTCACCACAGATCCAACTTCACCATCGTGACAGGTACAGAGAAAAAGGGCGGTGTCCCAAAACACTTTTCCTCCTTGCAATATGCCATAGGAATTTTCAACAGTGATACAGATAAAACAGCTAAACAGAATTTCACAAAATTTGGCAGAAAGCTAAATCCTTACTGAGAAAGCATGCTTTTTGTTATTTGGTATAAGTCTATTCAGCCATTTTTGAAAAATGAACATTAGAAATTTAGTGATATCTGGACGCAGGCCGAGAAATTTGATTGACAGGCCACAGCATCAACAGAAATGTTACAGTCACCATTTTTGGTGTAATTCTGTTCAGCTGTTTTTTCAGTATCGCTGTCTAAAATTCCTAAGTGAAATTGCATGGGGAAAACGTGTTATGGGACCCTCTTTTTCTCACCCACTCAGTTGACAGATCACCCTGAAACTTTCCCGAAGGAGCTGAGGTGGGCGAACTTTTTTAAAAAAAAATTCTTGAAGATTCATCAACCGGTGTCAAAGTTAAAAGCTAAACAAAAAATTCTCATCCTATGGAAAGTCTGATCTATGTATACCTACACAGTGGAGACCGCCACTGTGTAATATATATTATTGGGAAGCTACCTCATCTCTTTCTCTTTGCACCTTATGGCTCTGTATGTGTAGTCAGGTTGGTGATGGTCAGACTCATGGACATACTATAGACACAGTATCTAACATTGGAAACCATTTTTGAAAATATCAGTAGTATCAACTTTTAATGAAGAATCCTTCATTAAAAGTTGATATTACTGATATTTTCCAAAATGGTTTCCAATGTTAGATACTACTTTAATTACACATGATATTGTATTCAGTGTAATGTGTTTCAATTGCATATATTGCATCACTGCAGTGGCTCAGTCTGATAGCTTATTTTCTTGTTTCGTGTAGCTTGTCTGGATTTTAGGGCATCAAAAAACAAGGTGATGGGTGGAATGCTTGAAATATTCTCAGCCACAGACAATCACACGGGCTACACCCCAACCCTCAGTTTTTCACCCACCATGCCACCTCAGTTTAGACCCAGCCATATGTAAATCAATCTTGACCCTGCTCCGATGGGAACAATCCAGCCCAAACTGCCAGGTCAGGTCCTCCTTGAACTGGAACACAAGCAACCAAGGACTGGTTTCACCCTTATTAGGGCTCAACCGCCAGGTATAGCTTGGTTCCAGTGGCACATTGACCATGGGACCCATGTCTGGGTATACCCATCACCCTTAGGGCATCAAAACACAAGGTGATGGACAGAATGCTTGAATTAATCTCAGTCACTGCAATCTCTCAGGGCTGCATCCCCTTCCAATGTTTTTCACCCACCATGCCACCTCATTTTGGACCCAGCCATCTGCGAATTATTCTTGACCCAGCTCCATTGAGAACAGTCCAGCCTGAACTGTCTCGATTTTAGATCAACTGTGGAAGAAGTGAACATGTACCTGCCAAGAAAGTGTACATTGGTAAGTCTAACACCTTTGAAAATAAACACCACTGAACAGAAAACCAACAAATAGCTTTTTACTCTTTAGGCTAAGTGTGCATTAGGGCAGTACCAGGATCACCCAGTTCATTCGGACAACATGCTCTTAGATCCATAATACCAGTAACTTTATCCACATAATTGGTCTGTCAGGAAGAAAAACCCTCTGCTCCCAGTACTTTCTTGGAGGCAATCATGGCCGACACAGCAAACAGAAGAGCAAGAAAAATATGCCACACTGATGGACGTCATTTAGAGGTCGCCAGGGGTAGCAACTGCGACCCCAGGATACCCCTTGTGACCCCTGGCACAGGCACTGCGACCCATAGCATAAAGCATTGTTAAAGCAGAGCCAGGAACATAACCCTTTTTAAACTTTCATATCCTGCAGCAGACGGGGACGTTTGGCTGACAGGAATGAACTCAGCAGCAGTGAAACTGACACTGCAATGAAACAAAATATTACCACCATTCTTGAACTTGGGGCCCTATTATGAGCTGCCTTTGCAGCCTGTTGTGAAGGGATCTCCTCAAACCGAAAATAGCATTTGCAATATAGCTGATTTATTGTTGCTAGTTGAGAGGGCCGGCAAGAAAAGAGCCTAAATAGCTCTCACGAGAGGGCGCGAAAAGGAAGAGTTAATAGATGAGCCAGGGCAGTAGAGAGACTAGAAGAAAGGAAGAGGAGATACCACACAGACGGGTGAGAAGTAAGAGCAAAAGGCAAAAAAATGATTACAGAGGCAGAGCGGAAAACACAAGTGAGAGATGTGATGGGAGAAAAAATGAGAAAGGCACAGCTAAGAGAGTTAGAGGAAGAGACAGTTGTGACAAAGAGAAAGTCTAGAAAGAGAAAGTGGACATGTGAAAAAGAGATATCTGAGAGAAAGTGGTGATGGGTGAGTGGTGAGAGACAGAAAGTCCAAAGATAGTGGAAGGTAAAGAGACAGTAAAAAGAGAAGTAATAAAGAGAAAATGGTGTGAGAGAACTCAGAAAGAGACATAAAGGGAGCGAGAGGGCAACATGCAAGAAAGAGTGTCATCAGTAATCTTCCTCATGGGTATCGGGCTCTACCTCTTTGTTTTCTACCCATTTTAAGTATACTAATAATTAATAGCCTTTTATTTTCTGTCAGTGTGATAAAAATGTAGTGCAAAGAGCTGGAACAAGATATTCTCTGTTAGCTCAGGTAAGGTAAATGCCTTTAAATGTATGTTGTGTCCGTGTGAGCGTGTGAGAGTGTGTTTGTGTGAGATTGAGTATGTGTGAGCATGTGTGTGTTAAAGTGAGGGAGAGTGAATGACTGGTAGTGAGTGAGAAAGAGTGAGACCGAGTCTTTAAGTGAGTTAGAGTGAGTGAGTGTTAATGAGTGAGAGAAGTACTGGAAGTGAGGGTGAGTTAGTGAGAATGAATGAGAATGAGTGTGCAGACTGTTAGGGAGTGTGAGGCAGTGTTAATGGCTATTAATATGTGAGTGAGTTACAGTGAGTGAACGTAACTGTAAGTGAGAATTTATACTTCATGGTGAGTGGGAATAAGTGTAAATAGGTGAATGAGAGTAAGACTGCGTGCAAGTGAGTTTGAGGGAGTGAGAAAGTATGAGTAAGACTAAGGGCCTCATTACGAGTATGGCGGTCCTCCTTACTCACATGGCGGTCTGGGTCCGCCCGCAGTATTCTGAGTGTGACAGTCAGACTGCCACGAGACCACCGGCTCCACTGGGATCAAGGATCCCACTGTCGACGACAGTCTGAAACTGCCTCAATATGCTGTCATGCCGATGCAGGCACCGCCGAGCTTATTACGAGTTGGCTTTCCACCGCCCTTTTCATGGCGATGAGCTCATCATGAAAAGGGTGGTGGAGAGGCAACAAAGGGGGGCCAAACAGGGCCCCCTGCTGCCTCTGGGCCTGGGGGTGTATGCGGGGGGAAAACATGTTGTGCCCCCCTGGAATTGCACACCCGTTCCTGCATGGTGTGGCATGCAGGAACGGGTGTGCAACCCTGTATGCCACACCATGCAGGATCATGCTGCGGGCACTGTCATGGTGGCGGTCTGCTGTTAAGACTCTCCTATTAGATTTACACAGCAGCCGTCGTGACACCGCCGCAGCACTGCCAACCCGCCCTGAATTACACTCGTAATCCGGCGGGCGCATGACGGGCTTGGTCGTCCTCCTGGCAGCGTGGCGGTTGCGGGCCGAGAGAAGGACAACCAAACTCATGAGAAGACCCTAAATGTGAGTGAGATTGAGTGCAAAAGAATGAGTGAGTCAGTGTGAGAGTCTGTAGGACTGAGTGAGAAAGAATGAGTGAGTTCAAGTGAGCATGTGCTAATTTAAGAATTTATCCGAGAGAGAGTGAATGAGTGAGTTAATGTAGATGAGTATGAGAGAGAATGTGGTTTTATGCTTGCAAGTCTGCACTTGGCCCTGGCATTCTGAAGGTAAGTCTTGGTTTATAGAGCCCTCCCCTGTCAAAATGCTTGTGCTAGCATACTAGGACAATTCTTACCATGATACTGAGACTAACATGCTTGTGTTTTACCTGGCAATTGGGGACAGCCATGGAAAAATGCTGTCGCTGGAGTACTGGAGGAAATTCTTGGCATAGGGGTACACATTGCAAAATGCTGGCACTGGCTAATGGTAATTCCTTACTTAATAGTGGACAACCATGGCATACTGTGGGAAGGGTAAGTATGACCAAATAGTGGTCCTAATATAGAGGTACTATTTGACTTAAGAGTCACCATTGGTATATGGACAGCACTAAAGGAACAATTGTGGCACTGGCCTATTGCGTGGTGTTTTTTGCCTAAGGGGGCACCCATGGCATATGTGGGGGGGAGGGGCATCTTAATGAGCCCTGTTTACTTTCTGCAGCTTTCTCTGGGACCACAAATTTACATTTAGGTTTTGTAAAATAAATGATTTCAGAAGCGCAAAGCATATTCTTCTAATTAAGTAAAGATTAACTACAAAGCAAACACATTTTTGTACAAGTTACTGCTTTGTTTCATTATTGTTAATAAATAAAAATGTGGGTGTGAAAAAACCTTAACCTCTGTGAGTTGCACAAGTGTAAAAGCCTTGAAAATGATCAGCAATCAAATTGTATTGGCAATCTGGAATAGTATATTCATATTCAATATAAGGTGTATGTTAATTCATACATTTGAACTTAAATACTTCCTATGATCTATTAATAGATATCCCATTGTGCTTCACGCTGGGGAAAACATTAAGCTATGGCTCCTTGTGGAGGGAATATGATAGGCTACCACTACTTTCAGTGTTCTTTAGCACTGTATTCTCTTCAGACAAACATATTTTTTTAATATAATAAAATGGGAAAGTATTACAATTTCCAAGGATTACCAAATAAGTGCCCTAAAGGTTGTTGCTTCACTTCCTGTAATGATATAAGGTCAGTCAAAGGTCATGATGATGTCACTTCCTGTGATGTTATTAATGTCAAGGGTGTGTGATGTCACTTCTACCCCTGACGTTTTGCTGAATCGACCTCTATGGACACACTTAAGGGCACACCAGAGCTGGAGTTTGTACCTGCTTCATCATCAATATCTTCTTCTTCACCATCTCCTCCTCCAAGAAAAAGAAGGCCGCACCCCTCAGCTTCTTCAAGCAACCCTTCAGGTGAATGTGACCAGTAGTGAGCCCACAAGTATGGGTGTCAAGTTAGACGCGCTAAAATGAGGTTTGGTGGAAGCCGCCCAGTTAGGAGTGACTCTACTAGTGATGACAATGACACACCTGAACCTGTTTTTCATGTTGCGAGTGGCATTGAGGAGAAACAAGTTACCTCTATTCAGACTGCAGCCATCCCTATTGGCTCCATTTCGTTGACATGGAAATAGATAAAAGAACAACAACATTAGCAACAGTTGCATGCCAGTTTATTTAGTCTGAAGCCACCAGTGCTGGGTTTGGCACCATAAGGAAGAGTACATCACTGATTTGGGATTTATTTACTATTCATAGACCCCTTGAACACATTGCAGTGGCAAACTTTGCAATTCTGAAGTGTGTTATGAGAAGCTGGGCATCTATTGTGACACAAGTGGCAAGGAGGCCTATTTGAGAGACAGAAATGCACTTAGAGGGGCAGATTTATGAAAGGTAACTTTTAATTAAGCTTCAGATTTCAGAATAACTGAAGTAGGAGTTGATGATAAAGATGAAGGATGGTGTAGGAGAGTTAGCTTCACATAAGGACACCAAGCCTTCATGCAACATTAGCATCCCCTAGCTGCCACAAGGATATCATTCCTTCATTCATAGGCACTGCAACGTAATGCAAGTCCATTGTGGAGCTACCTTAAAAACACTATCAAGGCTCTCTTTATCAATGAACCATTGTGCCACTGAATTTATCCTCTGGCACATTTATGCATTTATTTGGAAGGAGAAGGATCTTGGATTTGTTGTAGCCATTTGTCTGAAATAGCAGATTCTAAGATTGGTGTTGCTGTGTAAATGTTGCACAGGGAACTGTTCATATTGGTTGATGAAGAACTGTTAGAGGCCATGATGCCTATCATCCATCTGACAATGGACATTTGTAATAGTAGTCAAGCTCCAGACTACATGGACCTCAGACAGAACCAAGATGATTGCCACAACCCAGGGTCTGGCGATTGCAGGCTGAAGGATTTGTGGTCTGAAACACACATCCTTTTGACCTGAAACACTTTGGAATAGTAAGCAAGAGCTTCAAATCAGTGTTCCCTGTATGGCGTGGACCAACATTTGTGGTTGAGATGGAGCCTGAGTGCCTCACATGCTGCAGGATTTCAGAATTACTGTAAGACCCCCCTAGCAAACCCTAGGCGTGGTACAACTATAAATAGGGGACCCACACATCACCAACCACCAGTTAATGTGGCTCATCACCACAAGAAGCAGCAGTGCTGGAGTCATTCTACTGTTAATGATTTACAATCTTGGGAGAGTAAGCTACCTTGAGACTGGAGCACTCACAGAAGCTCAACATGTGAGTGTGTATCAATAGCACTGGGCAGAGAGTACCTTGAAAAGAAAATATTGTTTTTGTGGTCATTTCCCTGCTATTAGTGAGCTGTGAATCAGAATTTGAAGAGGCAATGTGAGTCGGAAATCTCTTGAGTTTTAATTAACCTTTGTCCTCTCACTTTGTGCAAACTAACCTTAATTAAGGGACATGAGAGCATGAGGAGGTGTGATTATAGGAAAAACCTGACCATATATGATATCAAAGGAAATCTTCATG
This sequence comes from Calotriton arnoldi, assembly GCA_963921515.1. Classification (NCBI taxonomy): domain Eukaryota; kingdom Metazoa; phylum Chordata; class Amphibia; order Caudata; family Salamandridae; genus Calotriton; species Calotriton arnoldi. The sequence continues at coordinate 324,955 of CAWUFW010013601.1, forward strand.
GCACTCCAGAAGGTGATTGAATCTAATGGTCATTTGATGGAAGATATTTAATTGAGATCATTGTGCAAGTGAAGGCACAACTTGCTACCATTGTAAGCTTAAGGACCTTGCAGATGACAAGAACAAAATTCAAGTATGAATGTCTTTAAGTTATTGTTGGAAATTGGGCTATTAGTTGTGTGTAAAACCCCTTGTAATGAGCTCTATCCACCAGGGGCAGTTGTAGCAACCCTCCTCACCTCCAGAGCGGTGCAGCCCTCAAAAACCAGGTCTTCCTGGCTCCTGCACCAGCTCTCCTCTTGATCTTTGTTTCTGGGCACTGAAAAGTCCAAGGCTTTTCTCCAACTGGTCCTCGGGGGTGTAAGGGAGCCAGCCTCACTTGGGGAAACATTTTGGCCCTGGGGTCAACTGGGTGGATTCCTTGGTCCTGAGTGGAAGTCAGGGGGTTCCTCTTTCCAGTTTGCAAAGCATTGAGAATTCCACAGGCAAGAGAGAGCCTTCCCCTTGTGTGAGAGTTTTTAAAGGGGAGAGGAAAGTTCGAGAAAACAGACACCCCTGGCCAATCCTAGGGTGATCATCTCTCCATCCCTGTCCAAATACTCCTGCATAGCATGCTGGGAGTCAAAGATGACATCATCCAGGAGTCACTGGTCATATCAGCTCCTGGGGTCTCAGCTCTACCCCTTGCTGGCATCACTGCCATGGACTTGCACATTAGTATTTCAAAGAGAGCCCCACTCTGAGTCAGTTCCAGTTGTCTGGGCACTCTCCTTTGTTCAGTGGGCTTGGGCAGGCACATCCCTGGTACAGTTTGACACAAGTCTTGATCTTTGATAATGAGCTGAGCCAGGGAAATATGATAACTCTGGGTGACCCATAAGGTGTGCAGTTATCATTTTGGAAGTTACATATTTGGTGTTTTCACCACCACTTCAATTCAAGATGTCAATGGTCTCTATAGGCCAAGCGGGAGTGAAACTACACTCTAAGGCAGTTCTCGCCCTATGTGTATAATGGGGTGCCACTACAGTCAAAACAGTAAAGCACACTGACTTACCCAATTAGTGTACACTACACTTATAAGGCCTATCCCAGGTGACTATCTAATCCTGCAGAATCTCCATTACTCCTGTCTAAATGTGCGCTGTTACTGGGGTGTGCATGACAGTAGTCTCCCACGTGCAACCCACACACGTGTGCACACATGTGTGCTCACATGTTCACGTGTAACTAGCCAAGTGCCCCTTACCCTTGCTGCTGCCTTATCTTAAAAGGCAGACACTGGCTGTAAACACGTGCAGTCCATTTGCCATGTGATTACTGTGGGTGAGATACGGGTAGTGAGACTCTTCCACAGTAAAAAGTCCAAAACCAGGTGACCAAGAAAGCAAAACATTTTGGGCGTGAATGGGCAGAACCCGGTGTAACAGTTATTGAGTGAGCCTTTCAATGTAATATATTGAGACATGGTGACTGTCTTGTTCTAGAGTGCAAGTTTAATTAGTGTTTATTTTTTTGAAGTTTCCTAATCTTAGATTCTGCTCTAATCCTCAGTGACTGACCTAAGATATCACTTCTTAGAAGTAGAGCAACATGGGTTGTGTTTCAGGTAGGAGATATAATACTTTAAGAAACATATATCAGAATTTAAGGACTCTGGATGAATCCATTGTGATGGACCATTATCATTCACAGGATGTACTCCACAGCGCTCCTTCCCTAAGCCTCACCCTAAAATTTGCCATAACTCACCATATGTGCCTACCTTGTGTCCACTACTGTAAAGTGCGGGTGGCAAGTGGTTGCATTCTGCTTCCATGTAAGTAGTCAGGCCTTAAAACTGCACACTGTGCCACTTACAGGGTGTTTGACAAGAGGGACAATCCCAACTGTACTGTTTTTAAAAGGCATTCATTAGAATTCAACGATTGAGGTGTTCTCCATGGAGAAATCACACATAGCTGCCAACATCTTAGAAGAAGACAATGGGAAAGATTTAGATGTCTGGTCAATTAGTAGAAACTAAAGCGGTTTGAGCATCAGAGTTCATGAATTGTGTCGCCTGACCGAAAATGAATCAGGAAACAATCAATTTGGTCTCAAACCGTCACCATATTGGAACGGTTTGAAATGTTTCTCCAAAGGGAACCACTCATCAAGGTTACCTAATCTCGGAAGTGTGTTCAAAGTTGAGTGGTTTCCAAAATGTATGAACCATATTTTAACCCTCTGATTATTCAAAACACTTTGTATGTTTGGACCAATATCCACTGAAAAATAGCATCTATGAAAAGAAACTGTATAAGAACACACATAAATAAACCAATAATATACTTTTTGCTGAGTGGCATCGTATACGAAGACATACGAAATAATAACCCAATCTCTCAAAACTTTTGTGACATTAGTATAAGATTGAACTCGATACCCTCATGGTAAAACCCGTCAAGGGGGGGGACTGAGCGTAACTGTATTCTAATCTCTGTGCGTTGCACAGGTTAACAAACTTTCAAAAGTAAACACAAAACGTCCTCCTGACCAAAAAAGCTCTGGCTAAGAAAGTCTATCAACACACAATACCCTAGAGCTTTCTAGGGGAGGGAACTAGAGGCTGCGGGGTATTCAGGGTGAGCTGGCCTCCAAACCTATTATGCATACACAAAAAGAAGCTACCCTGAATGAATAATTAATTTCAGAAAAGTGACAGAATTCTGACAAGCACTAGGCACTAATTAGTGGGGTGCTGGGCATCTCAAAAAATGTAAAGGACTGTCCTCACACACCACCAGGTGTCATGCTTCATCATTGGCAGTACTCGCTCTCTAGAAACTAAGTTTGGTAGGGAACAGGCCTACACCTGGAGACAGGGAGGCACTTCTAAAATCTAAGTGGGGGCCCGTGAGAAAGTGATTGCTTAAAAACCAATGTAAACACCAAAATACATTTATTTGCTAGGCATTTACTTGGTATTAAAAATCAGTGTGGGGATTCGGGGAACTAGTACCCCATCACCACCAGTGTCACCAACATGTTTCTGCCATATTGGCCCTAGGAGTCCGTGGCATTCATCAGGACGAAGGAACTAAGGGCCAGATGTATCAATCGTTTTCCCGTTCGCAAACAGGCCAATTCACAGAATCGTCCCGTTTGTGAACGGGAAAAAAGCCTTTTGGGATGTATCATCCCAAAAGGCAGTCGCAAAATAGGGAATCGCAATTTTTGCGATTACCTATTTTGCGAATGCATTTAGAGAATCGCACTTTGCGATTCCCTAAATGCAATGCAGGAAGCACTTTTAAATTTGCGACCCTGCTTTAAGGAATCGCATTTTACCACCAACTTCAAGTTGGTGGTAAATTGCAAATTCCTAGAAAAATTCACTTTTTAGCATTTTTCTAAGTGCCATGTGGCTTACATACATGCCCTTAGGGCATGTATGTGCGCCACATGTGCACACATGCATATTTCAGGGGTGCAACAGGGTATCCTTTTGGCACCCTTGCAACCTTGAAATTGCATGCGCAATTTGGGAGTACCCTATTGGGTTCTCGCAAATTGCGCATGCAATTCCTATTCATTCCTATGGGCCTCTAGGCCCATAGGAATGAATGTGAAGGCATTCCTTAATAGCAAATCGCAATTTGCGACTCGCTATTAAGGAATATGTAGGAATCGCAAAATATTTGCAGAAACCTACATACATTACATTTTGCGGGTCTATAATAGCGAATCTGTAAAATTCGCTATTATAGACTCGCAAAATGTAATCTTGATACATCTGGCCCTAAGGCTCCTATCTTACCATTTCTGGTTAGATATTGCCACTATGTAGGGTGACCTATGTCATCCTCTACCTAATTTGGGGTTTCCTTTAGACCTGTAAAACAAATGTAAGATTGTATCAAAAGAACGGCAATTTGGTATTGTTATATATACTCTTACTCCCAGCATAGAAATAGGACTATGAATTTGGAAGTGTTCATCGATCTTTTGCTACAATGTGAAAAAAACAAAAGAGTGTCGCCTGTTCAGGAAACTACAGCTTAAAAGACCCAGAACCTGCCAATAACCTGAAAATAAACAGCGTATGCATGATTCTATGTTCAATCAACGATTGCAATCTAAGGCTAAAAATGTTAAACAAAGTGAGCAGTAATCTTGGTACATCTATGCTCTTGGTGTGCTTAATTGCCTTCTACCGGTGTACGCTAGGTTAAACGTTCTCATTATGTTTAAATTGTAAATAAACATATGCACTTAAATATAGGGAAAACAAGTGTTCTATCCTGAGATGGTTAAAAAAATTACCAGTTTCTTCGGTAAAAGGACCAAATTGCTGTAACCTCGCAGTATATAAATTACATCTGAGTGTGAGTGATTCTGAAGTGCCAAAAGTATAAAAAATTATATGAGCCGCCGTTCAAATGACGGTTAATGAACATGCATGAACGTAAAAGAATATGAAAACGAAGTTGCTAAATCTGGTGCTGGGACCACCTCTGATTGATGTGGCGTCCTCCCCAGCCTGGGTGCTTGCCAATGACTACACCACACATTGAGATTAATATTACACATCTTTATTCGTCTGCGTGTAATTGCAAACTCAACATTCTCAAACAAGCTTTCATTGAATTACGCTCTGACACCTACGTCACAGCTCTACAGAGTCTGTTAGGAGCCAAAAGGGTTCCTTCATTAAACTCGCAAGACACTACAAATGCCAATTGTGTTCACTAGTGAATCCATTTTAGAGTGTCAGTTCACAAACTATACAGGAGGAAAATGCTAAATTAATCTGGAATGGCCAAGCAAGTTATGAATCATCTGTGTTCGTCTCTTCAATGTGAGACCTATGTAAAATGTAGAATAACAAGAGCCAGTACATCATCATACTGTCCTGCAATGGATATGCGGCAAGAAATTGAACCATGGAAAACAGAAACAGAATATATAATGGAAACTGAGATCACAAGAGACAACTGAATTCTATACGATCATTCAGTCTATTGAGAGCTAGAGTATTCAGTCTCTTTTTCCAATGAATTTCTCTTCTTAGTAGATCTTTTTTGTTATCAACCCCTTCTTTAATTGAAACTGTTTCTAACATTGTAAAGCAGAGTTGGCTTATATTGTGATCCTGTCTGTTAAAGTGTACTGCCTCAGATGATTTCTCATTCTCGGTGCGTATATTGCTTTTGTGATCTGTAATCCTGACTCTGATTTTGCGTTCAGTTTTCCTCACACATGCTAAGCCACAAGGGCATTTCAGTAGGCATACCAGGTTTTTTGAAGTCATAGGGGGTAGTCATGCGTGATATGATTTTAGTACCTTTTGATGAATGAGTAATTTCTGTGCATTTGATAATGTTGTTATAATTACAACAGTTGAAGCAAGCAAGAATGCACTTGTAACTGATGTTGTGTTTAATAGCAACATTAGTTTTACTCTCAAGTAATTCCTTCTGGTTCTTGGATGTTTCATAGGCAAATAATGGCATCTGTTTGAAGATGCCACAAAACTCACTTTCTGTCTGGATCATGGACCAATATTTTAAGATTATCTTCTTCAACTTGCCACTCCTCGTTGAAAATTTAGATACAAAAACCATTCTTGTGGAATCACTCTTGTTCTTACTGCTATTGAATAACTGGGTTCTGTCTTTAGTTTTTACTCGGTAAACAGCCTTTTGAATGATTTCATTGGGGTAACCTCTGTTAGTAAATTTGTTAACCATCATGTTTTTGCCTTCTTCATATTTTCAGCATTGAAAATAATCTGTTTTAAATGTGGTTGTTGTGAAAGAGGTAAAAGCTAAATGCATTTTCAGAGAGTCTTGATGAAAACTGTTGTAATAATGCAAAAGGTTTTTTCAGTCAGTTAGTTTAACATAGATGTTGGTTTTCAGCTTCATATTCTTTTACGTTCGTGCACATTCATGAACCGCCATTTGAGCAGCGGTTCATTACATTTTTACCCTTTAGTCACTTCAGAATCGTTCACACTCACATGTAACTTATTTACTGCGCGGTTACACCAATTCTGTCTTTTTACCGAAGAAACTGGTAATGTTTTTTAGCCATCTCAGCACAGAACACTTGTTTTCCCTATATTTAAGTGCATATGTTTATTTGCAGTTTAAACTTGATTAGAACATTTAGCCCAGCTGAAAAAAAGCAAGACACCAAGTAGGGTTGCCTCCTCTTTATTTCCTCCAACGACATCCAGCTCCCGGCAGCAACTGCCATTCCCCACGTCCCCAAGATTCCACGCAGGGAACTCCCACATGCAGAAACACAACACTCTAGATACCAACACATCCCCCTTCCTTCACAAGGCAACAGAAAGTATCAACAGTAATGATAAAACAGATGAAGTAAAACAGGAATAACAAAAGGTCAGCAACCTTCCGCAAAATAGGAAGAAAAAAACCAATTCAGAGTCTAATGCATGATAAAATCCTGGAACCTGGCAGGAGCGACTCTCACTCTACGAGGAACTTCCCTGCTGGGAATGTGATCAGAATGTACACCCATCTTCTCATTAACATACCCAGCTTTGGATCCCGGTGCAACAGAGATAGCACATTTATTCTATGTTTTCCCATTCTCCAACACCACCACATGGTCTTTCATCTCCTTCACTTTTACTGGTGCCGAAAACCGAGAAATCCCCTTATGGACAAAACCGTGTTTCTTGGTCCACAACCAATCACCCACACAAACAGGAGAAACTCTGACACAATCGGTTCCATACTTTGATGGTACTGCTGCACTGATATCAACCATCCTGCCCAATTTACACTGATCAACTACCTTCCTAGACATCCAATCCTTGTTTAACTTGGAACCCGCAACTCTTCCCCTGAGTAGTGTGAAAGGAGACATGCCAGTACTGATGTGAGGAGAGGCCCTTACCGCCCATAACATGTCGGCAATCACCACCCTCCAGTGCAACCCATTAACCAAGGCCAACTGCAGCTGGTCTTTGATAACACAGTTCATTCGTTCCACAAGACCATTGCTGTGAGGGTGGTAGAGTGAAGTGAGAATGTGCTTGATGCCAAGTTCCTTGAGAAAATCCTGCATTTCTTTGGAAACCAACTGAGTGCCGTTATCAGTAGCTAGTTCTTCAGGAAATCCCTCCCTAAGAAACACCTCCTTGAAAAAATTGATGATGGCCGTGGAATTGACACTGTCCACAAACTTCACCTCAGGCCATTTGGACATGTAGTCTATCAAAACCAACTCATACTGATTCCAAAAGGTCCAGCCACATCAAAAGCCAGTTTGTACCAAGGCGAGCTCTTCACAGCTATGGGATAAATGGGAGAAGGATATGTCACCTGGGTTTTGCCCCTCAGAACGCATATACAGCAGTCCCAAACATAATGTTCAATTGCCCTGTCCAGGCCCGGCCACCAAAAATCCTCCCTAACCCTGCGTTTCATGGCTTGAATACCCAGATGACCTTCGTGGGCTAGATCCAAATTCTTCTTGCGCATGCACACTGGAACCACCATTAAGCCCCCCCTGTGCAAAATCCCATCGACTAAGGACAACTCCTCGCCAGCTCTTTTGAATTGAATCAATTCAGGAGCCAAATCCTTGTTGTTGGGCCAACCAATAGCCACAAAATTAGCCACAATTTTAATTTCATCGTCCTCAGACACAGCCTGCAACCATTCTAGCTCAAAAAGTGCACCCTTAACAGTTTCCCCGACAGCACCAACCGCACACACTATATCCAGATCGTCTGTCGTGTCACTCTCCCTCTCCGTGAGAGGTAACCTAGATAGACAATCGGCCACATGATTCTTCACTCCCGTCACATACTCCAGGCGATAATTAAAATCCTGCAGTCTGTACTTCCACTTGGCTATTCGTGGAGGGGTCCTTCTGCCACCTTTTGTTGTGAAAAGATCCACTAAGGGTTTATGATCCGTTATAAGAACGAATTCATTTCCCCACAAGAAGTTCTGGAAGTACTGCACACCCCACCACAGAGTCAGGGCCTCTTTGTCAATGGTAACATATGCGCTTTCTGTCCCTCGAAGTGTTCTGTAGGGAAAAGCTATGGTTTCCTCACGCCCGTCACGTCTCTTCTGCATGAGAACAGCTCCCAAACCCACGTTGCTAGCATCGGTAGAGACAATGCACAGATCATTGATGTTGAACAATTTGAGAGGACGTGCCTGCACAATAACTTTCTTTAGAAGCTTGAAATAATTGTCACACTCATCACTCCACACATACTTAGCATTTTTCTTGAGAAGTTCCCGCAGACATGCTGTTTTGTTTGAAAAATTGTTCACAAATTTGGCTAAGTACTCCACTAGCTCTAGGAAGGAGCGAAGTCGATCTTTATTCATAGGTTCAGGTGCGTTCTGAATGGCATCCAAATTTTTCATTTTGGGTTCCACCCCACTTCCAGAAATGTGGTGATCTAGGTAATCCAACCCCTCCTGGAAGAACTTACATTTGTCCTTCCTCAGGGTCAACCCACTTGATCTAACAATCACCAACACTTGCTTGACCCTGTTGTCATGCTCAGGTTCAGTTTTACCATGAATGAGAATGTCGTCCTGGAAAAACACGACTCCCACCGTGTTCTTAAATAAATTCCCCGTAAAGCGCTGGACCACTGTAGAGGCCAATGCTAGACCAAACTGCATTCGTATGTAGCGAAAGGCCCCTTCAGGTGTTACGAAAGAAGTGAGGTGTCTAGAGTCTTTGCTCAATTCAACCTGGTGGTAAGCTGAGGAAATGTCAAGTGAGGTGAAATACTAGGCTCCATCCAAGGTCGCCAGCATTTCATTGATGTTAGGCAGGGGCTGACGATCTACCCAGATGTTAGAGTTGGGTTCGCGCAAGTCCACACACATTCTTAGGGACTTGTCTGCCTTGCGTGCCAAAACGATGGGAGCCAACCACTCAGACCCTTTGGGGGGCTCAATCACACCCATGACACACAAACGTTTTAGCTCTTGCTTCAGTTATTTACGCAGACTCAACGGTACCTTGCGCACCTTGTGTGTAATTGCCTTTGCACCTTCCTTGAGGATAATGCGGTGCTGAAAACCTTTCAGTTTCCCCAATTTATTACTAAAAACCTCGGGATACTTCTGAATCCATTCATCACCAGTCAAACGTCCAACCGTGACAACATCAGTTTGGACAGCCGATGAGGGAGTGCTATAAAATTGTCTCACCTCTCGTCTTGACAGGATCATGTCAGGATGGTTGGGATCCAAAATGATCCCGAGTTCGCCTTGCACTTCCCACCCCAACAAATTGGCACCGTCCTTCACAATGTACACAGTTCCAGTTGCAAAGTCCCACCTGAATTCTAAATTAGCCTCAAATTTTCCAAGGACATCCACTCTCTTACCTCCGTAAGTAAGGATTTTTTTGCTAGATTGGTGCAACTGAATGCCATCCAACCCATCAAAATCTTTGGCATTGTTGAGAGTGAACGGGGAACCAGAATCAGCTAAAACCTCACTTTTTTGCCATTCACACAGATTACACAGGATGGAGATTTTCTTTGGCGTGACCCAGCCATGTATGTTATCTCGACTACCCCTTCTGACTGCAAAGGTGAAGAAGATAACATCAACAACACATTGCTCTCACTTTCCTCGCCAGAATCAAAGAAGATTTCTTCAATAGTTCTGACAGTTTGTGAAGTGCTTTTGTGCAACACTGTAGCTTTGCATACACGTGCAAAGTGCCCTTTCTTGCCACATTTAAAACAAGTTTGATTTAAAGCAAAACAAAACTTGGCATTCCCCAAATGTGACTTGCTTCCACAGCGGAAACATGAAGGTTCTGCTTTCTCTGTTTTAGCTTTGGATAATCCAGGTGAAGGTGCTGGATTTCGCACAGAACTAACATTGGTCCCCTTTACGGGCTTGACATTGTGTTTCACGTGCAGTGAACTCCCACGAGCAGAAACCCAACACACTAGACCCAAACACCAGCATACACCGGTACATGCCAGTTAATCAATCAATCAATCAGGGGTTTGTTAAAGCGCGACTACTCACCTGTAAGGGTCTCAAGGCGCTAGGGGTGGGGGGGGGTGCAGGTTCCATTCCATCAAGGAGTGGGTCTGTCGAAGAGCCAGGTTTTGAGGTTTCTTGCGAAGATGGGGAGCGATGTTGTCTGTCTGAGGTGGAGCGGGAGGACGTTCCATGCTTTGGCCACGAGGAAGGAGAAGGAGCGGCCTCCAGATCTGGTCTTTCTGGTGCGGGGGACCACAGCGTAGGAGAGCTGGGCTGATCATAGGGTCCTTTGGGGTGCGTGGAATTTGAGTCGGCTGTTCAGGTATGCTGGTCCGGGGGAGGGCCTTTTGTGTATGGGTGAGCATATTGAAGGGGATTCTCGCCTCGCTGGGGAGCCAGTGGAGTGTGCGCAGGTGCTGGGAGATGTGGCAGTGTTTTGGCAGGTTGAGGACCAGTCTTGCGGCGGCGTTCTGGATGTTCTGTAGCCTGCGGGTGAGGTTTTTGTTCATTCCGGCGTAGAGTGCTTTGCCGTAGTCGAATCTGCTGGTGACCAGGGCGTGAGTGACGGTCCTTCGGTGTTCGAGGGGGAAGCAAACCAAGACTGTAGATGTACCAAGATGGCCACCAAGATTACCGCTCACTTTGTTTAGCATTTTTAACCTTAGATTGCAATTGTATATCAAACATAGAATCATGCACACGCTGTTTATTTTTCAGGTTTTTGGCAGGTTCTGGTCTTTCAGTTATTGTTTCCTGAACAGGTAATATCCTTTCCTTTTTTACATTGCAGCAAAATATCGATGATCGCTTCCAACTTCATAGTCCTATCTCTATGCTAGGACTAAGAGCACATAGAACCATACCAAAATGGTGATCTTTCCTAGATGCCGAGGACATCACCCACGTGGGTTCCCTCCATGCTTACACAGTAAGTTTCCATCCTGAATGATCTCAGAGTTTTGCCATGAGTACGGTTAGTTAAACGTGAGGATAGATTTTCTTAGCAGAGCTTTTTTGGTCAGGAGGAAGTTTTGTTTCTCCTTTTGAAAGTTTGTTAACCTGCACAACGCATGGAGATAACTATAGGGTTATGCTCAGTCTCCCCTTGACGGGCTGCACCATTATGGTATCAATTTCAACTTATGCTAATATCACAAAAATCTTGAGAGACTGGATTATTATTTTGTATGTTTCTGTATACGATCCCACTCAGCAAAAAGTACATTATTGGTTTATTTATGTGTGTTCGTATGCTGTTTCTTTTCATAGACATGTTTTCCAGTGGATAATTGCCCAAACATACAAAGGGGTCGATTCCGATTCGGGCCGGAAAAAGCACCGACCGACTCGGATCCGGAAATAATACCGACCGACACGTACCTGTGGCGCCCGACACGCCAAGTACGATGCAAGGCGTGCAAAATCCGACCGACACGTACCAAACCCAAGTCGACCGACCGAGCCGCACGGAAAACAGCAATCCGGTCGGAAAACACGCGAATCCAACCGACCGACACGCACCCGGAACAAATCCGACCGAAACGTACACGCGAACTCCAAACCGCAAAGTACGATGCAAGGCGCGAAATCCACGAGCGAGTCGGACGGAGGCCAAGCCGAACGACCGACACGCATACAAAACCGAGCCGAAGCAACACAAAACACCGCGACCGACGCGTACGCAGCATAGAAAACTGCACATACACAGCGTGAACGAAACGGAGAAGACCGTACGAGACAAATGCAGGGTCCGACTCGGTCACAAGAACGTTTCCAACATACACAGACAGTACAAAGGAAAAATCACACAAAAAAAGGCCAAACAAGCAATTACCAAGCCAATAAATACTGGGGGGGTGGGGACAGAGAACAAAGACACACCCACAACTCCACCCATATAAAGGACACAAATCACAACCATGAGCCTTTGCAAATGCCATTCCACTGCCAGCACCCAAGAGAAAGCAACCACACACCCACAGCTCATCCCTCACACAAGCCACACACCATCAGCACACCAACAAATACCTAGCTCACATACACCCAGCAAAACACACACTCACACACCCTCACCTGCACACCAACACACACATCACTCACCATCACCACCCATCACCATGCCCCCCAAGAAGAATCCCAAGTTCCTAGATTGTGAATTGGAAGTCATGGTAGACGAGATCCTCAGGGTAGAGCCACAGCTGTTTGGCACACTGGTCCAACAGACCCCCATCTCCCAGAAAACCAAGATGTGGGAGAGGATCATCAACAGGGTGAACGCACAATCACCATGTCGGTGCACAAAGAGCGACATCCAGAACAGGTGGTATGACGTGCGCAGGAGGGTCAGGGACCTGCTCAAGAAAGACTACATCAACAGCCAATACACCGGCAGTGGCCCTCCTGCCAAGCCAATATACCTCAGGCCCTGGGAGGAGAAGGTGCGGGCCATCCTTCCGCCAGTGAGCGTATATGGACAAGAGGACATCCCAGAGCCTGGTGAGTACACAACAAATGTACACAATATACTGCCACAAAACACACACACATCACTGTCAAGGGGAGAGTCAAACCATGCACTCATAGCAATTACACAGCAACCAGAACAGAATCATCCCAAAATGTGTATGTCAGTCAGATGAACACAACACATGCCATCAAAAAAGTCACATCCAACTGTGCCATCACATGTACAAACACAACTACAACTACAGCTAGGCAGTGGCACAAATAGAACTAACAAACACATCCAGACATGTAGCCACCACAACAACACCAACACACAGTGAAGACCACTCAAAGGAAGGAATTCTGTGTATGCTGGCCAAGTCAGTGTAGCCAATAGCATCATGGGAGTCGCAGTCACACATATTGCCCCCCCCCCACAACTGTCCCATCAACACCACCCTGAACCATGCTCACATCACAGGGAGTGGAGAAGGACTCACAAGATGGCTGACACTGGCTACTGCTGTGGGGAGCACAAGGCCCTGCTGGCAACTGTGCACCAACAAACAGCAGGACACCACTGACTGACATCCTGAGAGACAACTTCCACTCCCTGCAATGCAAGCACGTTCCATGGTGGGATATCTGGCTAGCTGGGTGGGAAGGAGGACTTGCAGCACTAACCATAGTCACAAGCACCTCCCCTCACACACCCCCCAACACAAACTCCACAGAACCCACCTGGTAGAATGCAATGCCCCCCATCCTAACACAAGATCCCACAAAGAACCACCACCCTGGGTTATGTTGTGTGAAGCACAGGGCCACTCTTGGGACTTTTAGCAAAACAACTGCCAGGACAACACTCCCAGCCATCCTGTCAGCACAGCCAGCCCACCCCACAGGGAAGCAGAGTCAAAAGGAAGGAAGCATGGGCATGCTGGGAAGGGGGTGGAGGCAATAGCATGATGGGAGTCGTAGTCACTGATATTGGTCACCCCCACAACTGTCCCATCAACACCACCCTGAACCATGCTCACATCACAGGGAGTGGAGAAGGACTCACAAGATGGCTGACACTGGCTACTGCTGTGGGGAGCACAAGGCCCTGCTGGCAACTGTGTACCAACAAACAGCAGGACACCACTGACTGACATCCTGAGGGACAACTTCCACTCCCTGCAATGCAAGCACGTTCCATGGTGGGATATCTGGCTAGCTGGGTGGGAAGGAGGACTTGCAGCACTAACCATAGTCACAAGCACCTCCCCTCACACACCCCCAACACAAACTCCACAGAACCCACCTGGTAGAATGAAATGCCCCCATCCTAACACAAGATCCCACAAAGAACCACCACCCTGGGTTATGTTGTGTGAAGCACAGGGCCACTCTTGGGACTTTTAGCCAAACAACTGCCAGGACAACACTCCCAGCCATCCTGTCAGCACAGCCAGCCCACCCCACAGGGAAGCAGAGTCAAAAGGAAGGAAGCATGGGCATGCTGGGACGGGGGGTGGAGGCAATAGCATGATGGGAGTCGTAGTCACAGCTCTACATCCCCCACCACATGGCCCAGCAAGCTCACACTCATGCATGCACATCCCACAGAGAGTGGAAAGGCCCATCAAAGATGTCTGACACTGTTGCTGTTGTGTCGTGGGGAGCACAAGGGCATGCTGGGTACTGCACACCAACCAACAGCAGGACACCACTGTCAGCCATCTTGCCATTGCTCTCACACCCACACACACTGAACTCCCCACAAAAGCAAGTAAGTATGGGAATGCTGGGAAGTGGGGTGGAGGCAATAGCATGATGGGAGTCGTAGTCACAGACATAGCTCACCCCCACAACTGTCCCATCAACACCACCCTGAACCATGCTCACATCACAGGGAGTGGAGAAGGACTCACAAGATGGCTGACACTGGCTACTGCTGTGGGGAGCACAAGGCCCTGCTGGCAACTGTGCACCAACAAACAGCAGGACACCACTGACTGACATCCTGAGAGACAACTTCCACTCCCTGCAATGCAAGCACGTTCCATGGTGGGATATCTGGCTAGCTGGGTGGGAAGGAGGACTTGCAGCACTGACCATAGTCACAAGCACCTCCCCTCACACACACCCCAACACAAACTCCACAGAACCCACCTGGTAGAATGCAATGCCCCCCATCCTAACACAAGATCCCACAAAGAACCACCACCCTGGGTTATGTTGTGTGAATCACAAGGCCACTCTTGGGACTTTTAGCCAAACAACTGCCAGGACAACACTCCCAGCCATCCTGTCAGCACAGCCAGCCCACCCCACAGGGAAGCAGAGTCAAAAGGAAGGAAGCATGGGCATGCTGGGAAGGGGGGTGGAGGCAATAGCATGATGGGAGTCGTAGTCACTGATATTGGTCACCCCCACAACTGTCCCATCAACACCACCCTGAACCATGCTCACATCACAGGGAGTGGAGAAGGACTCACAAGATGGCTGACACTGGCTACTGCTGTGGGGAGCACAAGGCCCTGCTGGCAACTGTGCACCAACAAACAGCAGGACACCACTGACTGACATCCTGAGAGACAACTTGCACTCCCTGCAATGCAAGCACGTTCCATGGTGGGATAACTGACTGGCTGGGTGGGTGGGAAGGAGGGCCGGCTGTCAACCAAACACAACCAATGCAGACCATGTTCACACCCCAAAAAATACATAGAAATGCCCAAATAATGCAGGACAATGTGCCACACCAATATCAACCCCTGACTGTGACGACTTAGGACAATGCAATGTACAGGCCCGCACCCAGAGGCACAGTCACAACTGTCATGTGTGTCAACCATTGATGCCTGCAGAAACATAACATACATTGTGTGTGTCTCCCAATAACAGGTGATGATGGGGACACAGCAGCAGACGCTGAGGAGTCCCAGTCCCAGGCTCAAGAGGATGCGGAGCTCACTGGCGTCGTACAGCCTCAGTCCTCCTCGGACGATGAAGACCAACCTGGCACATCCGGTGCAAGTCTACATGCAGCACCAGCAGGACCACCAGCTGCAGCACCAGCAGGACCACCAGCTGCACCCCCTGCACCCACCCCTCCAACGACTGTCACCACAAATACCATCCCTGCCGACATGGACAGAACAAGGAGCAACACCAGCACAGGGACCCTGGACCAACCTGGGGCCATGGACACCACCACCACCACCAACCCCCAAGGTGGACCAGGGTTATCTGTGCGTGCCACTGCACACACTGCACATGTCAGCAGGGGTGGTGGGAGGGGTGGGAGACAGAGGTCGCTGCTTGCAGACGTTGCTGGTGTGCATGATGACCCACAACTGGTACGCATAGCTGATGCGTACCAGTCCAGCACCGGAGACCTCAGCCAGGTAGTGGGGCTCCTCAGAGACATGAAACAGCAGCAGGCTGCCCATCATGCCCGCTTGGACTCCCACATGTCCCACGTGGAGTCACACATGTCCCGCGTGGACTCACACATGTCCCGCGTGGAGTCCAAGTGGGATGCACTGCATGAGATGACGGCGGTGCACAGGGACATTTTACAATGCCTCCGCCAGATGAACAGCAACCAGTCCACACCTCCCTGTGTGCCAACAACATCTGGTGCCGAACAAACTGCAACTGCCACAGGGAGGGAGGATGACTCTGGCGGAGAGTCCCCTGCACCGCAGCAGCCTGTACTTGAGGGACCCCCCCCAAGAATAGGGGTCGTCCGAGGAGGGGCAAGTGAGAGGCCGATGGCCAAGCGCAACTCCCAGGAAGCCTGAACCTGTTCTGGATGTTCACCTTTGTGCACAGACTGTTCACCCTGTTGACGGCAACACTACTCCCACACATTGCATGGGGAGTACAAGTTGGACCAATGTGTCAGACAACTGTGGCCCCGATACTGGGGATTCTGTCTACCAGGACTTTCAATTCACCTAGGAACTTCGGATTGCAAGATTTATGTACAGCACTACCCATCCTATGCACTATTCACACAAATGTATCACAATAAACACACTAATACACCATACTTGCCTCTGTTGTGATTCCAACGTGGGTGCTGTTATGGGGATGATGAACTGCAAAATTACACTGTGTATGCGAACTGCAACAGCAAGGACAACACAGGCATGTGAGTAAAGGCAACGTGACACATATGAGGGAGACACACCACCAGGGCTACACAACACATACACACCTAGGCCATCTGACTCATTGCCTACACTGATGTTGCCAGGGAAGACGGTGCAATGCACAGACACCACACCCATTCCCAGTTGTAGTCAAGTAGCCCACAGGTGCAGTAAGCAAATGGCAGTCAAATGTGTGACCACAGACAACGCACATCACAAAGTGAAGCACAGTTTATTACACAGTTGCAATATGTCGTAACCACTACAGATGCAAGGTAATCCCACCTGGCAGCGGGCACACAGTCAACAACTGTAGACGGAAGGAAGTCCATGGGTGTGGCGCACATCACCTGTAGGGACACAACAGCTACCAGCCTGGAAGTGCAATCACGTCGTCGGTGGACACAGTTGACCAAACGAATCTGAAAGTACCCTGTGAAGGACAGAAATGACACACAGTCAAAAGCAATGGAGTACAGGACAGAACAGCAAAACTCATGCACAATACATGTTACAAGATACCCACCCAGAACCAAGTTAGCATGTCAACACTGTTGGGGAGTACAGCCCACCTGTAAGCACACATCGCAACACACATCCAGTCAAGTAGCCCATGGACACACTCCAACAGCACCAGAGCACCACCTACACATCATGCCAACTCACATCATTGACATGACACCTCAGGATACTCACATTCAGCTAAAGAAGTTGGTGATGAGCTGTGTGCGGACATCACCATCATCATCATCGTCACTGGCATCGTGGTCCAGGCCAGGATCCTCCACAGGTGGCGGATGTTGGTCATTGTCATCCTGGATGAGAGGCAACTCCTTCCGCACTGCCAGGTTGTGGAGCATGCAGCAGATGATGATAATCTTGCACACTTTCGCAGGGGCATATGGGAGGGACCCTCCGGTCTTGTCCAGGCAGCGGAAGCGGCTCTTCAGGAGACCAAATGTCCACTCAATCACTCTCCTGGTCCGACCATGTGCCTCATTGTAGCGCATCTGGGCTGGTGTCACAGGGTTCCTGAGGGGTGTCAGCAACCACGGCATGTTGGGGTATCCCGAGTCACCTACGGACAGACAAGTGCACATTAGCTGATTTGGAAAAGTGGGCGGAATACTACAGATCAGATCACACACAATGGCACAAAGTCAGTACACACCGACAAGCCAGGCACGCTGGTTCTGCATCTGTGCCATCATCCTGGGGATGCGACTACTCCTCATCACAAAGGCATCGTGTGCTGAACCAGGGAAACGGGCACACACGTGTGTGATGGTCATGTCTGCAAGACACACCACCAGTGCATTGACCGAGTGGTAGTGCTTGCGGTTCCTGTAGGCCTGCTCCTGGGCCTGTGGTGGTACCAAAGCCACATGTGTCCCATCAATGGAGCCAATGACATGCGGCATCCTCCCCAGGGCATAAAAGTCACTCTTCACGTCAGTGAGTCGTCGCAGTCTAGGGAAATTGATGTACCGGTTCAGGAATAGCAACATTGCCACCAAAACATCGCGGAGCACACGGCTCAACATGGTCTGTGACATCCCACCAGCAGTCGCCACAGTATGTTGGAAGGTACCGGTGGCAAAGAAGTGTAGGGCTGCCATCACCTTCACCTTGGGGGTCAGCGCGGTAGGATACGGCCGGCCAGGCTGCAAATGTGGGGACAACTGCACTGCCAAATCCTCAATCAGCTGCCTGGTGAAGCGGTACCGTCGGATGCTGTCCCGTTCCACCATCGTTGCCAGGTCTGGGAATGGTCGATGGACAGCAGGAGCCCTGCAGTGCAGAGGAGAAGTAAGCAAGATTGTCAGTCACCCCACATATGCGGCATTGAACACACTCAATATCCCAACATACATCATTATGAGGCACAACTACATGAAGTGTGCAGTTCCGGAAGGACATGTATGGTACATACATGGCCAACATCTGTCAACACGGTCCAACAGGTGGCATCAATTAGTCCCATGTTGGCCCATTGGATATCATGAGGCCGTGTCACAGTTCCCATCTCCTGCTGCCGTGTCACAATCACCCCCCACAGTGACATGTGAGGACAGATGTGCCCCAGGCACCACAGCTCAACGACAGGTACATTCCCAGGGACCCTGTATTGCCACATGGACACTGGCATTACATGGAGTATCATGTATACACCACAGCAAAACAACCATGACCCCCACAGGTAGTGGCCCCACTTACCACGGCAGGACAGACATGGACGTCTGTGACACACACACGCACAACATCAAAGTCCATGCACACACAACGTGGATGTGGAGACTGTCTCCCATTGTGCACATGAAATCAGAGACATTGTAAACACTACATGCACAAAGACTGTGGAGGACCATCACTATTGTGCCACTGGGACACCCTGGCTCAAACATACCATCCCACATGGGACTCACGGGGTATGTGACATGACATACACATACACCACCGTGAAATGTGACCATGGCACATGCACAGATATGAACAGTTGCACATCACAGTGGTCATGTACACGTAACACCCAGGATCCTGTCCCCATGAACATGTGCACAGCCTGGGGGTGGCTGCCCACAGGTGACACCCACAGGACAACATGTACACCAACATACACACAATAGGAAATGCAGCCTTACATGCCTTATGATAAAGTTTGGACAGGCTGTCGTGATGTAGGTGTGCCCCTCACTCCCTGGGAGCTATCTGTGGCTGGCATATGTCCATCTGAGACAGGCATGCTGACATATGCCAGTCACATGTACAGTGATGCGTTGAACAGCAATGGACCGATCGGTGCCCCCGGCCGGCCCATTGCATTCAATGTGTGCGGGTACGCGTTGTACCCCTGTACGCGTTGTACTGCAATGGACCGATCGGTGCCCCGGCCGGCCCATTGCATTCAATGTGTGCGGGTACGCGTTGTACCCCTGTACGCGTTGTACTGCAATGGACCGATCGGTGCCCCGGCCGGCCCATTGCATTCAATGTGCGGGTACGCGTTGTACCCCTGTACGCGTTGTACCCCTGTACGCGTTGTACTGCAATGGACCGATCGGTGCCCCCAGCCGGCCCATTGCATTCAATGTGTGCGGGTACGCGTTGTACCCCTGTACGCGTTGAACTGCAATGGACCGATCGGTGCCCGCGGCCGGCCCATTGCATTCAATGTGTGCGGGTACGCGTTGTACCCCTGTACGCGTTGTACCACAATGGACCGATCGGTGCCCCCGGCCGGCCCATTGCATTCAATGTGTGCGGGTACGCGTTGTACCCCTGTACGCGTTGAACTGCAATGGACCGATCGGTGCTCTCGGCCGGCCCATTGCATTCAATGTGTGCGAGTGTACCTGCGCGTTGTACCCCTGTACGCGTTGAACTGCAATGGACCGATCGGTGCCCCGGCCGGCCCATTGCATTCAATGTGTGCGGGTACACGTTGTACCCCTGTACGTGTTGTACCGCAATGGACCGATCGGTGCGCACCCATTGACAATGGGCTTGCCTGGCAACGGACGCGTTTTCGAATTTCGAACGAGTCGGTTGCTGGAAAATCAGTTGGTCACCCACAACAATGTTGCAAAATCATGTATGTCATGAAGTTGAAGATTTGAAGGATGCTGTGGGCGTGTTTTGGTGCTGCTATTCCATGGATTGGCCAGATTCAGAAGATGCAAATGACTTGGACCTATCACTTTGGACACAAGGGACAGTATCTGCCTCTCCAGCACATATATATTGCTGGCTGTTCCCCTGAGAGCTCACTTGCCTGCACTACATGCTCCAGGACGACATCTGCCACTGCACTGCTGCTGTCTCTGCCCCTATGGACCCTGCAATGGCACGTACTGTGGAGAGAGCCCCAGCCTTCAGCCTTGAAGAGAACCAGGCCCTGCTGGACAGCCTACTTCCACAGTACAGCAAGCTGTATGGGACACCAGGGGAGCAGGTGAGTGTTCTGTGCACTGCCTTTCTGAATGTGCATATTGTCTGACTAGCAAGGCTGAAAGTCTGCACGCCACTGGCTAGCAGGCTCACTGAGTAGTTGTCACCCCCCATAGTGTGTAGTAACATGCACTGGACAGGTATGGTGCAGTGACAGTGCATTTGAACAAGGTTTTACTTCCCATGCAATGATACCATGTAGTGACGTCTGGCAAACTGTCCATGGGCAGCTTTGCACTGCCTGTGTACATCATGTGCCCCTGTGATTGAGACATGTATATACAACTGTGTCATGCACGGATATGTTGCATGTGTAGTAATGGCCTTTTCACTTTGTCATCCTGACAGGTTAATGCCCATCGGAAGCAGGAGATCTGGAAGGACATCGTCCGGGCCGTCCGGTCCGTGGGGGTCTACAAGCGCCGGATCCGCAACTGCCAGAAGAGGTGGCAGGACCTTCGGGGCTGGACCCGGAGGATTGCACGGGTCCAGCTGAAGCTGTCGCCTCCTCGCAGGAGGGGCGGAACACGGACCCTGACCCCCCACATGCTCCAGATCCTGGCGGTGGTGTTTCCAGACCTGGATGGGCAGCTGAAGGCCAGACAGCAGCAAGGAGGGGGTGAGTCAAAGACTGCACTATGAACTCTGTATTACATGCTTTGTGCCCTCCTCTGGCCTGGTTCAACTGCCACAGTGCAGCAGTCATGTTGTCCAGGAGCCATGTCCCTCTATTGTGCACTGCCCACTGCTCATCTGATACCCAGGTGTGGCCCTTACATTCAGGGAATTGTGTCACTTGGGACTGTGTCCTTGCAGTTTGCTTCACTAAAGGTGGGGGACAGCATCTGTTTCCCAAAATCTGTTGTGGGCATCATGGGTGGGTCCATTGTTCACACTACGCCTGTGTTCGGACATGTAATCTGCGTGTTGCTTTGATATGCGGTCCACTTGCTGAGCTGAGCCACCACATGTGCCTGGGGTATGTGGCACACGCCCATGCAGCGGGTGGGAACAATGTTTGGGCCCCAGGAGTGTGCAGATTACGTGTGTCACACATACATAGCCAGCTATCCACTGTCCAAGGCTCATCCCTCATTCATGTGGAGCAGGACAGTCATGCCTACTCCAGGCCATGCAATGCACTCTGTACTCCCACTCCCGTGTATCAGCTGACACATTGTGCGCAGTGATTTGACCCCTCAGGTGTCTGCCTCTGTGTCAGTGTGCTGTGGATTAGTTGCCAGGACTGCTGGGGTATTTCTTGGTAGGGGCTCAGCATGCCCCTGGAGATGTGACCATAGGAGACGATACTTGTGTGTCACATAGGTGTTTGATCAGCTGCCCGTGCAGACTGGGGTATGCGAATGTGAAGTTCAGGCAGCTGTTCCCCATTCACAGCAAATTGTGAGGGGCTCAGGTTCAGAGGGTAGTGTCACAGGTCTCCCATATGTCCAATAGGTATGACCTGGACAGATGAGGGTTAAGATGATGTGTTGTGTGGGGGATGTACATGTGCACTTGTGCAGCTCCAGGACTTGCATTCCCCATGACCTACTATTGTGACACAGTGCATAGTGTTGTTGTCTGGCTGCCAAGTCATACATCACTGAGACAGTGATGTATGACTTAGCAGTCATGCCTCTGCCATGGCATGTGTCAACTTATTGGTGGTCCTGCAGGGGAGTGACATGTGCTACATGCACACCATTGTGGCGATGGCTATCAGGACATGGGTGCATCATGGTGTCTGTCGCTGGTATGCATCACATGCATTTCCTATTTGACTCTGGGCATCCCTTTCATCCGGAAACCTGTACTGACTCAGTGGCAAGAGCTGTGATGTGTGCATGTCCACATGCCTCACCGAGTCCTCTGCACTGTCCAACTACTGTGTACTTGGTGCATGTGTCCACACTGGGGTGTTGCAATCCAACAGACACCAGACAGATGGGTGCAAGGCCATGTGGGATGTGAGTGCCATGCTTGGCATCAGACTGACAATTGGCTTCTCCTGTTCAGTTAGGGCACTTTTAGCAATGTACAACTAATGATGCCAGGGCTTGCTCTGTGATGTGCTGTGCTCACAGTGGTGTGTGCGTTTGGTGCAGGTGACTGATGTCTGTCTGTTTCCCCATTGTTTGCAGATACATCCACGGCCACGGAAGGGGACAGCTCCACGGACCAGGAGGAGCCAGAGAGCCAGACTGGGTCAGCAGCCGAGGAGTGGTCGGAGGGACCCAGTGGCACGGAGGGCGAGGGGAGCCACACCGAGGAGTCCTCAGCACCATCCACCTCAGCTGAGGACCAGAGCAACTCGGAGGATGACTCCCTTATGGAGGCGGGTGTCAGCAGCCACCACACCCCAGCTAGTGTTGCTGTCCCCGCCACCACCAGCACCACCACCGCCCTCCCATCGGCTCCCATTCCCCAGGTCCGTGGAGGCTCCCATGTTCGGGAGCGTGTCTCCTTTGGGCCAGGCACCGCACCCCCTGCCCCTGTGTCCCCTGCTGCCCTGAGTGAGGAGTCTGTGTACCTCCTTCGCCAGCTCCATGTAGGGCAGACAGCCATGCTGAGTGTCCTCCATGAGCACACCGCTCTGTTGACTCAGCTGGTGTCGTTCATGGAGGGCATCTCATCGGGCATGTCTGACCTACAGAGGGGCAATAGGTCCATGGACTCCTCCCTGACGGCAGCAGTGTCCCTCCTCAGACAGTCCCTCACCCCTACTGCCGCTGCTCCATCCACACTCCCCAGCACCTTACCTGTCCCAAGCACACACACACCGGCACAGGCACACACCAGCACACACACGTCCAGCACACAGACACACACGCCACAAACAAAACGCACACGCACGCACAGTCAGGGGACTGAAACCAGACTCACAGGGGATGGGGCCCTGGTACACACACACGCATCCACGGGCACTGCGCAGTCCTCAGTTGCCTCTCCCTCCAAAGCACCCTCCCTTGCCTCACCTGCAACCCCAAAGACCCAGCGCCTCTTCCTCAGTGACCTCGGCCTCTTCCCCTCCGATCCAGCTGCTCCAGCATCCAGGGGGAAGAGGAAGCCCCCACACGGAGCAGAGTGCCCCTCGCCCCCGGACACCCTCCCCCAGGCGCAGACAGACTGAGGCCCCCACCCGCAAGTCCCCCCGGAGTGGTAAGAGCAAGACCCCGCCGCCGCCCTGCAGCTCAAGCACCAGGTCTCCTTCCTCCATCCCTCAGGCCACCACTCCACAGGTGCCCCCACCACACCCTGCCCCAGGTTCCCCCACCCACAGATATACCATCCCCAAGAGGCTCCGGCCTTCTCCCCTGCCACTTGCTCTCCCGGCACCACACCCCCGCTGCGCTTGTCTGTGCCACTGATGTGGTGAGGGTGTCCTCCCCTCTGTCCAGCCCACCTTGCCTGTTCCCCATTCTCCTCCCCTGGTGGTAGGCACTGCAGTGGAGTCCACTACCACCCTGTCTGACTTGGGCACTGCAGTGGTGGACCTGTCCACTCCATCTGCAGGGTCCACTGCAGTCGTGCCGGCACCCACAACATCTGAGCCATGCCCCCCAGTTGTGCCGGCACACACCATGTCAGACACCTCCACTGCAGTTGTCAGTGGCTCTCCAGCACCCACCACCCCTTCCCTGCTTCCTCCTGGTGAGCCCTGATCCTGTCCCTGCGGTGCCTGGCCTACCCCCCCGGTTGTCCCTCCTAGTGGATTGTCCCTGGTTTTGTGCAGGCATGTGTAGGGTGGCATCTGCCACTGTCACCCACTTGTGACTTTGTTGATGGACTGGCCATTGGCCTTTGTTTATTTTCTACCAGACTTCTACTTTTAATGCCACATATGCTGAATAAAGCAACTTTCTGTTCTCTAGTGCTTTTGCTTCTGATGTACATGATGTCCCTTGCTGCAGTGATGGTGATATTTGGTCTCATGATAATGAAGTGTTACTGTGCAGGAACCCATGTGGTCCAGGGGGAATGTGTCCTATCCTGTGGTGTATCCATGTCATCCATAGCAGCATCTGAGGGTGTCATGTGTTCAGTATTTGGCAATGGGATTTCCTACTTAGATTGGCTATTTCACATCTGTGGCTTCCACCCCTGCACATCTGTTGTGCCTGCCATTGTTCAATTCGTCTACTTCCCTGACCGTGTGGCCATCTCCAGTGGACATGCAGGTTTGGGCATCAATGGGGAAGGACTCATCTGTGTTGTCAGTGCAACATTGCTATACAAGTGTGTTGGATCTGTGCTGATGATTCCGTTGGCACTTCCATGACCAGGCTGATGTTACGGGAGCCCTCATTTGGTGCTAATTGTTGATTGTGTGACCAAGTGCTCAGCTGACATGATGGGGCCCTACTGAGGCAACATATGGCACAGCTTTCCTCACACAGGAGTGGAGTCCCCTCATTGCAGTGTGTACTCCTGTGACATTGCCTGCGCCTAAGGTGTGTGTTGTATGTGCATGTCTGTGTGTTCACTTCCGTTTAGCTGTGCATGCTGTGATCCCTAGTGTTGTACCTGTTTGTGATGCTAGCTGAGTTGACCTATGTTCCCCCAAAGTCTTCGCCCTGGGTTCTCTGTGATGTGGGTGCATGGCACATTACTGGTCATCAGGGTGTCACCCATAGGTGTGTTTGCTGTCAGGGCTGAGTTTGTGTGCAGACGCAGATGGGTCACAGTCAGGTTTCCCCTTGGCACTTGTTGTTTGCCCCTGTCATGTGATTTCCAGTTTGTGTTATCTTTCAGTGATTGTGACACGTTGTGTGTGTGACTGCTGGCACTCCTCAGGGTCCGGGCTGCAATGTTGGTTGTTGTCTATGTGTGTTCTTTGTGGGTGACCTTGGCTTCTTCATTGGTGTGTGACTGTGATCCCATTGGTTGGTGTGGTATTGCCGTCATGTCCATGTACAGCGTAGTGTGCAGTGTGTCAGACATTCAGGAGTCTTGTTGAGTGTCCATGTGTGATGTGTTTCTGCACCTTGGTTCCCACCCACCACCCTGGAATAGTCATGGGTGCATGTGCAATGTCACCAGTGCATGTGTGCTTCACTGCTGCACATTGTTGGAGGTCGAGGGGTGTGGGGTTGAGTGTGTGCAGATGAGAGTTGTTGCCCGGCTAGGCCCCTGCCTCCATGTTGGCCTTGGCTTACTGGCCATGCTGTTTGATTTGTGCTTGTGTAGGTATGATGGTAGTTAGTTGCTCAGGGCACATGACTGTGGTTCACAGTGTGAACCACATTTAGCTTTGTCATCACAGTGGGATTGTAATGCAGCCCAGGGTCACCACATTGTGGGGGCCCTGGGGGTGGTGCTGTGGTGTGTCTGTGTCTTGCTGTGTCAGTTGCTGTCCCTACGTGCCTGTGTGACATGTGTGATTTGTGCTCCCTCTCATCTGACAATGCCTGCTTGCCCACATAGGGGATTTGGATCCATGAGTTACCTTTGTGTGGCACTGTATGCACATCTGTATGATTGGTATTCAGGTCTCCTCATGTGTTGTGTGGTTGCCTGGGGACACTGGCACCCCCCTCACCTGTTGTGTATGATGTGCAGTGTGGGTCTGCCTGTTTGTGTTTGTGCATCTGCACCACTGCATTGGCATATCTTGGGTGTGCCATTGGCTGTATGTAGTTTGGTGGGTTTCCCCTGCTGTCCCTGGGACTCCTAGGTCATCGGTCAGCACAATGATCATGGTTTGTGTGTCCCATTGCTGCCATGGTATAGTATCTGTTCACCTCACATCTGCAGTCTCCACAGGGTATCTGCATGTGTGTGCCCATTGGTGCAAATATGTGGGTCTGCATTCTGATGGTCACTTCTGTCATTGTGTCATTGATGATTGTTGACGGTGTCAGCCCCCATGGGTGTTGTTTGTCTGCACATGGCCAAAGGTATGTCTTATTTGCACTGCAGTATTTGGCTCCCCCAATTTATGTTGCAATGGGACACATACACTACTTTGCCACTGATGTGTTTGTTGTTCTGTGACCAGGAGTGATCCATGCAGTTTGGCAGTTGCACCTCTTTCTTTGTCAACACTTACCTTTTGGTCACTGTGATGATGGGGGTTTGGACCCCATTGCCACAATGTTCGAAATGTGCTTCAGCTATGGACCCCACACTTACATTTTGGTCACTGTGATGATGGGGGTTTGGACCCCATTGCCACAATGTTCAAAGTGTGCTTCAGCTATGGACCAAACACTTACATTTTGGTCACTGTGATGATGGGGGTTTGGACCCCATTGCCACAATGCTCAAAGTGTGCTTCAGCTATGGACCCCACACTTACCTTTTGGTCACTGTGATGATGGGGGTTTGGACCCCATTGCCACAATGTTCAAAGTGTGCTTCAGCTATGGACCCCACACTTACATTTTGGTCACTGTGATGATGGGGGTTTGGACCCCATTGCCACAATGCTCAAAGTGTGCTTCAGCTATGGACCCCACACTTACCTTTTGGTCACTGTGATGATGGGGGTTTGGACCCCATTGCCACAATGTTCAAAGTGTGCTTCAGCTATGGACCCCACACTTACATTTTGGTCACTGTGATGATGGGGGTTTGGACCCCATTGCCACAATTTTCAAAGTGTGCTTCAGCTATGGACCCCACACTTACATTTTGGTCACTGTGATGATGGGGGTTTGGTCCCCATTGCCACAATGCTCAAAGTGTGCTTCAGCTATGGACCCCACACTTACCTTTTGGTCACTGTGATGATGGGGGTTTGGACCCCATTGCCACAATGTTCAAAGTGTGCTTCAGCTATGGACCCCACACTTACATTTTGGTCACTGTGATGATGGGGGTTTGGACCCCATTGCCACAATGGTCATGGCCTGCTTGCATTGTGGGTGCCACACACATATATGTGTGGCACATGTGCTAGGGGGTCACATTGTATGTTCAAAGTCATGTTCGGTGTTGTAGGCATTTGACACAGTCTACACACGCTTGTCATGGTGTTGGGGGATGTCTTCTTCTTGCATTCCCTAGGTTGTGGTGTGCTGGTTGTGTCATGCATTGTCCATCCTATGAGTGGGGGTGGTAGTAGTGGTAGGCATCCAGCCCCCTGGCTAAGGGTGGTAGTAGTGGTAGGCATCCAGCCCCCCTGGCTAAGGGTGGTAGTAGTGATAGGCATCCAGCCCCCCTGGGTGAGGGTGGTAGTAGTGGTAGGCATCCAGCCCCCCTGGCTAAGGGTGGTAGTAGTGGTAGGCATCCAGCCCCCCTGGCTAAGGGTGGTAGTAGTGGTAGGCATCCAGCCCCCCTGGGTGAGGGTGGTAGTAGTGGTAGGCATCCAGCCCCCTGGCTAAGGGTGGTAGTAGTGGTAGGCATCCAGCCCCCCTGGGTGAGGGTGGTAGTAGTGGTAGGCATCCAGCCCCCCTGGCTAAGGGTGGTAGTAGTGGTAGGCATCCAGCCCCCCTGGCTAAGGGTGGTAGTAGTGGTAGGCATCCAGCCCCCCTGGGTGAGGGTGGTAGTAGTGGTAGGCATCCAGCCCCCTGGCTAAGGGTGGTAGTAGTGGTAGGCATCCAGCCCCCCTGGGTGAGGGTGGTAGTAGTGGTAGGCATCCAGCCCCCCTGGCTAAGGGTGGTAGTAGTGGTAGGCATCCAGCCCCCCTGGGTGAGGGTGGTAGTAGTGGTAGGCATCCAGCCCCCTGGGTGAGGGTGGTAGTAGTGGTAGGCATCCTGCCCCCCTGGGTAAGGGTGATGGTAGGCATCCAGCCCCCCTGGGTGAGGGTGGTAGTAGTGGTAGGCATCCAGCCCCCCTGGCTAAGGGTGGTAGTAGTGGTAGGCATCCAGCCCCCTGGCTAAGGGTGGTGGTAGGCATCCAGCCCCCCTGGGTGAGGGTGGTAGTAGTGGTAGGCATCCAGCCCCCCTGGCTAAGGGTGGTAGTAGCGGTAGGCATCCAGCCCCCTGGCTAAGGGTGGTAGTAGTGGTAGGCATCCAGCCCCCCTGGGTGAGGGTGGTAGTAGTGGTAGGCATCCAGCCCCCTGGCTAAGGGTGGTGGTAGGCATCCAGCCCCCCTGGGTGAGGGTGGTAGTAGTGGTAGGCATCCAGCCACCCCTGGGTGAGGGTGGTAGTAGTGGTAGGCATCCAGCCCCCTGGCTAAGGGTGGTAGTAGTGGTAGGCATCCTGCCCCCTGGCTAAGGGTGGTGGTAGGCATCTAGCCCCCCTGGGTGAGGGTGGTAGTAGTGGTAGGCATCCAGCCCCCCTGGGTGAGGGTGGTAGTAGTGGTAGGCATCCAGCCCCCCTGGGTGAGGGTGGTAGTGGTGGTAGGCATCCAGCCCCCCTGGGTGAGGGTGGTAGTAGTGGTAGGCATCCAGCCCCCCTGGGTCAGGGTGGTAGTAGTGGTAGGCATCCAGCCCCCTGGCTAAGGGTGGTAGTAGTGGTAGGCATCCTGCCCCCCTGGGTAGGGGTGGTGGTGCGCATTCAGGCCCCTGTGTGCATATGTGGCATTGGTGATGGGCATCCCGCCCCTATGGTGCTGCTGTTGCTGGTGTAAGTATATTCTGCATCCCTCTGTGTGTGTGTGATGTGTCGTGTACGTGTTGTATGTGTTTTGTGGTTGGTGTCTGGCTTACCTTCTGCGCCGTACGCGTCCGTGCCTGTTCCTGTAGTAAATGTAGAATATTGGTATGATCGGGACGAAGGGATTCATGGTTGGTTCGTGTCGTTCGTCCTTCTCGTTGCTTCGCGTCGTCCTCGTCGCTTTGCCTCGTCGCTTCGCCTCGTCCTCGTCGCTGGCGTGTTCGTCTCGGAGCCGTGGATCGTGTTGTGGCGCGAATCGGAGCTTATGTGCGCCTCTCCCGGATGCTTTGACGTGCCGTGCGTAGCGACGGGTTCGGCGCATACGGAAAGCGCATCGTACTCGTTCGGCCGGACGGAGCTGCATTTTTCCTTCCGTGCGACTCGATTCGGCGTTTCCGGATTCGCCTCGGTCGGGGAACAGGACCTGGTTTGGGTGAGTACGGCTCGGCCGGATTCTTTGCTGTTGTGCGCATCGTACTTACTCGTTCGGTGTGCTGTACGGATCGGTCGGGAAACAGGCTTTCGCATGGCTTTTTTCCCGACCGAATGGTATTGGGTGCGCCTCCGACCGAGATCGGAATCGGCCCCAAAGTGTTTTGAATAATCAGAGGATTAGGCGTTCTGGATGTTCTGTAGCTTGCGGGTGAGGTTTTTGTTTATTCCGGCGTAGAGTGCGTTTCCGTAGTCGAGTCTGCTGGTGACCAGGGCGTGAGTGACGGTCTTTCGGTGTTTGAGGGGGAAGCAAACCAAGACTGTAGATGTACCAAGATGGCCACCAAGATTACCGCTCACTTTGTTTAGCATTTTTAACCTTAGATTGCAATTGTAGATCAAACATAGAATCATGCACACGCTGTTTATTTTTCAGGTTATTGGCAGGTTCTGGTCTTTCAAGTTATTGTTTCCTGAACAGGTAATATCCTTTCCTTTTTTTACATTGCAGCAAAATATCGATGATCGCTTCCAACTTCATAGTCCTATTTCTATGCTAGGACTAAGAGCACATAGAACAATACCAAAATGGTGATCTTTCCTAGATGCCGAGGACATCACCCACGTGGGTTCCCTCCATGCTTACACAGTAAGTTTCCATCCTGAATGATCTCAGAGTTTTGCCATGAGTACGGTTAGTTAAACGTGAGGATAGATTTTCTTAGCAGAGCTTTTTTGGTCAGGAGGAAGTTTTGTTTCTCCTTTTGAAAGTTTGTTAACCTGCACAACGCATGGAGATAACTATAGGGTTATG
The DNA here is from genome assembly GCA_963921515.1 of Calotriton arnoldi. NCBI lineage: Eukaryota > Metazoa > Chordata > Amphibia > Caudata > Salamandridae > Calotriton > Calotriton arnoldi. The sequence goes on from CAWUFW010013601.1 coordinate 355,289, forward strand.
CTCAGTCTCCCCCTTGACGGGCTGCACCATTATGGTATCAATTTCAACTTATGCTAATATCACAAAAATCTTGAGAGACTGGATTATTATTTTGTATGTTTCTGTATACGATCCCACTCAGCAAAAAGTACATTATTGGTTTATTTATGTGTGTTCGTATGCTGTTTCTTTTCATAGACATGTTTTCCAGTGGATAATTGCCCAAACATACAAAGTGTTTTGAATAATCAGAGGATTAGGCGTTCTGGATGTTCTGTAGCTTGCGGGAGAGGTTTTTGTTTATTCCGGCGTAGAGTGCGTTGCCGTAGTCGAGTCTGCTGGTGACCAGGGCGTGAGTGACGGTCTTTCGGTGTTTGAGGGGGAAGCAAACCAAGACTGTAGATGTACCAAGATGGCCACCAAGATTACCGCTCACTTTGTTTAGCATTTTTAACCTTAGATTGCAATTGTAGATCAAACATAGAATCATGCACACGCTGTTTATTTTTCAGGTTATTGGCAGGTTCTGGTCTTTCAAGTTATTGTTTCCTGAACAGGTAATATCCTTTCCTTTTTTTACATTGCAGCAAAATATCGATGATCGCTTCCAACTTCATAGTCCTATTTCTATGCTAGGAGTAAGAGCACATAGAACCATACCAAAATGGCGATCTTTCCTAGATGCCGAGGACATCACCCACGTGGGTTCCCTCCATGCTTACACAGTAAGTTTCCATCCTGAATGATCTCAGAGTTTTGCCATGAGTACGGTTAGTTAAAAGTGAGGATAGATTTTCTTAGCAGAGCTTTTTTGGTCAGGAGGAAGTTTTGTTTCTCCTTTTGAAAGTTTGTTAACCTGCACAACGCACGGAGATAACTATAGGGTTATGCTCAGTCTCCCCCTTGACGGGCTGCACCATTATGGTATCAATTTCAACTTATGCTAATATCACAAAAATCTTGAGAGACTGGATTATTATTTTGTATGTTTCTGTATACGATCCCACTCAGCAAAAAGTACATTATTGGTTTATTTATGTGTGTTTGTATGCTGTTTCTTTTCATAGACGTGTTTTCCGATGGATAATTGCCCAAACATACAAAGTGTTTTGAATAATCAGAGGTTTAGAATATGGTTCACCCATTTTGGTTCCCTTCAGAGAAACATTTCTAACCGTTCCAACATGGTGACTGTTTGATGCCGCATTGATGAAACATCGTTTCCTGATTAGTTTTCTGTCATCAGGTGACACAATTCATAAACACTGACGCACAAACCATTTTAGTTTCTACTAATTGACCAGACAGGGGGTTTTTTAATTACCACCAGTTGAGCCCTGATCACAAGTCTCCAGTCTGAGGAGGTTCTCTTATCATCATAAAGGACATTTAACATGTTGTGCAAATATTTTACTTATATGTTGAGTACACAATCATTCTGTAGAGAAATATGATCATTGTTTTGGTTTCATTTCATATATTTTCCCTTATATACAATACAAATAATTTTATTAGTATGATTTAAGACATGGCCTTGTATTACCAACAATCACTGTTGTGAATTACATCCTCACATTTATGATTCGGGATGTGGTCGCACTGTTATAACTCTCATGATTGGTGAGCTATATTGTTATAACAGCCCTAGCATGTTCAATGTGGTAATTATTCATGGCAATAAGATAATAATCATGACAACACCAATGCGATAGACATTTTTCTTTATAAGTGATATTAATTTTGATCCTTTGTTTGCTTTGTTGATGGTTAAAATTGTACAATTATATTTTTCTTTCAGAATTACTGTCCCCTGATAAAGTGCTAGATGGGCCGAAATGCATTGGGACTTGTTGAGACTTGCCACACATTGAATGACCCTATGTAATGTCAATTGACATTTCAGACAACAGAAAAAATAAATGGATCAATTCAGCCTATTGGAAACATATGAGCTTTCTTTCCCGTATAATTCAAGAAGCTTGACTGAAGAATTAACGTCTAAACAGGATTACAATACTTGTGAAACATGGACCAATTCCTCTCTTAGAGGAACGTTTGGAGTGCGGAGAGGGTTTGCTGTTCCCAGATGGGGACAGTGCTGCTTGTTTATGTCTTTGTACACGCAGGAGGTGATACCCTTGCGCAAACATTGAACTTTGACAAACATTGGGTTGACAAAAGCTAACATAGGAGTGCATTGTCACCCATTTTATTTACATTTTATACCAGTCATTGAAGCAGTTGAGAAGCATGCAGCAAGTTAATAAAGGCCTCCTTCATGGCCTTGTACGGGACTTTCTGATCCACTGAAAATCCACCTTTTACGTGAACAACACCTCTTTGAGCAGTAAAAGATGTTAAATTAGTACGTGATGCAGCTCATTAATAGTGGAAAATAGCCTGCATAATTGAAATGATTGCTCCAGCCGAGGTACTGACACATAGAGCCAGCAGGGGTGATGCCACCATAAGTGAAGCCATTTAACTGCTCAACTTGCTGAAGTCCAAGTGGCAGGTGCTGGAACAAATATTTAAAGGTAACCATTATGATGATGCTGCTATTTTTGTTTGCAGCTCACTCCATCGTCTGGTGACAAATCACAGGCTGTAATAAGATGATCTTCAGTACAAGCATGCATTGCCTAATTGTATTGCCTTTTCAGTGCTGGACTTCTACATGTATGAGATCTGAATCACAAAGAGAGTGTTTGAGCATGAAAATTTACGACTGAAACTGGTAGAACTGCAGTGATCTCTTCATCAATTGTGGTGATGGCTCCAGCATTATTTGACTGACGAAATAGCAGCAACCATCATTTATATCGCTGCATTCAATTATTGGATGGTGCATTCAGTTCCACCCTCCAGTTCAAAATCAATATCATTGCCCTCTGAACTGAATTTGTTTACAGATGTTTCATAGCTATAAGCATGCTGCTAGAAGTTAGAGGAAGCTCAACAAGATATATTTTCAAAATAGACATCAAAAAAGAAGGAGGTCCAGGGAGTACTCGGATGAGAAAATATTTTTTTTTATCATGAGCCTTTAATATATTATCACGGAAAACAGAGGAATGACCAGAACTCAGGAGGCCGGAACAAAATATCTATTGTGTCCTGTTACCAGTGTATCCTTAAATGTGTTTTCATTTCGGCTGGGACACTTCTCTGCGTCAAAAGGACAAATCTGTCTCTACAAAACGTGCACAAACTGACTATGATCAGAACAAACAACATTTAATTTCTACAGTTCATGTGATCCTCTAGAAATATAAAGGAAGGGGCATTCTTCAGAAGTTGACTTTACCAATCCTACAGAGACAGCCTCTGATACACAAGGTGCTTATTTAGAATTTGGTGGAAACAATACTACATTGAAACATGACCAGTGCTTAATTTGAGCCAGTGGTTGCCGGTGGGGCCAACCAGCATTTTCTTTCCTTATCAGACATTCCCCAAGAGCAAGAAAGGGGAAAACATGCAAACGGGAAAGAAAAAGGAAAAGAAGAGAGAAAAACCTTCAACAAGGGAGAAAGCAAGAAACTTCAAGATTGAGATTAAGGGGCAGGGAGTGTCTGGCAGTGGATTAAAGAGGCAAGTGTGGATTCAGGACTACACAGCCTTGGTATTCAACGCTGAGACATTTAATAGCACTGAACGTTGTCTTTTGAACATTGCTTTGGGCACCGTCACTTATTATGTTACAAATGAAGCACTGAACATGAAACATGTCCTATCCACCCTAATGAGCGTGTCATTGATTATAATTCACTTGTAATATGGTGAAGGAGAAATCTGCCATAGTAGTGACAGACTACCCTGGCCAGCAAACACTAAATAAAGCCCATTGTCATCTAATTCATTAATCACAACTACCACTTTAAAAAACATGAAAGAGAAAAAGAAACATGGATCCACTTTTCACATTAAAAACCACTACCTCGACTAACTCCTTGTGGGCGTTGCGCAAATATTTCCCCCTTCACATATCTTCCCCTTCTTAGTTTGAGAGGACTGCACTACTTGTGTGATGGTTATGGAATAAAGGGGCATATTAGCAAGACCGGCGATAAAATTATTGCTGTTTTAGCGGCAGGAAACTGCCGCTAAAACGGCGATAATGGGCTTGCTAATATGCGTTATGGAATTCCAATAGAAGCCCAGGTTAGATGTACTGCACATCTAACCTGGGCTTCTATTGGAATTCTATAACGCATATTAGCAAGCCCATTATCGCCATTTTAGCGGCAGTTTCCTGCCGCTAAAACAGCGATAATTTTATCGCCGGTCTTGCTAATATGCCCCAAAGTGACTTATACCACTGGAATTGAAACAAGTGATTTCAAATGACTTGTCATCTAAGCTGCTTAACGATAATACTTCACAACATAACTATATCATTCATTTTGCAGCCCATATTGTGAACAGTTTTGTTCTAATTCTTCGAAACTTCCTATTTAACTGGCTTCTCTCATCATTTTTCTAATTGAACAGGTTGTTTGGAAAAAAGGAGTGCACTATTTTGGAGACAGTAATATGTTAGGAATTTTGTAAACCCACAAATGTAGGTAAGTTTACTTTACTTGGTATAGTGAGATAGATGCAGCAGTAAAGGTTTAACTACAGCTTTGTTGTGAGTTGTGCAGGTAAAACAAAAAGTTTACAATATAAAGAAAGATTGTGACATGCTTTGAGTTATTGTTTAACAGTCAAACTCCTTGAATGACAAATGCGCTAGACAGGACCCAAGAGGCCCAAGTTGATGATGGATGTTCATAACTCTTTCTTAACCCTTGCCCTCTTCCTGCTTCCCATTCAATCAACTTGATTTCCTTAAGGGCCTGAATATGACTTTTTTGTGCTGTCTTCTGTTTCCACTATTAACAGATCCCACAGTTGTTGGGAGCACATGTGGTGTATTCACCAGCAAACATTTCAAAGATGACAAAATGCAAAGGCGGCAGCATCCCGTGCAGATCACACAAACTTGTCTGTTAATATTGAGAAAGTCGATGTCAATATGAAGAACAATACATTTATGTACAGAAACGAAATTGCATCTCTATTAACGAATTCACCCATTGTGAACTCCACCTCAACCCCGACTCAGAAATACGTTGCCAGGCAGACGTTGTCAGGCAGGTCACTGATTGACAGGTCACAGGTGGGGCGACATGTTGCCAACAAACAAGCTCACGAATAGGAAAATCACAGATTAATCCCACAGATAGGCGCAGCGACACCACAATGGTCCAGGGAAATTGGCCCCAATAAATCACACATGGCCAGAGGGGTATGTGCTCTCCCAAAACACCATAAAGTCAGATGCCACATAGGTTAGGAACATACAGCCAATAAAGGCACAGCACACACAGTGATCACGCGCTCCCCATGCTGGACATCTGAACACATACAAGGTCGAGGCCCACCTGGATTCCCCATCGAATAAATTAATTTATAACTTCAAAGGCAGCAACTCACATTCCTTACCATACAAGAATCGCCGGAACCCTTTATGGCATTCAATGAATTGTATATAAACACATGTCAAATCGATTGTATGTTAAGACAGTCTTCATACCCTATGCCTGCAAATGTTCTCCTGGCCGCATTGTTAATTAAACAAACTGTTCCTGATTTGCCAAACGCCTCTTGTCTCTTGTTTTTCAAGGTATTTCATGTTCAAGCAACATGTCCTACTCAGTGACTGATGAAGAGCTGCAGGCTCTTACTATCATCTCAGCTACCTCAACAATGTGCGATACAGTTGGTACTTTCTATGCTTGAGCCAAAACTTTTGTTGACTTTAAAAAAGCAAATATTTACCAACTTGACTCGACTTGTGCACAGTTGTGATAAATATCTTGCCTATCTTCCAGTTTTATACCTTACCCTGAAAAAAAATACCACACTATTCATTTTACTCTGGTTAGTTTTGTATTTTAAAAAGTAATTATTGCTGGGGAAACCTTTGAAGCAGAGACTTGCCTACAGTCGACACTGCCTCCTGCCCACTCCTTATTGGGTGGGGAACCCTGAACCCTCTGACCTTTTTTTTTATAGAACTAGCCTTTCCTATTGGGTTAGCTGAAATGTAAATTATTTTTCCATTGTTGCGCTGTTTTACATTTAAGCATACTTCTGCAATGCATAGTGCTCTATGCTGGAAAGCTTGAATTTAGTTCAGGACTATTTTTGTGTTTATGAATTCAAGTACTGTTGATGATACTGGCAATTGAATTAATTATCTATTACCACTGATATTGTCTTCTTTACTGAGTGTGCATAATTCAGATTCGATTTGCTGATTCATGTTGATGAAAGGCACCCGATTTCCTGGTCAGGCTTTAAATAACCTGCATCATCTTAGCAGGACTGGATACACCCCTTGTTTGTACCATTGGGTCCGCTACTAAAACGTTAATGCTATTTTACTCATGCTGAATTAATACATGACCTAGTAGACTCTGTCTTGTAAAACCATATATCATTTGTTTCCTGAGCATATTGTGTGTAGCCCTTATTTTCCCATTTAATTTTATTCTGTGTTGACTGTAACAGCTTCACACTCAAGTCTCCTGCCCTTGCCCTGGTTGCTATGGCAGGCTGTAAGCCAAATTCCCACCCACAGGTTGTGTTTATCTTGCCTCCCACTGATTCAGTGACTTGGAGTCCTTCCTTCACACTCTTCCCACTCCTTTTAACTGATCTGACTTAACTCACATTGAGAGTCATTAAAACCATGATGGGTGGACCGAAATCCGCCAGGTTAGTGAAGGCCATGACTTCTACCCCCTTACAGCGATCTCTCTCCTTACAATGGAGCAGCTCCGACCGGCGGCACTAACGTACCTTCAGAATTTCTGTTTGTTTTACACAAGCAAACTTCCACCACGCGGGTTTGTTTGTGTAAAACAAACAATCAATGGTACTGACTATTCTCCCTGGGTGTGGACCATTTAAGGATTTCCCTTCCCAAAATGTTCTTGCATTGGTGTCAAGGGCATTGAAGTCTAGTGACGATTGCCCCATTCTAAATAGTGAGGTGACTATCACTATGGCCTGGTGTTAGAAATGGGGGTCTCTAGTTGGCAATGGTTTGGACCTTTGTCCAAGTGGGGACCCTTCTTCCTAGTCAGGGTAAGAGAGTTACACTCCTAAAATAATCCCTGCTCACCCCCTTGGTAGCTTGGCACGAGCAGCCAGGCTTATCTCAGGGGCAGTGTGTAAAGCATTTGCACATAACCAACAGTAATACAGTGAAAACACTACAAAAGGACACCACACCAGTTAAAAAAAATATCCAATATTTTTATATATCCAAAACAAGACCAAAACAATAAGAGTCCAACATACAGTACTTAAAAATATATACTTTGCAGAAATATCTCAAAAACACAGTTCTTCCGAGTCTGTAGCTCCGTCTGGGGCTACTGCGATACTGAAAACAACAGAATCCAACATTTCCGTCTGACCGCGTCAGTCAGATGTTTCGGCAGACTCCTAAACAGTACCTTTTTCGTTGCGTCCGACACCTTGGTGAGAGCCGGTCGCGGCAATCGTCGTGGATTGCGATGTGAAGTGAAGCGGTGCAGCGTGCTGTGCCCTCAAGGCGCGGTGCAGGCAGCGGCTCGGTGATGGTCATTCAGCGGCATCGGTGAGACCAGGGCTACGATGCGGAGTGAGGCGGTGCTCATTGCGATGCTGGCAGGTCACGGTGCAAGCGACAGAGCCGGTTAGCGGGAGCTGGCGTTGGTCGGCCCAGACTGCTGTGTGGGACGAGGTGGTGCATCGTGAAACTTACGAGCAGTGCTTACAGCCAGGATAAGGTCAGGGGTGTCAAAGCCACAAGGCAGCAACGGCGTCGGTGAGACCAGGGCGGCGAAGTGACGGGAGACGTTGCAGAGTGCAGTGCGCACAGGTCACAGTGCAAGCAGTGGCTCGATGGCGTCGGTCATCATCATCGGTGACACCAGGCTTGTGGTGCAAGATGTGTGTTGGTGCCTTCAGGACATGGAGCCAGCGATGGAGTCGGTGACAGAATCTGTTGCTTTTTCCTTCTCTGTGGCAACTGAAGCAACAGTTCCAGAAGCGGTACCCAGAGGTTGGTGAAGTCTTTGCAGTCCCTGAGACTTCAGAACAGGAGGCAAGCTCTACTTCAAGACGTTGTAGATACTCAACACAAGTAAAGAAAGTTCAGTCCAGTCCTTTCACTGCCCAAGGCAGAAGCAGCAACTGCAAGCCAACCCAAAAAAGCAACAACACAGCAAAGGGGCAGTACTCCTCCTGGCAGCTCTTCTTCTTGGCTGGTTCCTTGATTCCAGCGAGTTCTAAAGTTCTGGGGTTTGGGCCCCATATTTATACTCAGTTTCTCTTTGTTCTCTCAGGCAGAGAGACTCTGGGCTCAGTCCAAACCAGTTCTGTCCTCTCTGGCCCAGCTTCCCAACAGGAGGTGGAGACAACATAGTGTAAGGCAGACCAGACCCATTCAGGTGCAGGGAAATCTCCTCCCACTACTCTAAATGCAGCCCAGGTCTATTCAGCCCAGCTCTTACTCACCCAGGAAAGGCAGGACACACCTCAACCCCCCAGTTGCTGTCTACAGTGAATGCACAACCCCAGCCCCTGTCACTCCAGAGCCAGTCAATCCACAAAAACAGCAGAGGCACACAGGATGGCTAAGCAAGAAAATAGCTACTTTCTAACAGTGGTACTTTCAAACACAGAACATAAAAATCATCTTTACTAAAATATGCATTTTTACCTTCTGAGTCCAGGCATACCAAACTCCATTTCTCCATCTTGTCCTAATGGGAAGATATGTTTATAAGATGTTATAAGCAACCTCCCATTCTATCCTATGGGACAGATAGCCTTGCAGTGGTGAAAAACGGAATACACAGTCATGCACCACCAGGACATGTCACACACACCAGTACATGTCCTACCTTTAACATACACAGCTCGCTGCCCACAGGGGTAACGTGGGCCTAGCTTAGGGGTGACTTACATGTAAGAAAAGGTAAGTTTAAGGCCTGGCAAGTGGGTGCACCTGCCAGGGCGACATGGAAGTTACAAACTGCGCACAGACACTGCAGTGGCAGGTCTGAGACCGCTTTTCAGGGTTGCTTGGGTGGGTGGCACAATCAGTGCTGCAGGCCCACTAGCAGCATTTGATTTACAGGCCTTGGCACTCCCAGTGCACTTTACTAGGGACTTACTAGTAAACCAAATATGCCAATCTCGGAAACCCCAATCCATAACATAATTTACAACAGGAGCAGTTGCTCTTTAACACTGAACAGCAGTGAGAAAGTGTGCAGAGGCATAAAACAGGCAAAAACAGAGTCAAAACTGGAGGTCAGAAAGCAAAAAGCCTGGGGAAACACGCCAAAAGATGCCAGGTCTAACACATTTCCCCTCCAGCTGAAAGTAGGGAGAGCTACCCACCCTCCTGGGAGTTCTCTTCACTAAGGCGGAAGAATCTGGACAGACCATCAGCGTTGGCGTGTTCTGTGCCAGGGCAGTGTTCCACCATAAAGTCCATTCCCTGTAGGGAGATGGACTACCTCAACTGTTTTGGGTTCTCACCCCTCATCTGCATTAACCATCTGAGGGGCATGTGGTCTGTCTGAACACGGAAGTGAGTCCCAAACAGGTAGGGTCCAGTGGCGGTGCATCCATTGGGGGCGTTCGGGCGTTGCCCCACCAATGCCACGGGCCCACGGCCCCATTTAGGAATCGTTCTGCTTCTGACGCTGATTCCAGCAATCAGGACTCCTGATTGGAATGGAATTAGCGTCAGAGGTAGAAGGGATGCTGAAGGGGGTGGGGCTGCGGCAGCACTCAGGGTGAGTGACAGCGCAATAGTGCGCATGTTCGTTTTTGGGCTGGTCATTTTTAAGACCAGCCCGAACATGCGCACTAAGCCTTCCCCTTAGGAGAGCGAGGGTTGCTTCATTCGCAGCCCCCGGTCTCCTAATGGGCAGAGAGTGACCCTGCTCCAGGCCAATCCTGGCGCTGCTGGACTCTGGAGCAGCGTCTGGATTGGCTGAGAGCCTGAGAGGGCTTTCCAGCCAGTAGCCACTCACGCAGAAGACGACGACGCCGGTGAAGGTGCCAAACGCGGACCCCGGCCCAGAAGCAGACAGCAGAGGCGGCGGACCTGGTCAGGTAAGTTTAAGCAGCTTCTACTTTATTTTCAAACCCCCGCAGCCCACCGCGCGAGACCCCCCCCGGCTCCCCACCCGCGAGACCCCCCCCTCCGAGACCCCCATTCCCCCGCGAGACCCCCCTCCCCCACGAGTATTGCTTACAATGCTGATACAGATACTTTTACTAATGTTACGTTCTTAGCACAGTACACGTTCAGCTCTAGTTTGAAACAAAATTGAGTTTATAGCTGTCCGGCGGTGGCGTCTTCTTCAGCCTCAGAGAGCACAGACAATTGGCCAAGAGGGACGGACATTTTCATGTAGTGAGAGAAACCCCTTTTTAGTGTGCTTTGATGCTGTGTCTTACTCTTGAATATTTTATTTCAATCAGGCGACTCGAGTAATCAGGCAACATGTGCGGGGGTAACATTAGCAGTCCTCCAGTCTTGCTTGTCCCACTCTCTCGCAAGTCATCATTTGTAGGAAATTAAAGGAAACCCAATAATACATGTAAAAATGTAAATAAAAAGAGCGCGCAGCCTCACAAGTGGGATTTGTAACCTGAATGACTCTATAAATGGAATCATTAAAATATCATCTCCGGTAATAAGAGGTTGCACTTTATGTAGCAAAAAGGCCAGGGTGAGCTTGTGTAAAATGAACTGCATCACTATGTAACGATGATAAAATCTTAATTTGTTAACTAAGCTGCTTAAAACCAAGAGTTTGATTTACTTTTTTACCAGCAAAATAGAGAAGTAAGACGTGATGTGTGAGAGAAAAGAATGAGGAGGAGCTGCGTGCACTTAGTTAAATAATTAATCTACAACACTACCTCGTGGCAAAACACTGCAGAAATTTCGAGTTATTTTTATTTCCGCAATAAATTCATTAAACTCTTTAAAAAAAAAAAGTCAAAGTGAAGGTTTCTGTGCTTTTCCGAGAGCTAGTGCTGCGGCTGCTGCCCAATAATATTCAACTCTTTCAGACGCCTGGAGTGAAGGTCTCTGTCTGAGGATCTCTTTTTTGTTACATAAAACATCTTGAAGGTTTGAATCGGTTATTGGTTGAATGAAGACAGCAAGTCTTGTCATTTGATTTTCGTCCATGAGGTACAAATATTGACAGCATGTTACTTTCAGAAATGTTTATATTTGACCCTTATTGTTTTTGTTAAGGTAGTTCAGTGGGTTACTGTTCCTGTTGCTATGGTCTTTGTAAGAATTAGGCTCACTCGCCTCATGGCATCCAAGACAGGCATTTACGCCTCACCACTTTAAAATGTCACCAGCCGCCACTGGTAGGGTCTTACTTCTTCAGTTCCTGCCACACCAAAGCAAAAGCTTCGCTTTCTATGGCACTCTGCATCTGTTCCCTGGGAAGTAGTCTCCTGCTAACGAAGACTACAGGCTCGTCTAGGCCCTCATCGTTCAGTTGTGAGAGCACTGCTCCCACACCATGCTCTGAAGCGTCAGTCTACACTACAAATTCCTTGGAGAAGTCGGGTGCCTTGAGCACGGGTGTCGTGAACATGGCTGCCTTCAGGGCATCAAAAGCTTTCTGGCAGGCATCAGTCCAGATCACTTTCCTGGGCTGCTTCCTGGAAGTCAGCTCTGTCAAGGGGGCAACAATGGTGCCATAGCCCTTAACAAATCTCCTGTAGTAACCGGTGAGACCTAAAAAGGCTCTCACCTCTGTCTAGGTCTTGGGGGGCACCCAAGCCAGAATGGTGTCATCTTGGGCTATAGGGGCGCCACCTGGCTGCTTCCTACCTGGTACCCCAAGTACACCACAGAGCCCTGCCCGATCTGGCACTTGCTGGCCTTGACCGTGAGGCCTGCCCTCTGCAGAACCTTCAACACTTCCCAGAGGTGCTGCAGGTGTTCTTCCCAGCTGAGAATGAACACTGCAATGTCATCCAGGTAGGCGGCCCTGAAATCCTCCAGTCCAGTCAACACCTGGTTTACCAACCTCTGAGAGGTGGCAGGGGCATTATTTAACCCAAAGGGCACCACCCAAAACTGGTAGTGCCCCTCTGGGGTTGAAAATGCTGACCTATCCATGGCCCTCTCAGTTAAGGCAATCCGCCAGTGCCCAGCCATCAAATGAAACGTGCTGAGGAACTTGGCAGCTCCCAACTGCTCAATTAGCTCATCAGGTCTGGGGATGGGGTGCGAGTCAGTCTTGGTGACGGCATTGAGCCCAAGGTAGTCCACACAAAACTGCAGTTCTGGATTGGCACCGGGTGCAGCAGCCTTTGGGACCAAGACCACTGGGCTGGCCCAAGTACTGTTGGAGGGCTCTATCACCCCTAACGCCAACATCTTAGAGACCACCTCTTTGATGCTGGCCCTGACCCGGTCAGTCAACCCTTAAATCTTGTGCTTTACAGGAGGTCTGTCACCTGTGTCCACGTAATGGGTACACCAGTGAGTAACGCCTGGGGTCAGAGAGAACAGTGTGGCGAACTGTCCCAACAACTTGTGACAGTCACCCTGCTGCTCTGGGGTCAGTGTAGGGGAGAGGATCACACCTTCCACTGACCCGTCGTGCTTCTTGGTAGACAGGAGGTCAGGGAGAGGTTCACTCTCCTCTTCCACCCCATCATCTGTCGCCAAGAGCATGCTCACTTCAGACCTCTCAAAGTGAGTCTTGAGGCGGTTCACATGGAGGACCCTCAAAGGGTTCCTGGGAGTCTGCAAATTCACAAGGTAGGTGTCATCACTTTTGCGCTTCAGCACCTCAAAAGGCCCAGTCCACTTGTCCTGCAAGGCACAAGGGTCCACTGGGGCCATGACCTACACTTTCTGGCCAGGCTGAAACTCTACCAGAGTGGCATTCTGGTCGTACCAGCGTTTCATCTCCTCCTGGCTTGCTTCCAGGTTCGCCTGAGTGAGTTTCCTGAAGCGGGCAGTTTGGTTCCTGAAGGCCAGCATGTAGCTAAATACATCCTGCGGAGTTTTCCTGGGAGCTGTCTCCCAGCCTTACTTGACCAAACTTAGAGGTCCTCTCACAGGGTGCCCATATAGAAGCTCAAAGGGACTGAACCCTAGAGACTTCTGTGGTACCTCCCTGTATGTAAAGAGAAGGCTTGGCAAGAGGACGTCCCACTTATGCCTCATGGGTTCTGTTAGACCCTTGATCATGCCCATCAGGGTTTGGTTGAACCTTTCCACCAAACCGTTACCTTTTGGGTGGTAAGGGGTGGTGAACTTGTAGGTTACACTGCACTCCTTCCACAGGGATATCTTATAATTAGATATGAAATTGGTCCCACGGTCAGAAACCACATCTCTGGGAAACCCACGCGGAAAAAGATCCCCATTAACGCGAGGTCCACCACTGGTGCTGTTGTTGTTCTGAGAGGGATAGCCTCCGGGCACAGGGTGGCATGGTCCGCCAAGACCGGGATGTACCTGTTGCCCATGGCTGTCTTGGGATCCAGTGGCCCACAATGTCCATCCCAACCCTTTCAAAAGGGGTTCCAACAACTGGAAAAGGTTGGAGAGGAGCCTTACACTTCCTCCCACTCTTACCACTTGCTTGGCAAGTTTGGCAAGACCTGCAATGTCCATCTCACTGCCTTCACATTTGGGGCCAAAAGAAGTGGGTGACAAGCCCGTCAAAGGTCTTGTCCCGCCCCAAATGTCCTGCCAAAGGTACGTCGTGAGCCAGACCCAGTAGGAAGTTCCTGAAGCGCTGGGGTACCACCAGCACACACGCTGACCCAGGTCCAGCGACCTTAGGCTCGCTGTACAGAAGACCATTCTCCCAGTAGCTCCAGTGTGATCCAGACTGATCACCTGCTTCCTGGTTTGCAGCCTGCTGCCGCAAACCTTCCAGAGAAGGGCACTCTTTCTGCTCCCTGCAGAATTCTTCCCTGGTGGGACCACCTTCTTGCTGCCAATGGGTTAGCTCAGATAAGTCCCCCAGTTCAGCTACCTGCTGCCCTGTAGGTACCGGCACATCCCCCTCAAGGCCAGCTTCCTCCCGGACCGTGGGAACCTCAGGAGTGGGTTTCCCGGGCCCCCTGCCCTTTCTCTTGGCAGGAACCTGGGCCACTGTTTCAGGCTCCAGGTCCTCCTGATCACCCTTTCTGACCGTCATGGACCGAGCGGTCACGCATGCCCACTCTGGCAACCCAAGCTTCTCCAAGCGAGACCTGAGCTTAACATCCTTCCACAAGGACTGCTCCAGGTCATTTCCTAGCAGACAATCTACAGGCATGGTAGGGCTCACAACCACTCTCAATGGACCTGAGACCCCCCCATTCAAAGGGAACCTGCGCCACCATACACTGGCGCTTTGAGTTGTCCACAGCAACTACTTGGTGGAATGCCCTGGGGACTACTTGCTCCTCAGAGACCAGGTGACACCGGACTGAGGAAACACTGGCTCCAGTATCTCTGAGAGCCTCTATCATTCTCCCATTGATGGTCACCCAGGCACTGTATTTCTTAGTGTTAGCAGGCACCTGGCTTCCTTGGACCATCTCACTGTCCCATCGCGAGACGAGGGTCATTTCTGCGGGATCCCCACCCTCCTGTGGGTATCCCTCCTCCCCAAGCACTACACTAGCCAACACTTTGGTCCACCCATGCCCACCGGTGGGTGGCTGTGCCCTCTTGGGACACTTGGGGTCCCCCTTCAAGTGACCCACCTGCTCACAGATATAGCACTTGTGGGGGCCGGTCTCTGCAGGCTTTCCTGAAGAGACCACTGCTTTCTTGTCTCCTGGGGGATGGGAACCTTTACCCTGGGCATTAGTTTGGGGCCAGTGCTGTATTTGCTCTTCAGCTCCAGCTCCTTAAGCCCACGCTCATGGCCTAATACCATCCTCTGTGACTCCATCTTGAGCCTCTCAAGCTCTATCTCATGCCTCCTAGGTTCCCTTCTGCCCTCCAGCTCCTCTTGGGACAAAAACTGCTACCTGGCCTGGAGGGAATCCCCTCCCAACAGCACATCTTTTTTTTTTTTTTTTTTTTGATAAGCAATTTTATTGTTTTGACAAGGAACAACACCAGCAAGTCATCATTGGACACTGAAGATAACAATTCATAGTCAGATACTTGATCATTCCATAGTTTCGGACCCCCTAAGGTACAATTAGATATATAGATTATATACACTGCTCCGATTACACCATGGCACCCAACCATTTGCCCCACAGCCTGCGATACTTCTTAGGACAACCTCGTGCTTCGTACATGGTTTTTTCTTGTGTAGCACACCAGTCCATTCCCTTCCGCCATCTCCCAACGCAAGGCGGATCTGGACACTTCCAGGATGCAGCTATGTCTCGTTTGGCCACTACCATTGCCGTAGTGAAAAAGAGTTTTTCATTCCGAGACCCATCCAGCCCGTCCGTAATCTCAAGGAGAGAATGTCGTGGGTCATGAGGGACCTCCCACCCCAAGATTTCTGTGAGCTCTTCTTCAATATCACCCCAGAACCGTGCCAAGCGGGGACAGGCCCATACCATGTGGAAAAAATCAGCGGGGTCATGGCCGCACCCCGTGCAGGAAGCGCTCGGGTAGAAGCCCGCCCGATGGAGGTGAAATGGGGTGAGGTATGCAGCGTGTAAATAGTATAGTTGGATCATGCGGAGTTTGGCCGATGCAGTAACCGTTTTGGGTGCCATGAGAGCGTCCCGCCAATCCTCCTCATCTAGAACACCCACCCACTCTTCCCATTGCCTTCTAAGCCGATCTAGTGAGGTCGAAGTGTTGCTAACCAGTGTCCGGTAAATGCCGGAAATACCCCCTTTCCCCAGGTCCCCCAACAGAGTCTGCGCTTCGAGAGGGCTGTGTTCAGGGATCCATGTGTCCTCCGATATGTGTACGTGGAGGACATGTCGCAGCTGCAAATATTTGTAGAATTGTGTTGGATGCAGGGAGTATCGGGTCCGGAGGTCTTGGAAGGAGCGCATATGACCGCTCGCCCACACATCCCCTAATTGCGAGATTCCGATAAGGTCCCCAACAGCACATCTACCCTTGGAGTAGGCTCCACCACACTAAGATCTCCAGACTGCCCACTGGCATGTCTGGCTGCTACCCAGGCCCTCAGCGCCTTTTGTAGCTCCTCCTTCCTGGTGAGGCCTCTGACTTGGACCTTTAGGTTTTTACAAATAGCCTTTAACTCTTTGATGATGCTGCTGTACCAGGTATGATGCAGTAGGAAGTTTAAATTCCAAAATGATATTGATTTGTACAGTTGTTTTTATTATATTTATCTGTGTGATCTTGGTTTTATTAATTGATTGTATCTTTGATGAAATGTCTTTTTTTTTTAAATGTTTGCTTATATGGCTTTTAGTGGCCGAATAAAGGACCTTGACCTTGACCTTGATAGGATCACAAAAATAGACCAACAAAACAGTATGTGGTACGTAATGGTCTGCGATATGGTAGTAGTGCACACCAATCACTGTACGTCAAGTGCAAATGCAAGTCCTATCCTCACCGCTGACAACCAATGTTAGAAATGGGGGTCTCTAGTTGGCAATGGTTTGCACCTTTGTCCAAGTAGGGACCCTTCTTCCTTGTCAGGGTAAGGGAGTTACACTCCTAAAATAACCCCAGCTCACCCCCTTGGTAGCTTGGCACGAGCAGTCAGGCTTATCTCAGAGGCAGTGTGTAAAGCAGTTGCACATAACCAACAATAATACAGTGAAAACACTACAAAAGGATACCACAATAGTTTAGAAAAATATCCAATATTTTTATATATCCAAACAAGACCAAAATGATAAGAGTCCAACATACAGTACTTAAAAATATATACTTTGCAGAAATATCTCAAAAACACAGTTCTTCCGAGTCAGTAGCTCTGTCCGGGGCTACAGCGGTACTGAAAACAACAGAATCCAACAGAGGCAGCGGCTCAGTGACGGTCGTCCAGTGGCGTCGGTGAGACCAGGGCTACGATGTGGAGTGAGGCAGTGCTCGTTGCGGTGCTGGCAGGTCACAGTGCAAGCAACAGAGCCAGTTAGCAGGAGCTGGCGACGGTCGGCCCAGACTGCTGTGTGGGACGAGGCGGTGCGTAATGAAACTTACGAGCAGTGCCCCAAGCCACAATGGGCTCATGGGTGTTGAAGTCAGCAGGCAGTGACGGCGTCGGTGAGATCAGGGCGGCAAAGTGAAGCGAGGCGATGCGGAGTGCAGTGCCTACAGGTCACGGTGCAAGAAGCGGCTCAGTGGCAGTGTCGTTGGTCGTCGTCGTCGTCAGTGACCAGGGTTGCGGTGCGAGATGCGGTGGTGCCTTCTGCGGTTCCTTCAGGACACGGAGCCAGCGACAGAGTTTGTGACAGAGTCGGTTGCTTTTCTCTTCTCTGTGGCAACTGAAGCAACGGTTCCAGAAGCGGCACCCAGAAGTTGGTGAAGTCTTTGCAGTCCCTGAGACTTCAGAACAAGAGGCGGCGTGGCTAAGCCGCGAAGCGTGATGGCCGCGACTTAGCGGAGCTCTGCCGATCCCTGCCATCCCCCGTCTATCCGGTGCATATATCCGCAATGCAATAGTGCGGTCCCCGCATGAGACAGTGTCCGGTGCGATATCCCGTAGAGACGGACCCCGGGAAACGTTCAGGGGCGGAGATCCGGCCGCGTCCGCAGTGAGGCCTACGATGAGATACAGAGGCCGGGGCCTCGCGTAGTGGAAAGAGCCAGAGACAGGCCTCTTCCCCGAAGCCACACGGCGAGTAAATGTTGATCGGCAGGTGTCCGACCTATTATCCTGCAGCAGCAACACCGGACCCGAGACTAGCGATCCGGAACTAATGACTGGTCGACTGAGGCCTGGACGAGACACAACAGCCGGGGGCCTCGAGTGGGGGAGAGGGCCGAGTGGCAGCTCCTATTGTTCTGGAGGTCTAGCTGGTGACTGGCACCGTAGAGTGGCGGCCCCGCCGGTCGGTGGCCGTCCGGACTGCCCTCCTTCTTTCCTCCAGACTGCAGATGCGCACCCATAACCGGTGAGGGCGACGAATTGTGTTGACGGCTGGGGGTGAATGAGGCCAGCGATCCTGTAAGGAAGCACAGGTGAGGAGTACACGCCCCCGCCTGACCCACGGCCTCCAGAGGGCTGCATCGGCCGCGGGGAGAGGTGGAGACCCACTCGGGAGGCGGGGACATCGACGACACCCACAACCTCACGTCGATGGTAGCTGGGTCACAGCTGACACACCCGGCCATCAGTCCAGCCGACATATCTCTAAACAGCACTATCCACTGTGAATCGGGCTGGCTGCTCTCCTACCGGGGGTGCGTCCAGCGGTCTGCCCCCCAACACAGGCACTGGAGCAGTGAACAATCCATACCGCCAGAGGGAACTGCACTAGCTACTGTCGCCTGGTGTTCACCGCTATCCCTCCGGGAGAGCCGCTCGCTGTCAACTCTGTACGCCAGATCCCCCTGACTGGGGCGTGAGAGGCCACGGTTGGGGGCCGGACGGGAGCGCGAGACAGGCCGCCTGCTCCTGCCTGATTTCCTCCTGACCACACGGCTGATCCCTGGGAGACCACAAGCGGGACCGGGTGAAGTGGTGGAGAACTCACCGGCGACGAGACTTGATTCTTCGCTTCTGCCGCATCTGGGACAAACTATTGAGACAAAATGTCTTCAACTAGGGGCAGCAAATCGGTGCAGCAGAACAAATTAGACAGATACGCG
Organism: Calotriton arnoldi; assembly: GCA_963921515.1. Taxonomy (NCBI): domain Eukaryota; kingdom Metazoa; phylum Chordata; class Amphibia; order Caudata; family Salamandridae; genus Calotriton; species Calotriton arnoldi. The sequence goes on from CAWUFW010013601.1 coordinate 374,091, forward strand.
CTCCCCGAACGTCGATGACAGATCCCTCCCCTACAGGCAAGAGTGGAGCAACACAGGGGGACGTTGGGCCAGAACCCACACTCAAGGACGTCCTAGAGGCGATCGCAGGGATTAGGACTTCCCTAGAACATAAGATGGATGCCATAACTGTGGAGGTCAACTTACTCCGCGCAGATATGAACAAAAATAATGAACGGGTCAAACAGGTTGAGCTCACCACCGCGAGCCTAGTGGAAGATACCTCCCAATTACAACTAGAGGTCAAAGACTTACAAATGTTCCGGAAACACGCAGAAACCAAGCTAGATGATTATGAAGGACGCCTTCGGCGCAACAACATACGCATTTTGGGTGTCCCGGAAAAATCAGAAGGACAGGCCGTGGATCTCTTTGTGGAAGATCTCATCCTTAAGCACCTACAACCCAAGGGACTGGGAAAATTTTTTGTCATTGAGAGGGCCCACAGAGTCCCCGGGGGTCGGCCGAAACCCGGAGCCCCCCTCGCCCGATCCTAGCAAGGGTCCTGAATTTCCGCGACCGTGACGTTATCCTCCAACATGCCAGGGCGGGACCGCCTCTGAAGTACGAAAACGCTGATATAACTTTCTTTCCGGACTTCACCCAGTTAGTCCAGAGACAAAGACGTTCTTTTCTAGGGATCAAAAAGACATTGAGAGATAAAGGCTATAAGTACGCCATGTTGTTCCCGGCCAGACTCCGAGTTGAAGCAGACGGCAGGACCTGGTTCTTTGAACACCCGGAATCGGCGGCGGAATGGTTGGAGAGTCGCTGACCAGAGACCCATACGACACTGGGGTAAAACGGGGAGGGGGATGAGTGGGATTCAGGGGGTGAAAATAATACTGATTTGGGACTGCATGCTATCCTGACCGAGTCGGAATGTAGGACCTCACACCGGGGCACATACGTAGGTATATTCGGACGCTATAGACCCCTCTCAAGCACCTTAGCGGGAGATATTTAGAGTCAAATGTGCGGGATTGCGCGATTGCAAACATTTTAGTGATAAGGGGATAGGGGAGAAGCACCACGCACCCCACTCTTCTACCTTTAGATATTTTGTGGGGCGACGGGCACTCTGCAAGTTTAAATATGGGCAGTTCGAAGCCCAGAGTGCAGGGACGCAGGGAGGGGGCAGTTGGGAGGGAATGTTTATGTTGTTAAATATTGAATTTAATGAAGGATTTGTACGATTGACTGCACCGGGTTGTACTACAGGGCGGGAGCAATTTGTCCACATGGGCTTCGATGGGTACGCAGTGGGATGTTGGGGTTAGAGTCCTCAGTTGGAACGTCAATGGGCTTGGCGACAAAATCAAACGTAGCATGGTCCATCAATATATCAAAAGGCAGGCCCCAGACGTCATTCTATTACAAGAAACACATTTGATTGGGAACACTTGCCAGGCAATGAATAGGGGAGGATATAAATTAGTGGCACATGCGGGCTTTACATCCGGATCGCGAGGAGTGGGCATCTTAATTAAAAACTCGTTCCCCTTCAACACACAGTCCACATGGTCCGACAACCGGGGTAGGTACGTGGGAGTTTCGGGTCTGTGGGAAGGCAGGACCATCACATTTCTCTCAGCGTATGTTCCCCCTGGTCTTCAGAGTGATACATATAAGGATCTGGGCGCAGTACTTTTGTCATTCCCACAAGGCCTCCTTATTATAGGGGAGATTTTAACGCAGTGATGTCCGGAACACTGGATCGTCACCCCCAAGGGACATTAGACCAGCACAGCGGTGGCTACCAGATTTCCTAGAGGCCATGGGATTGGTAGATGGATGGCGGACACATAATCCAGATAGGGCCCAATTCACCTTCCTGTCCAATGCCCATCATAGTTTATCCCGTATCGACTATAGCCTAGTCCCAGCGACGCAAGCATGTGATATTCGGGAGATCCGCCATTTAGGGAGAGGTATCTCAGACCATTCTCCGATCTGGATACACATGGTCCTGGGCCAGATGAACGCAGGGAAAATAGCCCCCGTAAATCCGTGGTACTTGCGTGACCCCGATATCCGGGTGAAATTAACTCAGGCCACAGACCTCTACTTCCAAGAAAATGAGGGAACCGTAGAGTCAGCCCAGATGTTATGGGAGGCTTATAAAACGGTCATCCGCGGGGAAGCCATATCCCTTATAGCAGGTAAGAAAAAAGACAAGAAAAAAGACTTGGTGCGGGCGGAGGAGGAAGTGCTTAAATTGGAAGAAGAGTTGGAACATGCAGTGACGCCAGAGAAGCTGCATCTTCTAAATTTAAAACAAGATGAATTCAGAAGCATAGCAACAGACAGAGCTAGGGCACAGGGGAGGGAAACGCAGAGCAGAATCTACGAACAAGGAGACAAAGCGGGGAAATTGATTGCATGGCTGGATAAGAGGGAATGGGCTGCTCGGCTAGTGCCCGAATTAGACGGAGAAGGTACCGACTCAGTGACTGACCCACAGCAAATAGCCGACCGATTTGCGACATACTATCAGAAGATATACTGTGCAGAGGGGAAATATACAGAGGAAGACAACAGTGCCCTGCTTCAGGATATTGTGCTCCCCACCCTGACAGATGAGAATCGGGAATATCTCGAGTCCGCTTTCACAAATGATGAAGTGGCTCAAGCGATACGGGCGATTCATTCCGGGAAGGCATCGGGCCCTAACGGTATACCCATCGAGATGTACAAACTGGGACCGGATAAGATAGCCCCATACCTACGCTCGATGTATATAGATAGCAGAGAAAAGGGGTCGCTACCTATAGATCAGAGGATGGCCAACATTGTGGTCATCCACAAGGAAGGTAAACCCAAAACCTGTTGTGCATCCTATAGACCAATATCGCTGCTCAATGCAGAACCCAAGATCCTTGCCAAATTACTGGCGACACGTCTGGTAAAAGTGATTGCTACTCTAGTACATCCGGATCAATCCGGATTCATGCCGCGCCGCAGCACTGCATTGAATCTTCGTAGACTGCACGGGGTGATGGGCAGAGCTACAACTATCATGGAGCCGGCAGTACTGGTATCACTGGATGCCACCATGGCACTTGACATGGTGGAATGGCCGTATCTCTTTGCGGTGCTCGACAAATTGGGTTTCGGACCCCAATTTGTGAACTGGGTCCGACTACTATACTCTATGCCCATGGCTCAAGTTGTAGTGAATAACCGCAAATCAACAGCGTTCCAACTTAGCCGTGGGACACGTCAGGGGTGTCCTCTATCACCGCTCCTATTCGCATTAGCCCTGGAACCCCTGGCGGCATGGGTCCGCAGAGATCCTGTGATATGCGGTATGCGCTGGTCCCCAGACTGGGAAGATAGGATATCTCTATATGCAGACGACATCCTGCTGTATCTGACCTCCCCAAAAGCCTCTTTAATCCGCCTACTGGATATCCTAGCTGTGTTTGGCAGATACTCCGGGTTCACCATAAACTGGTCCAAATCCGTGATCTATGTATTGCAGGGAAATTCACCGGTTATCCCGAGGGACTGTCCACTCCAGACAGCATCGGATGGCTTCCGATACCTCGGCATATTTGTCACACTAAGCTCCACGCTCCGCTTCACCCAGAACCTCCTACCGCCAATTCGGAGACTGAAAAGTGATATTAAACACTGGAGGTCCCTGCCCCTCTCACTGTTGGGTAGGGCCGTCCTGTTCAAAATGATGGCTCTGCCCCGTTTTCTTTACGCCCTCCAAAATTCTATGGACCCAGTTCCCAAATCATATTTCAAAGAGATAGAGAATCTTCAAAGGATTCTCTTATGGGACGGTAAACCTCGTATTGCCTTACCTAAACTTACCCTTAACTGGTACGACGGTGGCATCAGTCTCCCTGATGTTAAAAAATACTATTGGGCGGCCCACCTTGCACTCATTAAACCAGGGGATGTACAGTCGTCCGGACGATCCAGGGTACACCATGGATCGATGGCTCCTCCCAGGAGGAGACTATAGTAGAGCACTTTATTCTAGACCCCGTAAATACCCCCTCACTGGTCCGACCGCACACTCAGTCTGCATATGGCATGAAGTAAATAAGTGCCTGGGATGGGACCGCAGACTCACACTGGCAACTCCCTCTGGAACTCCAAAAGCTGGGAAACCTGTGGCAAACGAACGGGTTTGATAAATGGGACCTTATTGGTATCTCTCAGATAAAAGACCTCTGGGTCAACGATGAAGTCCTTCCCTTTACCTCCCTTCAACACCAATATAGACTGGCAGATACTGAATATTATAGATATTTACAGGTTCGACACGCCCTTCAAGCACAACTCACTGTTGGGTCCCCCTCCCCGGGCCTCCCCTTGGAGGATAGAATATTGGATGGCTACCTTCCCGAAAGAGCCATCTCACTGATATATCAAAAACTAATAAGAAATATGGAAGACCCACTCCAGACCCTCAAAGACAAATGGATTAGAGACGGCCTAGAGCTGGACGAGGAAGACTGGCGAGAAGCGGTCTCCTCCCCGAGAGAGGTGGCAGTCCAGGCCAGGCTACGGTTAGTGCAATTAAAAATTCTACACAGGATCTATATCACTGGGCCGGGTTTGGTCCGTATGGGCAGAACAGATAGTGGGGAGTGCAGACGTGGGTGTGGTGAGGTTGGCACATTTATCCATATTATATGGGAATGCGAACACATACAAACTTACTGGCATGCCCTGCACCACACACTTCGGGAGGTACTAACTGCCGATTTACAGCCAGAGGCACGTAGATGCCTTCTAAACATTTGGGAACCAACGGACCTTACCTCTTACACTAAACAATGGGCGACCCTAGCAGTAATGATCGCAAAACGGAACATAGCACAAAATTGGGGGGCCCATCACCCGCCAACAATAGGGAAATGGAAGGAAGATTTAGACTGGTGCATGTTCCGGGAAAAGTCAGTCTATGTAGCCAGAGGATGTCCCAAGAAATGGTGCAGGGTATGGGGGCCCTGGAATTCATACAGAGGAAATATTTGCGCCCTGCCGGCAACCTTGAATGAAGATGAGACTCTTGTAACCCCCTAATGGACATATATTGTTTATTGTGAAATCATTCTTTGTGACCCAGGTTAGAGACTTGGAAGATGTGTTGTCTCCTGCTCATGTGTCAACGTGGTGTATGTCGTCGAAACTGTTTAATAAAAAGATTTATAAAAAAAAAAGAACAGGAGGCAAGCTCTACTTCAAGACCTTGGCGATACTCAGCACAAGTAAAGAAAGTTCAGTCCATTCTTTTCACTGCCCAAGGCAGAAGCAGCAACTGCAGGCCAACCCAACAAAGCAACAACACAGCAAAAGGGCAGTACTCCTCCTGGCATCTCCTCCAGCTCTTCTTCTTGGCAGGTTCCTTGTTTCCAGCGAGTTCTAAAGTTCTGGGGTTTGGGCCCCCACATTTATACTCAGTTTCTCTTTGTTCTCTCAGGCAGAGAGACTCTGGGCTCAGTCCAAACCAGTTCTATCCTCTCTGGCTCAGCTTCCCAGCAAGAGGTGGAGACAGCATTGTGTAAGGCAGACCAGGCCCATTCAGGTGCAAGGAAATATCCTCCCACTATTCTAAATGCAGCCCAGGTCTATTCAGCCCAGCCATGACTCATCCAGGAAAGGCAGGACACACCTCAACCCCCCCAGTGGCTGTCAACAGTGAATGCACATCCCCAGCCCCTGTCACTCCAAAGCCAGACAGTCAATCCACAAAACCAGCAGAGGCACACAGGATGGCTAAGCAAGAAAATACCTACTTTCTAAAAGTGGTATTTTCAAACACAGAACATAAAAATCATCTTTACTAAAAGATGCATTTTTACCTTCTGAGTCCAGGCATACCAAACTCCATTTCCTAATCTTGTCCTAATGGGAAGATATGCTTATAAGATGCTATAAGCAACCTCCCATCCCATTATATCCTATGGGACAGATTGCCTTGCAGTGGTAAAAAACGAAATACACTGTCATTCACCACCATGACATGTCACACACACCAGTACATGTCCTACCTTTAACATACACAGCACCCTTCCCACAGAGGTAACTTGGGCCTACCTTAGGGGTGACTTACATGTAAGCAAAGGGAAGATTAGGGCCTGGCAAGTGGGTGCACTTGCCAGGTCGACAGGGCAGTTACAAACTGCACGCAGACATTGCAGTGACAGGTCTGAGACCCCTTTTCATGGCTGCTTGGGTGGGTGGCACAATCAACTATGCAGGCCTACTAGCAGTATTTTATTTACAGGCCTTGGCACTCTCAGTTCACTTTACTAGGGACTTACTAGTAAACCAAATATGCCAATCATGGAAACACCAATCCATAACATAATTTACAACAGGAGCACTTGCGCTTTAACACTGAACAGCAGTGAGAAAGTGCACAGAGACATGAAACTAGCAAAAACAGAGTCAAAACTGGGAGGTCAGAAAGCAAAAAGCCAGGGGAAACATGCCAAAAGATGCCAGGTCTAATACATGGTGGCTCAGAGGCAGCTGGGCTACCAGTGCAAAGGTTTCCATTGCAGAGTCAGCAGATGCTTTGCTGGGGGAAATCATAGTCCATAACTAAAAGACATAGGTAATGAGTTAGGTGCTCCGTTGATTTCTGGTGATTTCCACTCTGCCAAATTCTAAATGACTGCCCAACCCCAAAAAATTGTCCATGCAGGGCATCCAGGTAAAGAGTAGAGATGTTATAGTTGACTTGTACCTTCCTGCGCTGTTTTCCCTATTTGGGCCTATTAGGGCCTTAGACTGAAAACCCATTCCAAACACCCCATTTGAAAACACAACTGCAAAACCCATCAATCCTTACCACAACAAACACCCACACCATTTCCAAGAACCAGCATTACCTTCCACTACAAAATGTACCCACCCAGTAAACCCAACTGTTTGTGGAGTGTCAAAGCACATGTCTTAGCAATTTCTTACAGCAATGCCAACGCTGTGCTGTGGAAAGTTAAGAGGTACAATAAGTGAAATAATTACACTAATTATTAAAGAATTCCAATAATTTAGACATGTTAAGCAAACTGAGCTGGGTGCCAGTGTTTCCACCTCCACCGGTATGCTGCCGCAGGTCCCACACACACCCAATAATGTTGACTCAGTGATACATTGGCTGGGGCTGGGAGCATGTGATTCCACAGGCTTGAGGCATGCCCCGTCACACATACACACAACAGCACGCTACTTTAAGAGGGGCCGGGGGGCACTTCCCTGGCCTGCCATCTGCTGCAAACAATCAGGAAAGGTGCTGTATGGCAAAAAATACAGCTGTCGCCTCCTCTATAAATAACAGGAAATAGAGCTTGCTAACACTGTGACGCTCCTGGCCCCACCCTTACTTTGCAATGTTTAACCAAGGCAGCTGACAAGTAAAAACACAGTAAACTTTACAATATAACTATAAAAAAAGCCAGAAATATAAAAAAAATAATAGACCAAAAAAAGAAAGATGGTAAGAAAAGGATGGCAGCAAGTAAAAAAAAAAACAAGAAAAAAATACAGGGTAGGAAAGATGGCGCCAACAAAAATACATTGCGTCACGTGACTCTTTTGAAGTAGCTTGAAATCATTTTAGGCTGGGGCCCAGGACTTCCTGTAGTTATTTACTGGGGTTCGCAAAAGTCAAACGGTTAAGAACCATTGGTTTATTTCAGTGATTACTGTGGTAGCATATTTTCAAAGTATTAGGAGGTAAAGATGTCAAGATGTTCTTTCTTGTACAGTGGCTTCTTCTTTGGCTGGGGCATAGCCTAAACGTAAGAGGTAGAAAGATCTATTAGAAGCAAAGGAAAGCTGGAGTTATCTGAGATGCTTCTCCTTTCTACTCTTTCAGAACAGAAATAATTCTCCATTCATCGCCTCAGCAGTAGCAAGCAATATCATTTTTCACTCAGTCCTCCAAGAAATCATGAATCTCCAAACTTCATACACAGTGCAATATGGTACAATGTGTTTCTTCACTATTGCAGCTTGGTCCTTGGCTAAATCTCAGGATGCTTTGGTGGTACACATGACCACTGCATGTAAAGTATACAATGAGATGGCTCTGAAACAGTGGTCAAATGCCAATACCTGTCTGTGCCTTAAGTAAGTCTGATAGACTTTCTAAAAAGTTCTGATGTATATTTTGCTTGAAAAAGTACCCTGGGACTGATTCACAAAAGTATTTATGAGTACTACAGGAGTAATCTTTTATTTGCTTCTAAATGCCATTGTGAATCAGCCCGACACATTCAACTCCCTATTATTAAAATTGCAGAGATGGCTCAGCCCTTTCACATGAATAATTCCCGAGTATGCCTATTTTAGTGTTTAGGGCACAATTCATGCAGGTGTACGTACAAAAACTATTACAGGAGTATTACTTTACGTACTCCAAAATGCCCTGTAAATGGACCCCCTGTATTCAAATACAAATGCGTCTAGTCAACTCTATTATCCGGAAATTCAAATATTTCTAAATTCATGTAGTAAAGTATAACTTTGATAATTAAAGGATGAGCTTTTTCTAAGAATTCGAAATAGCATTCATCTCTTTCTTGCCGCTGTGCCAGACGGAGCACTCCAGCTGTGACCCGCCTGAGTCAATAATACAGTACATTCATTCATATTTACTTAAAATATTCTTTGCTAAGCTATTATTTAGGAGCCAAGGCTGCAGACCAAGATACAAGCTCCTCAGATTGCAGTCTAAGCCACACACCATTTTTTTATAGACTCTTCTGGTGCACAGTCATATCTCTAATAATAATAATAACACGCATCATTTTCGATAATAATAATATACATTTAGTACTTGACTGTAGAGATGTATGTTCCCAAGGTAAAATGGCATATACGCATGACCTTAGAATGGGCTACTATTTTTCATTTAGTACAACTTCACTAAGAAGCTATGATTTTCTGACTAAACTTTTCCAATGCGCTGCACTGCTCTTTTACATTTAATGGAAGTGTGTCATTTTTTATGACCTTGCAAGGACCCATTTCCAATTATCTTTTTTTTTTATTTCATGGCTATTCAATCCTGTGTAATTTCTTCTGAGGACCGAATAAAAAATATGTTAGAAATGCTGAAAACATGTACAATGAATTGTCGATGAATGAACTTGATTGTTGTTTTTGGGTCATGTCAAACACTGATTTGTTGAATTACCCTGAATATGCAAGTCAGTTCCATTCTCATGTATTATATGCTGCAAAAATGAAATGCAAATGTATTTACAGCATTTATAGATTCTACGTGGTTCAGGTAAGGGCATCTATTCTACATTGTCGCAGACTGCTGAATTACTTTTTTTTATAAACTAAATGTTGTTGTTTTTAGAATGTAATAATAACACCACATACAGTGGATTTACAGTGTTGTAGAGTTTTGACAACAAGAGTGCACTGTAGTGCCATTGTTATCTATTGCATAAACCAAAGTGGTCACACTCTCTACCCCAGATCTTACGCTATTTATGAGGATACCTTCTGGCCTCCATCTTTGCACAGAAGTCCATGTCATTCCACCACTCTGCTAAGGGTGGGCCTCCAGTGAATTCCAGGAGCAGGTGAGATCCCTTTTTTAGGTCGAGCCTCGAGTAGCGCGCAAGCGCTGCACTGCGAGACTTATAGTTAGGGAGTTTGAAAAGCTGACCAGACGCTCGTGCGTCATGGCCTTTTCCCTGCGGTTACGCGCAAGCAAAAGGCCATGGTGCACGAGCGTGTGGTCACGCCTGCTGCTCGCAAGCGCGCGCGCACCACTCGCGTGCTTGTTTAGTTTGACTTTCGCGGCCGCGACACTTTTTTATTTCTTTCAGTTTCGCATAATTGTGGCACCCGCGCTTTACTTTTAAAATTAAAAGTAAAGCGCGGGTGCCATGATGTAGCAAAAGTAAAGAAATAGATGTTTTTTCTATTTCTTTACTTTTGCTCCAATCGCGGCACCCGCGCTTTACTTTTAACATGGTTTAGGTAAAGCGCCGGTGCCACGATTGCTGCAAAAGTAAAGAAATAGAAAAAAACATCTATTTCCTTACTTTTGCTATAAGCACGGCACCGGCGCTTTACCTTTAACCATGTTAAAAGTAAAGCGCTGGTGCCGCGATTGCTGCAAAAGTAAAGAAATAGATGTTTTTCTCTATTTCTTTACTTTTGCATCAATCAAACACATTGGCAAAGTCAATAGCTCTGCCTAAACACTATAAGGGCCCAAAAGCGAGACCTATTGGCTATGACAATGCTTGTTCAATCAAGGAACCAATTCCTGCTAGGATGCACTAATCTCCCCAGGACCTTAAGGATGCCAAGAAGAGTGATCCACTAGTCTGTTAATTATTTTGGAGAGGGTGATGAGCACTCTGGGCCAGTATTTTACTGCGACGGTGCAGCTCCAAACCCTATGGAAAAAGTTGCTTTCATTGTCAATATACCAGCAGCAGGATGGTGAAGGGAGACTGTCACCATGCCATACATTTTGAGGACTAAAATACAAAGTATGAAGTAATTGAACTATAAAAGGGGCAGGAGAGAGGAAATCACAAGCTTGTGTGGTCCCGCCACTCACATTCTTCCAGAGGATCAACCCATCACTTCCATTTTTCTTTGCGGGTCCGTGACCCATTCATTTTGACAGACTTGTATAAACATGAGTTCATTTTAGATTTAGAGAGAGGTCTGTGCCCAGTATTCAGGTAGTTGTGTCGAAGTCCAATGTACTTTATAAAGTATGGTATGCAGTTTTTATTGTGATTTCAAAAGTGCAACTAGAATGAGAACAGCCCACACGTGTTTCTGCCACTTATTAATCACATGATTATGAACTAATGGTCTATTGATAAATTCTCTGTTTCACTTAACACAATGTTTTACTATGAATGTCAGCCTTGAAAAAGCCCTTGGCCTATTGGCCCTACGGGTGATACATGTGTCGGCTGTTCTCATTCTAGTTGCACTTTTGAAATAACAATAAAAACAGCATACCATACTTTAAAAAGTACATTGGACTTTGGCAATTATTACTCGAGACACTACTACCTGAATACTGGGCACAGACCTCTCTCTAAGTCTAAAATTAACTTCTCACTACTAGTGGCTCCTGGGTGATGCAACTAGGGAGGCACGTGCCAACCGCAATTTTGGATCTGAATTCTTTGGCGTGAACCCTGGCATCAGCCACCAATTGCTCCACGAATAAACTTGTATAAACATGAGAATCCCCTCATCTGAATTGGGCTGAAGGCTACCTTAGGGCCTCATTACGATGGCGGAAGGCCCGTCACCGACAGCCTGTCGGTAGCGGGCCTTCTGCCATTGTGCTGCTGTTTTCCCCCCGCCAAATTATGATGGCGAGGGGAATCGTTGGTGCAGCACGGCGGTCGTAAAGACCGCCCGCCACGGTTCCGAAAGGCGATCCCTTTCCGACCGCCTTGTGGAACTACATCATAGGCTCACATTGCGGCGGTGCCTTGAAGGCACCGCCATAGAGATTAGGATATCCCTTTCATCCATTCGCTTTGCAGCGGCCAAACCGCCGCAAAACAAATGGCGGAAATTGATTTGGGGGCCCGTAACAGGCCCCCCTTGATCCCTGGGACTGGGTCAAGGGCACTGGGGGCACCTATGGTGCCCCCCTACATATCCCTGCACCATGTGGCAGGCACCGCATGGTGCCTGCCTTGTAGTGCAGGGATATGCAAGTGCCTTTAATTTTGCATTGCGGCGGGGGCTGCTGAACGCATCCCCGCCACAATGCAAAATATAGGTGATGCGACCAACATGGTGGCTGTCGCATCGTAATTTGGATTGTGGGGAGGCCGCCTCATGGGCGGCCGGTCCCAAATCCGACACGATGGCAGATGGACGGAAGTCTGTCCACCATCGTAATGAGCCCCTTAGTTCTTGTGAGTTATATTCTGGATGGTCAGTGAAGGAAGGCTGGTGGAAAGCTAATGTATGTTGGAGCTGTAGATATTTATAGAGCCGGGTTTTGTGTAGGTCATACTGTGCTTGTAAGGTCTGAAAAGATTTCCTGTCCTTGTCGTACCAGACATCTCCTAATTTAGATATCCCAATAGGATCCATATCACTAATCTGGGCAGTCGGGTCCTGTGAAGTAATCAGTATTCATGCGCCTAGGGGGGGGTCTCATGAGTGGGCCTCCTATACCAGTTTGTCCATCACTGAGTGGCTTGCCAACACGGAATGGTCACTCTAGTTACCTTTGGGAGAGACTTGGAGATCTGCTCCACCTATGATATTGTTACGGCCAATGATAGATATTTTGGATCGCAATGCAGAATCTCCAAACCCATCATTGAGTCAGTCATTAGGACCAGTATCTGTGAGAAGTAATGGCAGAGCTGCAGATCGCCCTTCCCATCGTATGTTGATTACTTACATTTGGCTAATGCAATCTGAGGGGCCTTATTTGCCTATTAAAAAGAGTGCATTCTGGCTAGTAGTGCAGTGAACCAAGACTCAGAGTTCACCACCGGGAAGTTTTGCAAAGTATAGAGCAATCCTGGTAGGACCATCATCTTGAAAAGAGCAATACTCCCCATTATATTTAGCCAGAGATGTTTCCACTTCACAGGATCCTTCTAAGTTTTAGTAACTAGTGGGGATACATTGAAACTACAAGTGAGGCCGAGGTGCAGCACAATATGTATGCCAAGGTATTTAAAACTGAGTTTCTGAATACAGAGGCAGGACTACTGTTAGACATGGCATCCTTGGCGTGGGTTTCCCCTGGCTTTTTGCCTCTGCCTCCTGTATTTTTGGCTGTGTGCTGGATTTTGTTTTTGCTGGTCTACATGCTTTGGTCACTTTGCTACTGCTGATCAGTGTCAAAGTGCAAGTGCTCCCTCTGTAAATTGTGAATATGGATTGGTGTTTCCATGATTGCTTGGTGTGACTTACTACTAAGTCCCTAGTACAGTGCACGGTGTGTGCCAGGGCCTGTAAGTCAAATGCTTCTAGTGGACCTGCAGCACTGATTGTGCCACCCTCTCAAGCAGCCTTTTAAAAAGGGTCTCAGACCTGCCACTGCAGTGGCTGCTCGCAGTTTCTACTGCCATGTCAACCTGGCAAGTGCACCTCTTGCCAGGCCCTAACCTTCCCTTTTCTTACATGTAAGACACCCCTAAGGTAGGCCCAGGTACTCCAGTGGGCAGGGTGCAGTGCATGTGAAAGGTAGGACAACCCCTGCTCACCGCTCTCTTGTGGTCATTTCAAACCAGTTCTTGGGCAGCTCCCTCTCCCACTAGGTTTGGAGCCAAACTGACAACGAAGACAAAGAGAGGCAAGCCTATGTCTGCCAGTGACAGGATAGGCATCCTTTGAAGTTCAAGAAGGGTCTGGGAACAGTCCCTCAGGCCATCAAACCCAAGTCTTTTCTCCACTGCCTGGGAGCAATCCACATCTTGCCACAGGGGAGCTATTCAATAGTTAGGTGACTGTTGACAGTGGCAGAAAGGCCCTTTTGGAGTAGGCAGAGAATTGACAACTTTCTAAAAGTGTAATTTCTAAAACAGTAATTTAAAATGCAACTTGGCCATTAAGTTTTATTTTAAATTACTATTAAAATGAGTTTTTAAACCATATTTCTAGCTCCTCCCAAACTGAAACTAAGCACTTTTAGTTGGTATAGAGTACCCCAGTGTTTTTCTATGGGAGGGCCAACCTTGCCGCAGTGAAAAACGACTTTGGAAGTTTTTCACTGCTAGGGCATGTAAAACTTTAAATATACATGTCTTTTTTTAAATACCATGCTCTGTGCCCTATAGACATTTAGGGCCTAACATAGGGGTGACGTATACATAGTATAAAGGAAGGTTTAGGCCTTGATAAAGGTTTATTTAGCCAGGATGAAATGGCATTTTAGAACGTCACACACAGCCTTCAAGGGCAGGCCTGGAGACATGTTTTACAGTGCCACTTTAGTAGGTCACAATGAGTGCTGCAGCCCACTTGTATCATTCAATTTGGAGGCAAAAATATAAAATTTCCTAGCTTTCGTAACAGAAAGTTTAAAGTAAACGGAGGCGAGGATTATGTTTTCTCTTCTTTGTTTTTATTTACCAGCAGCCATGTAAAAACATTAACAAAACTACAAATCCCATGAATATTTGGGGTAAAGTTAATTGAAGTTCAAGCATTCAGGGTGCATGAGTCCCATTATAGTCCTACATCAGTGTCCTTTCCTCCTCTTTCTTCGAGCCGCAAAAAGCCAGAAGTTAACTATTAATCCTGCTTACCCAAATCATTTCCTGTAAGAGAGGACAGTGTTAAGAAACCCATTTTGGAATATGTTAACCATCATGCATAACAACATAAGCTGATCGTCATGAAGCTAGTACAGTATAATCAGAGATGAACTCTAACAACATTGAAAATTCACGTAAAATTGAAATCAATTACTCACGTTCATTATGAAGCATCATCCGTAAGTGGGGGGGTACAGTCGTTCCACAACTCCAGAAGGTATAATCCTTGCCTCCGTGTTCTTAATAGGATTGAAACTTTCTGTTACGAAAGCTAGGAAATTTTATATTCCGGACCGGAGGCGAGGATAATGCTAGTTTAAAGCTTATCCACCACTAAGGATGCCATGTTATGAAGCGGCTTAAAAGAAAAACTCTTGAAAACAGAGTATGATGACCAGTCTGCCGCATTCATGATATTTTCAAAGTGAGGTCTCAAGGAAAAGGCTTTAGACGCCATAGCCTCTCTGGTGGAATGGGCCCGGAATGTCTGAGTGTTGATGCCTGCCTCTTGCATGGGCCATCTGACCCATCCAGTGATGGTAGGAGAAAAAAATGCCTTATAAGACTATGTGAGAGCAATAAGAAGTTGCCGCTCCCCCTGGGGTCGGAGATCCTGCGTCAGAGACTCATAAGACTTAATACATCTCACTACGCTTAACTTGGGGGAATGTGGAAAAGCTGGGTACGAGATCACCCTGGAATTAATTTTTGTTCTCCTCGAAACATGAAAAATAACTCCCTCCGGAGTAAACACTCTTCCGGTGATGTCCAAAGACCTGACATCAGAAACCCATCCGCAGAAGATCAGGCAGAGGGGAGAAGCTAACTTAGCGGACAACTGCTTCCTGGACAGATACTTGTCTCTTGACCAAGAGAGGAAAAGACTGAGAAGCACGTTCACATCCCAAAGGACCGAATATTGTGGTTCCAGGGGGAGTGGACAGCCGTACTCCCCTAAGGAGTTTCCATGTCAACGAGTGTTCACCCACAGGATGTCTATCAATGGGGTGCTGACCCACGGAAATTGCTGATCGGAAAGTATTGATCATTCTGTAAGTCATGCCTTCCGATGCTAGAGAGGCCAGAAAGTTCAGGACATGGACAATGGTGGCCCCCACGAGATCCAAGTTCCGTTGACTGCACCAACCCATCCACCTGGACCAAGCTCATCTATATCTTTTAATCATGTTATTTGCCCATTCCTTGGAGAGAAGGTCTGCAGCCTGGAGTGAAAGCCCCAGGACATGCCGCCGTCCAGGATAATCATCCATGCCATGAGTCGCAGCAAACCCTCCAGACTAGATGATGAGGATTACCAGATGGATCTCAGAGGAGCTGGAAACAGGGGAAGGCATATTGGAGAATCCCAAGAAAGTTCCATCAGAACTGGAAACCACGCTTGAGACCTCCACAGGGGAGTGATTACCACCATATCCACTTGCTTTCACTGGACATGGGCTGACAACCACATTATCATTGAGAAGAGGGAAATGCATAGCCCTTTTCGTCTCCCAATTCTGTATGAATTTGTCTGTTTCCTAAGCTGAGGGGTCCGGTCTCCAGCTGAAGTACTTTGCTGAATAGGACACATTACAACGCACACATTTACAAAGCGTGCCATTACAACACATTTTTTACAACTCAAAATCCATTACAATGCATGCCATTACAAGGCAAGCCATTACAACGCATAATCCATTACAGCGCAAATTACTATTCTAACTCTGCCGGGGCGTTACTTTGAGGAATGCGTTGTAATGGCATGCGTTGTAATGACATGCGTTGTAATGGATTTTGCATTGTAAAAATTGCGTTGTAAATGATATCTTCCACTTTGCTACTTGGCAATCTATCTAACCTGGACGCAAATTGGTCCACTGAGAAAGGGCCCAATCAGAGGTGCAGCCCCCTGCAAGAGCTCCTGGGTTGGGGATAACCATATCGGTTAATATCCCCTGCTAACCCTGCCATCTGAATCCCTTTTTCCGACATCCTTGACCTCACGATACCGGACCTCCTCGCTCAACGTTTGCTCACCTGCCAAGACGTTT
Organism: Calotriton arnoldi; assembly: GCA_963921515.1. NCBI lineage: Eukaryota > Metazoa > Chordata > Amphibia > Caudata > Salamandridae > Calotriton > Calotriton arnoldi. The sequence continues at coordinate 390,430 of CAWUFW010013601.1, forward strand.
TTTGCCTTGAATCTCAACGAGCGTTCGCCTCCGCTGCCTCGCCGCTCCCCGCCTGGATCGAGCGCTTCTTTATCCCAAGGACTTTTCAGCATCTCCCCTGCCGCGGCAATTCAGTCCTGTGATTTGCCCGTGGGGACGGTCGCCGGCTTCCTGATGGGCCACCAGCCTCCCACCACGCTGATCTGCCCCAGGCTTGAGCTCCTCATGTGGTTGGTGCGTGCAGCACCTCCTCAGACGATCCAGCACGACGAGCCTCCCATCCTCTTCCACGCCGATCGCCTCCAGGTCTGAGCTCCTAGAGTGATTGGAGCATGCAGCACCTCTCCAGACGAACCAGTGCGATCTGCACCTCGGAACCACGCTGCCGTCCTACAGGACGCCTTGCAGGGGTAAGCGCTTCTCGCCTCATCTCTCTCCGTATCGGGTCGTTGAGTGGGCCCAAGTGAGATGTTCCACTTGCCGCCTTCCCATTAGGCTGTTGACGGACTTGGTTTTGGCCATTCGGGGACCCACTCCCAACCTCGTAACGGCTCCCGGATCGCTCTTGCAGGGGCCTGCTCCTCCATGTTCGCATGGCCCGCTGCTCATCATGGTTCCTCGGCTTGACTTATCCAGGGTTGCGACAAGGGTGCACGGATCGTGTTTCCCCTGATGGAGCAGTTTTTGTGAGGGCCGGATCGGCTGCCCGTACAGCGGAGTTTGTTTCCCCCTCTTGATGTTGACGCGCCCTCCTGACCCCGCAGCCGCCTTTCTTCTTCCGGGGCCACTGCCGGGCTCCCTGAGCTGACTTTCTCCTAACCTCGATGACGCGTGGGGGTTCGAAGACCTCCAGCCTTCTTCCATCCAGTGCTGATGACAAACCCCCCTCTATGACTTGCACCCGGGGTATGTTTTCTTTCTTGTTGGCCTTTAAGATCTGTTTTCAGTTTGCCCGCAGTCCCGCCATTTTGTGGCGAGGTATTCGGGGTCCCTGTCCTGGATCCTCCATTTTGCGGATTGGAAAGCATCCCAGGCCATTTTTCCCCACTGGTTAGCTCCTCATTCAGCCGGATTTTACCTTTGCCCTAACCCGACCCCTCTTGACTTACCTTTCACCCCGCGCATCCTGTTGATCAAGGTGAGGCACCCATGATGCCCTTGGCCACCGGAGCCAACAGCGCCCTTCATCGACCCCATCGGAGCCAACTACACCTCTTTCTTCTTGTTGGACTTGGAGATGCTCCCCTTTCCACCCATACCTTTACCCAACCCAGTTTCGAAGTCTGGCCTTTGTCGTTACTGACCCATGGACCCTCTCCGGTCTTGCCCGACTTACTTACTCTTATTTTTTGGCATACATTTAATGAACTCTTCTCCATGCCTGGTCTTCCTGGCTTGATACGTATCCTTAGCCCTTTTCTTCCCCCCTTTACCTGCTTTGCTCCTTGATCTTGTTTTCCATGTTTTATCTTGCTTTAGAAACAGAAGCATTTTTTTAAATTTATTTATTTATTTTTTGTGCTCTATTCAACCGATGTATTTTTCAACATGCGATTGTTTTTCTGCTCCAGAATCTAATTGTAATTTTGTAACCGCTGTTTTGATGTTTTAACTTCCTTATGCAAAGAGCTCTTTTACCCCCGGGTCTAGCCAGCGCTAGCGTTCTGCGGAGTCCGAGAACCATTGGCCGTTGCCCAGTGGAGCTGTCTTATGCAGCTATAGAGGAGTCTGGCTTTGGTTCACCCCTCAGCCGTCACCTACCCAGCCGGACATCGGACATTGTTTTTAACGGTTCTTCACGGTCTTGTCTGTCTGTTTCTTTTTGCTCTGACTGCTTTGTCTCCCCTGAAATACTTTACCCCCTTCTGGCCTACCTGACTCTATCAGCATTCCTTCCCCTGTTTACCTTTCCCCCTTTTCCTTCCATTCCTCATAAAACGTGTTGTCTTGGATATACTACGCGCTAATAACCTTTTGTTATTGTGCAATCTCATGTTCTTTTCCTATGCCTATACTTGTGACTGTAACTGATGTCATTTCTTATAACTGTAACTGATGTAATTTTTGGGCCTGAACTGGGCAGGGCAGGGGAGCCGTAACTCTCTATCTGGAACCTTTGTATGGTATGTAAAACCCAAGCATCGGACGTCGGGAACTTACAATTGTGTGCAAAGCGTGCCAGTCTGCCCCCCCAACTTTACGTGAGAAAATTGGATTACACTCATTGTGAGAGGTGCCCTGCTGGTGTCCACCTCTGGGTCTGCCTCGAGAGCCGCAGTGTCTGGGGTATCTTTGGGTAGGGTAGCACCCCCCCCCCCCAAATCTGGACTGGTCCAGAAATTGTCCCCATCTAGAGGCTGTTCCCCGAAAAGAGGCCTGCTGTTGTCAACGGCCAGCCTAGCGCCCCCTTTCATGGCTGGCCCCGGTGAAAACCCATGGGGGAAATATCTTTTTAATTGAGGACTGTGCTTTGTCCAGTGAATTAAATATGGTAACAAACTTGCAGAGCTCCTTGATAAAAAGCTCACCAAATAGGCTGCTTTGTGCCATGGGGCCACGTCAGATGTGGCTAGGTCCCCTGGTTTGGGGTCTACCTTAATTAAGAGGGACCTTCTATGTTCTGTGGATAGGGCACAGTTGTCATTGTCAAGAAATATTATCGCCCTCTGCACCCGTCCTGACAGGACTTCGGGATGAATCAGTGAGCAGGAGGCCTTGACATCCTCCGCCATGTCCAATACTTTTGTCAGTGGCCACGTCTAAATGTTTGTCCTGGCAGGACTGCCAGGATCGATCTATGCCCTTTTTAGGTTTGTACATATAACTGATGAGGAAGGTCGCCGTGCATGGGTCTATTTCTGGCATAAGGGCCATTTTGTCTGCCAAGGAAGGTCCGGGGCACTCTTCCTTGAGTCGGTTGCGGACTTCTTTGTCCATGGATTTTCACAATCTCTCAGCCATGTAGGTGGCTTCCTTTTCTGCAGGGACCCAATCAGAAGTTCAGGGTGTAGGAGTTCATCTGGATTAAGGAAATCAGAATCGAAACCCACAGTAGGCCTTTCGCTGACAAACGGCATAGGGTCCGAATGGGGGCAACAGGGCCTATCAGGCTCCATGTCTCCACCAAAGACCGGGGAATCACTTCCGTCCGGTGAATAGGGGGCTGGTGAGGGGGGTCTAGGTCAAGGACCGGAGGGACGAGAAGGCTTGAAGGACCTGCTGGCTCCAACGCATTGTGGTCTAAAAAGGCACGCTTAAGACAGACAAAGGCATCCAAATCTATGCCCAGTGTTTCTTCCCAACAGGTTGTGGCATCTCGGGTCTGCCCATAGGCTTAGGGGGAAGATTTCCCTTGGGTTCTGCCCTCGTATTGAGGGGTGTAAGGCACTGCCAGGGTCATTAGTTTATGTTTGAGCAGTGCCATGGCATCTGAGACTGCCCTGTGGATTGAGGCGTCCAAGTCTTTGTCAATGGGGAGGTAAGTAACTACCTCCTCCTCAGTATAAGAGTCATGGATCTTCTGCATATTGAGGCACTATATGGTCTGTGTAACACTAGAAAAATGTGGCGGCCTGTGAGGCACCAATCAGTCAGGGACACCAGCTGCCTTTTTACTCTATAGGGCGAAAACCAGCTGTAGGAAGGGAAGTAGGATTGCACCAACCGTTTGGGGCGTAGTCACTCCAGGCCCGGGGCTTACAAAGAAGATGCCGTCTTGAGACCGATCCGATTGTAATCCCTTGAAGAATGCGATCAGACCGGCGGCCTGTTTGAGACTCCAGAGAGACGTGCGGGCATTTCCAGCAGTTGGAGGACCGCACTGCACAGCCCCAACACATCTTTGGAAAGACTTTCACTCTGCGTAGAAGTGAGCGCGCTTCTGTGGGTATTGCTAACTACCCTGTCAGGGAAAAGTTATTGGCATACAAGTATACATCCAGCATTAAAGTTAAAATGAGAAAGATTTGGCCAAGGGACTTCACTTAACTGGTGGCTGTGAGGGACAGTAAAGAAAGAGGAGGAAAGGACACTGATGTGGAACTATAATGGGATTCATGCACCATGATTGGTTGAACATCAATGAACTTTATCCCAAATGTTTATTAGATTTGTAGTTTTGTTAATGTTTTTTCATTGCTGCTGATTAATAAAAGGCAAGAAAAGAAAGCATAATCCTCACCTCCGGTCCTGACTTAGAATCTGAGAGACTCCCACCCAAAAGAGGATCGCTTCCAGCTCATCCCATTTTCCTCTCATGAAAACAGGCTGCATTAAAAAAAAAAATGTAATCTTTATTTATTCTTTTATTTAAGCTTTATATAGAAGCAATCACAAAGATGATGGGCCACTGTTTCCAGCAAGCCACCGTGGCTATGATTGTAGCCTAACATGTGGGTAGCAATTTGCGACCTACCGCATTAATAGTTATAAGGTAGGTCAAGTTGCGACCCAATAAGATTCTATATTTTGTGAACCGACCTATTGGTACATAGGTCGGTTCACAAAATACATATGCATTCACTTTTACTGAATCCATTTTCACTACATCAGACCCCATGCCCCTTGCAAAAATGTAAATGTAAATGAAGGGGAGGTTAGACATATGCCTCAAAGTACAACAGTACTCTTACTACCTGTAAAATTACGGTAGCATTTCATGCATGTCTCTGCCAAATGCATGTAAGTTTATTCATCTTTCTATGCTGCTTATATATTTGAAAGGAAGGAATTAGATAACAGGTTACACCTGACTATAATCACTCATGGTAGGCACGAATAACATATAGAACATCAAAATACATTACTCGTCCAAGGCTCCCCTCTTCACATGATGTAGACCATGCCACTCAAGCAAAACAGGAACTATGCCGACGAAGATATTCTGATCAATATTGTAGTTGCCACTATGGCGAAAGACATGGTGTGCTACCATACACCGTTAATGGGGCAGAGAAGGAAGACGTGCCAGGATGTAACCAATACATGAATCTTTTGGGTTGAAGTTCACACCATGTAGGACAGCAAGAAAAAAATAACAAGAATAGAGCATGTGGGTGACGGATAAGTTAGCAAGGATATATGTGGTAGCAATATGCCCTGGCATCAATGTGTCATGGCAAGGCATATCACATCTTTGTTTGTCCCAATACACACACGGAAATAGGACAGAGAGGGACTGATCATTTCCCCGTTTACCGAAACAGGACTGATTCGCTTCCCCTTACTGGGGGCGGTGCTGGGCTGAGGCTTATTGGTGGAGGGGCCATAGAAGTTACACGACGTTCACGATTATCAAGTTTTGGTTTGACATTGGAGATATCTTTATTACCCTTATACTGGGTAGAAGTGCATACATAAGGATGACCAGCGGAGAAAGTATAGAGGATTGATTTACCTGATACTGAAGCTATTTGTGTAAGAATATCGTTTTGTGACGGAATTATCACCAAAGGAGAAGTAGGCGATACAAATTAAAGATTGAGCCTTGAGAAAGTCGCGGGACAGTGTGCCCACCTGGCGACGAAACACATGTTGGCTAAGTATCTCCCTAAAAAGAAAGAAGAAAACAGAGAAAAAAGTAATAAAAGAAAAATGAAACTAAAGAGGATTGATTTATTGTATACTTGAACTTTGATATACATGTGAACTACCACTGTAGCGTGTGCTGGGGACTATGTTTTGTTAATTTCAGGTGGCCTGGTAACACCTGAGGGAGCTAGGTGGTTCTTCCTACCTTGCAGCACCGCTTATGATATTGGGACAGGGCTTATTGGCTTGTGAATTTTCCCTGGGCCACTGATTACCTATTATAACACCACCTACTCGCAACAAAATATTGTATGCTATGCAGCTGCTGGCCAGCTTGTTCCAGAGGAAACCGTCCTCTTGCCAGATTAGATGCAGATAGCACTGTATGTAGTAATGCATCACACTCACTGCTAACGTCATCATGTTCACATACAGTTGGCATGTAAGTCATGAGATATAGAACTCACACATAATCTTGCAAATCAATCCAACAAACCTCGGGGCATATTAGCAAGACCCACGTTAAAATTATCGCCGTTTTAGCGGCAGGAAACTGCCGCTAAAACGGCGATAATGGGCTTGCTAATATGCGTTATGGAATTCCAATAGAAGCCCAGGTTAGATGTCCTGCACATCTAACCTGGGCTTCTATTGGAATTCTATAACGCATATTAGCAAGCCCATTATCGCCGTTTTAGCGGCAGTTTCCTGCCGCTAAAACGGCGATAATTTTAACGTGGGTCTTGCTAATATGCCCCCTCATTTATAACACAAAACCACACAAAGGCAACAATGCACATGTTGACCTACATCACTTTTCTTCTTTCCAGCCCTGTGCGCTCATATGTGTGTCAAGGACACAACCAGGACTGGCACAAAAACTCATCCATATCACCCTGCCAAGCATGTGTTGCAGTAATGTCTTTGCTAAGTGAAAATTACCGATATGTGCCACATGTTTGGGCCATTATCACAATAATGTCTCATAACTATCCTAGTCTATGTGCCAGACAATGTTGTTCCACCATACGTTAGTTGACTTAGAAACATATATTTATATTAATTATGTGAATGTCACAATTGCAGGCCCTGTTTTGATAGCCGCACAGCCACACAAAACTATCTCCACTATAGCTGATTTGTCTGCGGTGCCATGAAAAGTGCCACTCAGACCGGATGGATGACAGAGCATAGTAAAACTACCACCACATGAACAAATAAATGGCAGTGACTGACAGGTTTGCACACTGTTAACTTTCTTTACCACTAAATACTATTCACTCATACAAAAGCTAACACAATGCATTTAATATACATGTCTGTTGTGTGTGTGCTAAAATGTCTCATGTTTATAGTGTCCACATCCGACACACGTTTCACATTATCACCAAAGATGTCAATAATCAGTAGGTTACAATCAACACATGTTGAGTGTATTCATTATACATGTGTCTAACACATCATCTCCACAATGTCTAACAACATCGATTTCCAGTATAGCAATATTTACAGGTTCAACAAACCAATAATGCACTGAAGCCTCACATGTCCCATTACTACATCATGGACCATGGATGTCTAGCTATTAAATATGTCCAACAACTGCCAACCTGTCATTGCATGTGCTGCTAAACCTAACTCTCTCATGTCACCAATGACACCACTATGCAATGACTTCAAAAACAACCTTCTAATGGCGCCCATTGTGTCTCAATCTGTCAGGCAGGACACAACATTGTGAAGGCGCAATGGCTGACATTCATGGACATCATTCCACTTCAAACCCTGTACTGATAACATGTATCAAAGTTAATATCTTCAGAGTTGCAGACATCCAAAATAAATTGGTCACAACACAATGGCTCACCAATCACATCAAGCCAGCGGGTGCTCTAGGAGAAGGACAGCACTATCAGTCCTCTGCCAGTCTGGTACGTCTATTCCCCCAGCACCTTCTCAGCATTGTGTGACCATCTGCACCATTATGTCATAGCAGTGTCAGATGTCAATAGTCATACTGTACTTGCTAATTAGTATGTGCCTCCATGTCTTCTTTGACAGCTCCTCCATCCACTTACACAACCCACCAACCCTCTGGTTGTACCTTTAGAGAGTAGCTATCAACTCAGGGTCTCCCACATATACAGCAAATGTGATAATGGCAGGTAAGACATATTTGTTTAGAAATCATGCTTCCTGGGGTCTTATTATGTAAAGGACGCACTTTCCCTGTTTTCGCCCGGCGCACCTTAAAACAGGTGCGCCGGGCGCAAACAGGGAAAGTGCACCCTATTACATGGAATGCGCTGCCCTCCGGGCAGCTGTGAACTCACGTTCAGGTTAAAAACGGAGCTGCTGCTTTGCAGCCACTCCGTGTTTCATAGTGCAGTCCACTTTTAAAGGGGATTAGTGATCCCCTAGCAGGCGGATGCTGTGAGTGACTGCACCCATCTGCAAGGGGATGTCTTGGGGGTCCACCGGACCTCCTTTCCCCCCCTCCAGAGGGCTACAATCAGGGGGCACACTGACGGTGCGTCACCTCAGTGTGCCTCCTGATAACTTCTTTGCCTCTGTGCCCACATCTATAGTATATGGTCCGGGCACAGAGGCAAAGGCATTCCCTTATTTGCACGCCCTGTGAAGATAACACTGGCACTTTATGTGCACCAGCGCTATTGGTATTACAGAAGGGGACACACAAGCATCTGCGACCCCTTCTGTAGTACCAAAGTGCTCTGAGGTCGCCCAAAACTGGACCAAACGCCTGTTGTGCCCCCAGTGCACTTCCATAATAAGGCCCATGTTTCTCAAGGCAAATTGCAGGCATCATAGACCTCAAACAAGGTCTGCTATCCAGGAGGAGATTTTTAACAGCAGGATATGCAACATGGCATTGGCAGCATGGAGTGGTTCATAATATTCTCAATGAACTTCCACCTGGGTGCAATGAACAACAACCTCTGAGACCAAACACATGTGATGAATTGGCTCAATCAGATCCTGAAGAACTAGAATTAAGCATTCAGGGCAACTTTAAATAGCTCAGTGAACATCTCAGATTGATGAGACAGGAGAATGCATGGTGGCATGATGATATCTTGCAAAATATTTAGGTCATTGCCCATTGGACCCTAGATAATCTTGCCTTGGACTGGCTCATCTTCGCTCGTCATTGCCTTAAGAGGCTGTGCTGGCCCACCACTCTTTGCCTTGCCCTATAAGTTACATTTAATCTCACCCTTTCTTTTCATTGACATTTTTTATAGCATAACGCAGGCCTCTCCTAATGGAACAGGTGTTCCTTGCATATTCTCACTGTGTTGAGCCTATGGTTGGACTGCTAAGTATGTATGGTGTCACAACATAAGTTAGTTTTTTAATTGGAATGATGGGCAAGCACAAGGCAGTCAGTCAGCCCCAATTGGAAGATGAGCATTCTGAGGCTTCTATGCATGCAGCAGAGAATTGTAATCTTAGAGAGATAGATGATCTCATCGAAGAGTTTGAGACGGTGCTCAATCATGAAAAGAAACCTACTGATTACCTGTTTCTATAAGAAAAAACAGAGGTCAAGGCACCATCTAGCCCTGGAGGTGACATTAGGGCTGTTTTGTCAGCTGTTGCTTGTGTCTCTCTTCCCCACCAGGGCACCTAATATGTTATACATAATTAGGACAAGTCTATCAGTGTTCCCTCTCCAAAACTCCTTCGCAGTACACTAGCATTCTTGCATACAGAGCCTACTATAGTCTGTACCAACAGATTTGATTCCCTGTTATCATTGGCTAATGAGGATTCAATTGCTCCCAAACTTGGTCAAACTAACCACGTGCAAAAAGAGCTTATTTCTGAATTCCAGATTAGATTTATTAACCAAAGAACTAAAAGAGGTGAACAGTTTGGTCCAGACTTTAGTTTCTAGACTGAACAACTTATCAGCCAAAAGGCCTAAGAGGAGCGCATCTCTTAATTTTAATGCTCAGAAAAGCAAGAACAGTCCCAAGAAGGTTATTCAATCTGCCTACAAACAAAGATATTCTGCCCCATAAAGCGTTTATTCCCATCCTTCATTGGAAGGCTTTTGTAATAAGTTACAAAAGAGTTCCTACTCCAGAATTCACATGGAGAGTCTCCCTGATAATTGTGGGAAGGACAGCGAAGTGGGTAACCCAAATGTCATGATACTATGGGATCTATCCAATGGGAGAAAGAATGAGATGCTTGCAGGCCCTTTGCAAACGGACATGCAAGTTGACAATATGTTTTCTAATAGAAAAGTGGTTGGGAGCACACTGCCTCACATCCCAGCACAGTTCGCCCCTTTGCATCCTGGTAAATGCAGTACAAAATTAGTGCTTACTTGAAATTTAGCTGTAGTTTTTCACCAAAGTTGGTGCAGACATTGCTGTATATCTCTAGACAAGTGTTTCTGGGTTCAGCCCTTCTTCAGTAGAGAGCAGCAGTAGTAGAAAGCAAAAGAAAAGTAATCTGGGGTTGCTGGAAATGCTGCCAAATTGCTCTCAGGTCACAGTACCACTCACAGGCACACAAGTGCATCTCCAAAGCTCGTCAGCTTGCTGGCTCAAGGGAGCCTTTTGAACAGAAAAGGGGTTGGGAGCACACTGCCTCACATCCCAGAACATTTCACCACTTTGCATCCTGGTAAATGCAGTACAAAATTAGTGCTTACTTGAAATTTAGCTGTAGTTGTTCACCAAAGTTGGTGCAGACATTGCTGTATATCTCTAGACACGTGTTTCTGGGTTCAGCCCTTCTTCAGTAGAGAGTAGTGTAGTAACGAGGTCCAAGCAGGCTGATGTAGTTCAAGATGTTTTATTTGTAGTTAGTTACAGGATATGTAGATCAGCCCCACCAGGAGCAGCCAGCATGCTGCTCAGCCCACTCTCAACTGTGACTTCTCCTCACAGGCTCCCAACATTCCTAAGCGCATCATCACTGCAACATTCCACTGACTGAGTAGATAGTAAAATGGTAAAACATTAACATGGACAGGATACTAGGATACTGCATATCCCCCTTTCTTATATAACAAAAGCAATTAAGATAGGAAACTGAAAAGAGAGAACCATAAATGAGGAAAGAAAAAGAAGATTACAGAAACAGCATAAACGATGCAAAGAAGTGAACAACAAGGAGGGAACTAAAAGATAGGTGGAAGTAGAAAAAGAGGAAGCGACAGATAAAAAAACAAATAAATATAACCCATCCTCCCTTCTATAAACACAACAGAAAAGAGTAGGGAGACCCAGCGAAAGAAAACAACGAGGAAAAGACAAAACATGAAAGCACCAATGACTACCCCTCAGACACACCTACTGGCCAGGCAGGCAAGCGAGAAAGCAAGGCATAGCACAACACAACAAAACACTGGAGTACAACCAGACACACACACAGTGGAGAAGAAAGAGAAACCTAAAGCGGAAGGAAGAACAAAAAAACACGCACTACAATAAGAGAAAGACAGAAGACAAAGAAAGACTGACAACAAGGATAGAGTCCAGAATCCACAGATGACAAGAAGAAAAGACGTCACGAGGAAAACTGAACACGCGAAAGAAACAGGGAAGATGAGAGGAAAATACAATAAGATCCCTCATACAAACCCCATTACTATATTGACAAAGTGATTTAATGTGAACATAACATTACGTTGCAAGATTGACAATGTAATATATAACGTTGAGAAAATAAGACAAATGGGACTGACACCCATGAAACACACCCTATGTAAGGGTAAAGATGTACACAACGTATGTGAGAATGGGAGGACTAAAACCCATGACCAACCCCTACTACGAGGAAAAGGGGTCAGAAACTATTATGAACGGGACTAAAACCCATGAAATGATAGCCCTTGTAAAGACAACACCATGTAGAGGTCACATACTGTGCAGTGAAGTAATGGGACTAAAACCCATACAACAAAAGTAAGAAAACATGGGACTGAAACCCCTGACTTACCCTAAGACGAAAGGGAGGATAGATATTGTTAACTAATGTATATGGGTCTGAACCCATAACCTGTCCCTAAGAATAGGGATGGTTAACTAATGCAAAAAGGACTAACACCTATGCATAGATCCCTTGAAAAAGAGTGGGAACTGTAAGTAACCCAAGAAGGCAAATATATTGTGAGTAAATGGAACGAACAGTAAGGACATGGGACTGAAACCCATTCGTAGCGTGACACGTACAATGAGGACATGGGACTGAAACCCATTCGTAGCGTGACACGTACAGTGAGGACATGGGACTAGAACCCATTGTAACGTGAAACATACAGAGAGGACATGGGACTGAAACCCATTCCTAGAGTTTAAGGGAACAAACCCCTTGAGCCAACCCTCATGTAAGGGATAACTGTGAATGCCCCCCATAAAAACACATGGGCACCGAAATGTATGAAAGCGTAAACTGTGGCATAACGAAACATGAACATTACTTCCATAAGTATGCAAAACATTTCCAATAGAAGTACAATTATAAACTGAGTCCCACGCCGGTGAGCGACCTCTCACCCGAGTACAACAGGACCAAAAAAACACTCTTGCTTAAAATAACAAATTGTAAAATGTCAAATCATAAAAACACGAAGATACTGTAAACAGTAAGCATGACACATAGGTGCACAAGTGAAAACATTTGCAGCAAACAAACTAGAATAACTTCCACAAAGTATGAACTTATAAACTGCTCCAGACACTGTAGCTCCAGACACAGTACATTGGAAAAATGGAGCTACCGACCTTAGACAGGATCGTGTGCCGCACATTTTTAGAACACAGCAGACAAACCTCACACAGAGGATCAGTGTGAGAAGAACTCCTTGTATAACAGCAATCAGTCAATTTGGACACTGTCACCAGATGGCAGCCGAAGAGAAGAACAAGAACAAACTGCCACTCACGACTGAACTCCAGACAGCGTCCTGTAACTTCTGTGCGTCGAGCCAACAGTCCTCTAGTGCAGCAGGAAATCAGAAATAACCAAACAAGCAGAGCAAGATGAACACTTCACATGTGGGACAAAAGAAGAGTAGAATCTTTCACGTGGAAATAAACCCCGCACTCACGAAGCAAACGTGGTTGGCATATTGAAGGAATAACAGAGGCAGCCAACCAAAACATGGCGGCACGCAATTGACGGTGAGCCGGATGGCTCACGGCACGTCTGTGCATGCGGCGTCCAGGAGCAGCAAAACACAACGAACATCGAAGAACATTGCAGGAGATCCATAGATTCAGGTAAGGTTGCACGCGTTGTACATGATACGCGCCTCGTATTAAACCTCATCGCAACGGTCAAACTGTCAGTGAAAATACTTGAAGATGGTGGAAAGAAAAACAAACAAACGTCAATTTCACACACTTAGCAGCTGCTTGTACCTGGTAATGAACTCTGCACAACTGTCCCACACGTTGCTCTTGAACCACAGCTAGGCTCTAAATGTCTTGCTGGTAATAAGACGCTTGCAGAGAAAGGAGCTTGTGGCAAACACCAAAATGAGTGGAGCCTCTTGAGAGGTACTTGGGACAAAACTAAGCCCACAAACAGGGACAGAAGGGTTTCTCACACACGTCGATGTGTTGAAGATAGACTCTAGAGAGTAGACGCCCTTCACAACACGGGCAGCTCTTTAAGATGCACTTCCCCAGACACTTACTTCTGTCACAACGTGGTTGGTGTCAGGAACAATAAGGCAGAGTAACTGCAGCTCATGTACAGCTGAAACAGAAACAGCAAGAACAGCAAGAACTGGCACACTTGGGTTGTGGGCGACCGATGGCAAGGTCACTGGTGGGGCTCAGGGGTGCCAGCTTGCTATAAGATACGTAGCTGTTAGTTACAAAAGAATTGTCTTTACCTTGAAGATTATCCCGGCTTCAAATTTGTGTAGAAATGTTTCCAAATGTCAAAGCTTCCACAATCAAGGTGACTTATGCAGGTTCTTTAAAAACCGTCGCCAAAAAATTGTAGTAACGAGGTCCAAGCAGGTTGATGTAGTTCAAGATGTTTTATTTGTAGTTAGTTACAGGATATGTAGATCAGCCCCACCAGGAGCAGCCAGCATGCTGCTCAGCCCACTCTCAACTGTGACTTCTCCTCACAGGCTCCCAACATTCCTAAGCGCATCATCACTGCAACATTCCACTGACTGAGTATATAGTAAAATGGTAAAACATTAACATGGACAGGATACTAGGATACTACAAGCAGCAGTAGTAGAAAGCAAAAGAAAAGTCATCTGGGGTTGCTGGAAATGCTGCCAAATTCCTCTCAGGTCACAGTACCACTCACAGGCACACAGGTGCATCTCCAAAGCTCGTCAGCTTGCTGGCTTAAGGGAGCGTTTTGAACAGAAAAGGGGTTGGGAGCACACTCCCTCACATCCCAGCACAGTTTGCCCCTTTGCATCCTGGTAAATGCAGTACAAAATTAGTGCTTACTTGAAATTTAGCTGTAGTTTTTCACCAAAGTTGGTGTAGACATTGCTGTATATCTCTAGACACGTGTTTCTGGGTTCAGCCCTTCGTCAATAGAGAACAGCAGTAGTAGAAAGCAAAAGAAAAGTCATCTGGGGTTGCTGGAAATGCTGCCAAATTCCTCTCAGGTCACAGTACCACTCACAGACACACAGGTGCATCTCCAAAGCTCGTCAGCTTGCTGGTTCAAGGGAGCCTTTTGAACAGAAAAGGGGTTGGGAGCACACTGCCTCACATCTCAGCACAGTTCACCCCTTTGCATCCTGGTAAATGTAGTACAAAATTAGTGCTTACTTGAAATTTAGCTGTAGTTTTTCACCAAAGTTGGTGCAGACATTGCTGTATATCTCTAGACACGTGTTTCTGGGTTCAGCCCTTCTTCAGTAGAAAGCAGTAGTAGAAAGCAAAAGAAAAGTCATCTGGGGTTGCTGGAAATGCTGCCAAATTCCTCTCAGGGAGGTGAAGCAGTGTGCTCCCACCCCTTTCTGTTTGAAAAGGCTCCCTTGAGCCATTGAGCTGACGAGCTTGTGGAGATGCACCTGTGCACCTGTGAGAGGTACTGAGACCTGAAAGGATTGTGGCAGCCTGCTCAGCAACCCCAGATTAAATTTGTTTTTATCTCTACTGATGACGGATGATATCCAGAAACACATGTCTAGAGATTTACAGCACTTACCTGCACCAACTTTGGTGAAATACTCCAGTAAATATTCAAGTAAGCATGTACCCTGAACTGCATTTACCATAATGCTAAGGGGCTAACTGTGCTAGGAGGCGAAGCAGTGTGCTCCAACCCCTTTCTGTTTGAAAAGGCTCCCTTGAGCCATTGAGCTGACAAGCTTGTGGAGATGCACCTGTGCGCCTGTGAGAGGTACTGAGACCTGAAAGGATTGTGGCAGCCTGCTCAGCAACCCCAGATAAAAATTTTTTTATCTCTACTGATGACGGATGATATCCAGAAACACATGTCTAGAGATTTACAGCACTTACCTGCACCAACTTTGGTGAAATACTCCAGTAAATATTCAAGTAAGCATGTACCATGAACTGCATTTACCATAATGCTAAGGGGCGAACTGTGCTGGGAGGTGAAGCAGTGTGCTCCCACCTCTTTCTGTTTGAAAAGGCTCCCTTGAGCCATTGAGCTGACAAGCTTGTGGAGATGCACCTGTGTGCCTGTGAGAGGTACTGAGACCTGAAAGGATTGTGGCAGCCTGCTCAGCAACCCCAGATTAAATTTGTTTTTATCTCTGCTGATGACGGATGATATCCAGAAACACATGTCTAGAGATTTACAGCACTAACCTGCACCAACTTTGGTTAAATACTCCAGTAAATATTCAAGTAAGCATGTACCATGAACTGCATTTACCATAATGCTAAGGGGCGAACTGTGCTGGGAGGTGAAGCAGTGTGCTCCCACCCCTTTATGTTTGAAAAGGCTCCCTTGAGCCATTGAGCTGACGATCTTGTGGAGATGCACCTGTGCGCCTGTGAGAGGTACTGAGACCTGAAAGGATTGTGGCAGCCTGCTCAGCAACCCCAGATTAAATTTGTTTTTATCTCTACTGATGACGGATGATATCCAGAAACACGTGTCTAGAGATTTACAGCACTTACCTGCACCAACTTTGATGAAATACTCCAGTAAATATTCAAGTAAGCATGTACCATGAACTGCATTTACTATAATGCTAAGGGGCGAACTGTGCTGGGAGGTGAAGCGGTGTGCTCCCACCCCTTTCTGTTTGAAATGTCTCCCTTGAGCCATTGAGCTGAAGAGCTTGTGGAGATGCACCTGTGCGTCTGTGAGAGGCTACTGAGACCTGAAAGGATTGTGGCAGCCTGCTCAGTAACCCCAGATTAAATTCGTTTTTAGGTCTCGCTGAGCCAGCGCGCATGCGCTACTCTGCGAGACTTTAGTAAGGGGCTTTTAAAAGTGCTCCCAAAGCGGCCACCAGCGTGCGATTACGCCCACAAGCGCGCGCGCCTCGCTCCGCCTCTTCTAATTACTGCTGCGTGCGCATCCCTCGCGTCCTCAGCACTGAACGCGTCATCGCGATCGCGATGACTTTAGCTTTCACGGCCGCGCGGCGTTACTTTTACGCCGCGCGGCCAATGCTTGTTTTTGTTTTAGCACTCCATGAGATTGCAGTTGTTTTATAGTTATCTCCCTTATGTGCTTTGCTGCCCCCGCAATCCATGGTGCTTTCGCTCAACAGTGCGTTTCTGTCCCCCACGTGCACTCATATTACCCTCTCTTGTCCGTGTGCTTCTGTTCTCCCCATGTTGCTTGCTCCATATCATGCTACATGTTTTAATTCCTTTGTGCTTTCCTGTCCTTCCTCTAAGCTCTCATGTATCCCTTACTTCATCTATACTCTCCAGAATTCAGTACTTCCACTCTGCTCTTCGTTATACTGGGTTTCCTCTATCCATTCTGAATATCAATGTGCTTTCCAGTATCCATCCTGCCCTTCCTTTAAGTGCTTCCTCCATGGTCTCTATACTCCCAAGTATCCTGAGCTTCCTCTGTGCTCTCCTGTAACCCTGGCTTCCTTCGTGCTCTCCATTATCGTGTGCTCTATGCCTTAATCTCGTGCATCCTTTGCTGGATCCAGGTCTTGCTGCATGCTTCGATTCCTGTGTCCTCCAGCATCTTGTTCAATTGTGATACTTTCAGTTCCTTTCGTTTTTCCTGCACGCTTGGATCACATATTTAATTATCTCACCGCAAAAATATTTTTATTTCCCACTGCTCTACTCCGTCTTCGATCTAATGCAAGCCATCAATGACAAAATGGTAAAGACATTTGGGGAGGACGATCATTTTGGAAATTGCCACAGACAATGGCAGTCCAACCCTCGCTCTACTTCAGATTCATGCATACACACAGCAACAAAAACATGATAAATGCACAATGCAGGTCCTCACACACAATACCACACACTACACCCAGCCCGCATGACAAACAGTCACAATCTCATACTTCCACAGCTATTCCATGAAACAGAGAGCCCTTCAGTGCCTTGTTAGGGTTATGAAGCGCTATGCAATTGCAATAAAGTGCCCTTTCTTGCTCTTTTTATATCATTTTGTTGTCATTTTCTCTCAATATTTCTTTTCCTACCTCCCCCCCCCTTATCTCTTTTAATTTTCATCTGAATTTCTCATTTTTCCCTCTATCTCCCTCAGCAACTTTTCCTTCCGTTCCAATCAGCTTCAGAGTTGCTTTTTCGGAGTAAGTGGAACTTGGATAGTAAGTCAGGAAATCTGACAAAGACACTAGGGCCTATAGACAAAGTACAATTTGTAGTGCATTCAGCTATACTACAATAGCGCTACTCACATCCTAAACAAGCATTGGCATAGCCAATAGGTCTCGCCTTTGGGACCTTATAAGTATTTAGTTATGCAGTACAATCGCTAAACACTTATAAGGTCCCAAACGCGAGACCTATTGGCTATGCCAATGCTTGTTATCTCTACTGATGACAGATGATATATAGAAACACGTGTCTAGAGATTTACAGCACTAACCTGCACCAACTTTGGTGAAATACTCCAGTAAATATTCAAGTAAGCATGTACCATGAACTGCATTTACCATAATGCTAAGGGGCGAACTGTGCTGGGAGGTGAAGCAGTGTGCTCCCACCCCTTTCTGTTTGAAAAGGCTCCCTTGAGCCATTGAGCTGACAAGCTTGTGAAGATGCACCTGTGCGCCTGTGAGAGGTAGTGAGACCTGAAAGGATTGTGGCAGCCTGCTCAGCAACCCCAGATTAAATTCGTTTTTATCTCTACTGATGACGGATGATATCCAGAAA
The DNA here is from genome assembly GCA_963921515.1 of Calotriton arnoldi. NCBI lineage: Eukaryota > Metazoa > Chordata > Amphibia > Caudata > Salamandridae > Calotriton > Calotriton arnoldi. The sequence continues at coordinate 408,270 of CAWUFW010013601.1, forward strand.
CACATGTCTAGAGATTTACAGCACTAACCTGCACCAACTTTGGTGAAATACTCCAGTAAATATTCAAGTAAGCATGTACCATGAACTGCATTTACCATAATGCTAAGGGGCGAACTGTGCTGGGAGGTGAAGCAGTGTGCTCCCACCCCTTTCTGTTTGAAAAGGCTCCCTTGAGCCATTGAGCTGACAAGCTTGTGAAGATGCACCTGTGCGCCTGTGAGAGGTAGTGAGACCTGAAAAGATTGTGGCAGCCTGCTCAGCAACCCCAGATTAAATTCGTTTTTATCTCTACTGATGACGGATGATATCCAGAAACACATGTCTAGAGATTTACAGCACTAACCTGCACCAACTTTGGTGAAATACTCCAGTAAATATTCAAGTAAGCATGTACCATGAACTGCATTTACCATAATGCTAAGGGGCGAACTGTGCTGGGAGGTGAAGCAGTGTGCTCCCACCCCTTTCTTTATGTTTTATAATAGCATGCAAATGTATAATAGCATGCAGACTTTTAACAATGGCAGGCTTCAAAAGAGGGAGTATAGCTAAAGGAGGGCTATTGTCTACATGATTAATTTTCCCAGGTTAAAGGTACATATGAGGGAGGACATTGACTCACTAAAGAATAAGGCGATCTACTGGATTAGAAACCAGTGTCACTGTCTTTGCCTGTTTCCCTGCTTGTTTTAAAACCAGGATCAATTATTTTCTTTTAGGTCTAACGCTTTGAGATAAAATGTTGGAATTTCCGATTAAATTCAGAGTGGATAGTGATCATGATAGAATGCATCTTACCATGAGTGAAGATTTGATACTTGATCTTGTGGGATGTAGTAAGGAATCTCAGGTGCTGCCTCTAGTTGGGAATATCTGTAGGTCTACTAAATTGCCTAGCGTATTGTCCAATGTGCAGTTGCATATGGTGATTTACACTTCCTTCTACTTAGTCATCACCCCTTTTGTCCAGCTTGTAAATTGTTATTTGCCAATTTTAGAGATACACTGTTCCCTATTTAGAACATTGAAAGAATATTTTTGCCAGTCCCTAGAGCTATAGCCCGTTCAAAAACGCCCAGGAAAGTTCCATGGTATTCAAGTGCTTGTCGCAAAGCCAAAACCCAATTGATTTCCGCTGTCAAATCACATCATATTATGTTGATTCCCCTTAGTAGGTCCCACTACTATAGGACCCTTGACATCATCAGACCTAATTGCGACTAAGCTAACTGGCTAGATCTTCTAAAAGCCTCTAAAAGACGTAATACATCAACTTTTTATCACATAATTGCTCATGTTTGCCGAGCTGGATGTACTTTAACTGATCATTTACTCCAACCTTCTATTTGAGTTGAACATTTCTCAAATCTGTATTTCTGCAATAGTCCTGTTACTTGTTGTACACAAGACTATGCTCCAACATCTGTTAGTAATTATAATATTTAGAAAGGGAAAACATTTGAATAATCAATGTTTTCCCCTCACCCTACACCCGGAATCCAGTTGAGACTCTGAAATCAGGAAATGCACCTGACCCTGACAGGATTCCAGTGAATCTTTATCACTTAAATGTATTAATCTGGGCCCCATGTATCAACTTATTGTCCAATACCATCACTGGTGGGCAGATATCTCTGTAGGAGTCAAGGGCCTAAATCATGCCCATCGTTGCTGGGGCACATATCTCTGCAGAAGCCAGGGGCTGAAATCCTACCCATTTTCAAAAAGGGGGCAAGACAGGTCCCCAGGAACTATAGGACAGTTATTTGTTGGACAATTTGCAAAAGGTCTCTTGCAAGCAAATCTTGAATAAATTAGAACATTGGATGTGTGAAACCCAAGTCCTTTTTCCCTTGCAGACTGGTTTTAAAACAAAAATTCAGTAGAATCAACCAATTGTTCAGGCGGTCTCTATTTTTTTATAAGTACATTTAACTTAAGAAAGATTATTTATGTGTTGCTTTTGTGGACTTGAGGGCAGCTTTTGATCTTGTCCCCAGAAAAACTCTCTGGGAAATCCTCAGGTCCCAGGGAGTCCCCCTCACTGCTATTGTCAATAATAGTGAGGCTACATGAAAACAACTATGCACAGGTCCGTATGGGCAGTCAGGGCAAGCTAATTGAATGCCTCTCTATTCGCTGTGGAGTGCATCAGGGATGTGTTTTGTATCGATCATTTTCTCTCTATATACACTAATGATGTCACACAGATACTCTTGGACTGTATACACGATTCGCCTAGGCTAGATGGCTCGCCATTCCCAACCCTGCTCGTTGCCGAAGGCACTTTTATCATCTTGAGATATGCCATTGGTCTCCAGAACTTGTTGGACAAATTTGAAGCTGTTTGTGATTTGAAAGGCCTTGAAGTTAACACCCAAAATACCAAGTACATGGCCATCAACCTGCACAAGTCATTTTGGGGGGCGTGGCTACGGCCACAATGCAGTCGAACATGCCTGCCTGAGCTCCTGCTGCATAAGCCCAACTGCCCAATAATCCTGACCACCAATGTACCCCTATGCCCTCATGGGGGCACATAGGGGCTCACTAGAGACAAAACCGGAGTGTCCTGCAGACCCTGGGACTTGGAGTAACAGCTGCCCGGATGCAACAGCGTTGGCCTCAGAATGGAGGTCTGAATGGACGTGGCGCCATAGACCAGCGTGCCTGCACCTGGCACACGGTTTGGGGACTAGGAATGGTGGCCCCACACCTCAACCCTTCCCCAACATGAGCGGAAAGCCTTCTCAGCGCAACTATACTATGGGGGGCCAATACGTGCGGCCTGCGATTCTCGTGCTTGGGACTCACACTTCAGGATCCCACACATGACTCCACAGCCTGGCAGCAGGACTCAGATACATAAAAGGGGCTCCACTGCAGCACTGCAGACAAACTAAACACCCTTGAATGCCGTATCCTAGACCTTGAGCACAGGGCCACCACGCTGGGCAACACAGCTGCCCTCCAGCAGCTGAATGACACCAGGGCGGATTACCACAATATAGCAGAATTCTCAGCCTGTTGTCATTGTCTGGCAACCAAGATGACACTGTACAATGTCGGGGATAAGGCCGGCCTCCAGCTAGCCTGGCTGAGCTGTAGTGAAGAGACGGAATGGGTATGGGAAGTCAATACTCAGAGAGGGGAGACAGGAACTACCGCAGAGACATAGCCCAGGAATTCCCCTGTTATTACTGTGCACTATACACTGCGTGACCACAGGCGACTGACCAGGAATTGAAGTCCTTCCTGGGCACACTACATCTCCCAACCCTGTCGTAGGATGATGTGGAATTGTTAGAGGCTGAATTTATGATAGAGGAGCTGGCGGAGGCCCTCACTGCAATGCCAAGCGGCAAGACACCAGGGCTCAATGGGATACCTGTGGAGCTGTTCAAAAAAATGGCAGGGTTGGTGGGACCGCACCTACTGCAAATGCGTGAAGAATCACGCATGTAGGGGTGACTACAGCGTGACCTTTGACATGCGATCATTGCCATGATATACAAAGACGGTAAGCCCAGGACAGATTGTAGGTCTTACCGCACATTCTCCCTCCTCAATGTTGAGACTAAACTGCTGGCAGCCATGCCAACCCACAGCTCAACACCATCATCACGTCACTCATCCACCCCTATCAAAACAGGTTAATGCTTCGTGGGTCTACCTGACTGAACTTGAAGAGGCTGTCTAATTGGCTCAACACAGTAAAGGAGGAGACAGCCGCCTAGCTATGGTCTCCATGGGTGCTAAAAATGCATTTTACTCTACCCACTGGTGCTTCTTGGCCCTGGTTTAGATGCGCTTCAGGTTCGGACTCTGCTTTTGCAGTTGGGTGGCACTACTCTATAAGGACCCCACAGTGGCAGTTTGGGTAAAGGGGGCGATATCCAAGACCTTTCTGCTAGCGAAAGGGACCATACAGGGATGCCCCCTCTCCCCAATTCTCTTTGCCCTGTGCATTGAACCCCTGGCAGCCTGTGCCAGACTTGATCATGGACCTGGCTACGGTGATGTCACAGCGGAATGGGAGAAATATGTGATCTCCTTATATTTTGACGATGTCCTATACATATGAGACCCTGTGCAATGATTGAACCCTGTACTGCGAACCTTTGGTCCCTTTGGAGATTACTCCGGCTTTAGAATCAACTGGCATAAATCTGTGTTATATCGTCTGGGCAACTGGGAACAACAAACCATCGTGAGGGTACACCTATGGATTGTAGAGGATGGTTTTCGCTATCTGGGAATATATGTCACCATGAACCGAGAACTGTTCATGAGGGCCAATCTGTAGAGACCGTTCATTGAACTGCAGAATTGTGTATCCAGATGGCACAGGCGGCCGCTGACACTTCTTGGCACGTCGGCCATCTACAAAATGATTTCCCTTCCAAAACTATTTTATATCCTGCAGAATACTTACTACTTGATTCCTGAATCCTACGCCCTTAGGATAGATAGTGAAGTGAGCTTATTACTCTGGTATGGATTAGCCCTCCGGATAGCACTGAAAACACTATATCGATCCATATATTATTGAGAGATAGCCCTACCTCTCATCTGGGCCTATTATTGGGCCACCCAGAAACAAGTTATTAATGACTGGGCTTACGCCCCTGGCAGTGGCCCGGCAGTCTGCTTGAACAGGTGTTCCATGGTGGATCCCACTTGGGAGCATTACCTACACAATGGTAAAGACAGGAAGACCCTGCCCCCTCCCCCCTAACTCGGGCAGTGCTGACAGCCTGGGACAAGATGCGTGTCCACATCGGATGGAAAGGAATGGTCATGAAATAAACACCATTGTGGGTAGGGGCGACGCTCAAGTTTAAGTTTAGGTTTAAGGGATTTATAAAGCGCACGGCTACCCTCAGGCATCCCAGCGCTACCGAGAGGAGCAAACAAGGCGTGAGGTCTTAAGGGAACAGCCAAGTTTTGAGTTTTTTTCTGAAACACTGTTCGTTCTTGGTTAGCCTTACTTCTAGGTCCATGCTATTCCAGAGTTTAGGGGCTAGGTGTGAAAAGGATCTTTCACCCCATCTTGCTCGCCTTATTTTTGGTGTGTTCATCAGGAAACTGGCTCCTGACCTAAGGCATCTGTGGGGAGAGTACTGGGAAACCAAGGCTTGTAGCATAGTTGGGCCTCTCCCGTGTATGGCCTTGTGGGCCAGGCAGAGGGCTTTGTATTTAACCCTGGCCTGGATTGGCAACCAGTGAAGCTTCTTCAGAGATGATCTTACTGATTGATTTCTAGGGATTTTGAGAAGCAGTCTGGCTGCTGCATTCTGTACCACCTGCAACCTATCTGTGACATATTTGGGGGAGCCAGGGTACAGAGAGTTGCCGTAGTCCAGTCGCGATACTACCAGAGCCTGTACCACCATTTTTCTCGATTTTTCTAGGATTAAGCTCAGGATTTTTCAGATCATCCGAAGGATGCCGAAGCAGATCCCCGAGAGTTTTTTGGCCTGAATTTTAATAGTTAGGTTTTGATCTAACCACATCCCCAAGTTCTTTATGGAAGTTTTAGGAGTGGGTGGGGATCCCCAGTTTCCCGGCCAGTTAATCTCAGACCGCGGGTCTGGTCTTTTACCTAGGAACATGAGCTCCGTTTTGTCCCCGTTCAATTTAAGGCTACAGTTGGCCATCCAGGCTCCTATTTTTTCCAGGCATGGGACTAGTTGCAGATGGTTGGATTTGGGAGTTTCTGCCATCGAGATCACCAGCTGGGTGTCATCAGCGTACGAAACAATGGACAATCTGAATTCCTTCACCAGGTGTGCTAGTGGGCTTAAATAAATGTTAAAGAGGGTCGGGCTCAAGGACAAGCCCTGAGGTACTCCGCAAGGGGCCGTGAAGGTATCAGACAGGATACCTGCCTCCATACATTGGAAGGATCTTTTATTCAGAAACTAGGGCACCCATTGGTTGGCCATGTCTCGAATCCCAATCTCTTTGAGCCTATGAATAAGAATCTTGTGGTCTATCGTGTCAAAAGCCGCGCTTAAGTCTAGAGCAAGATTGCGGCTGCTCTGCCTTGATCGAGTATAGATTTTAGTTTTTCTGTGACCACGAGTAGGGCTGACTCTGTGCTGTGTTCTGGGCGGAACCCCATCTGGGACTGGTGCAGGATGCCATTATCCTCCAGGAATTGCGAGATGGAGCTGTTAACATGTTTCTCCGCAATCTTTCCCAGAATGGGTAGCAAAGAGATGGGCCGGTAGTTTCCCATGGAAGCGGGGTCCAATTGGGGTTTTTTGAGCAGGGGCTTTACTATAGCATGTTTCCATTCTTTGGGTTCTAGGCCTTTCTCAAGGGATAGGGAGATGAGGTCGGCCAATTTGTCCCGTGTGGAGTCGCCCCCTTGTAGAAGGATGTGAGGGGGAGAGGGATCTATTGGAGACCCTGATTTGATGTTACTTAGGAGGACACCTGCACGTTCTTTGCACAACCTAGGGAAGGTGAGCAATGATGGGGAAGGTGTGTGCTCAAAGAGGTGCCCAGATTGCAGGGCTTTGCCAGATGGGACTTACACAGAATCGTTAAAACATGACACATCATAGAAGATCGGGCAATCAAAACATTCAACAGCCTACAAGTAGAATGACCTCTCACAAAACACAATTTTTTAAATAAACACAACTTAGACATGCACTCCACGCTAAAGGGGTCGACTGGACAGACTTGCCTGACTTGGCTCTCCTGGAGAACCTCTTGAGACCCAGTGGGTAGAGGGGCTTTCTCCACACTCTATAAGGCCATCATAAACAGCATCACGGACAACCTGGGGTGCTTACGGATGTGTTGGGAGAGAGACCTGGAAGAGATTGAGGACATAAACTGGGAGGCAACCCTGATGCATCCCTGGGAGGTAGCAATATGGGCACGCTTCTACCTGATCCAGCTGCCGATCTTGCACAGGGTATATTTGGACTTGGTCAAGCTGTATAAAATGGGTACAATACCCTTGCCCAGTTGTGTTAGATGCAACAACACCGAGGGCTCGTTCTGTCATACTCTCAGGGGGTACTGAGAGATCCAGAGGTACTTTGGCATGATCCTTTGGGAACTCAGTGCAGTACTTGAGGAAGAGATACCACACAATCCCTGATTCATACTTCTGGCTGTCCCCATGGATACTGAAGAGCGATATCGCCCAGAACTTGGGCTCACCCACACTGCCAACGAGAAACCATTGGGTTGCAGACATGGGTGTCTGAATGGGGCAGAGAAACTCCTATATGAATCTAGGGGTTGCCCAAGAACATTTGGTCAGGTCTGCGGTATGTGGAGGGAACATCATGGCCTAGCACTGAATGACCAACAAGGCTCTACACCCGGAAACTCTGCAACAGAGCCTTAATTCCGACCACTGGTTGTCATCTAATTGGAACTGGCGGGACGCCACAGGGGAGGATGGACCTAACTCACGTTCCCAGGATGGGAGGGGCTCAATATGGTGGAATGGGGAACCCTCAGGGCCTGAGTTGGTCCACCAGGACCGCCACCCACTGTACATACTCGTCATGTTGCTGACTCATACTGTTTGTTACACGGAAAGTAAAATGTTATTAAAAAGAAAAGTACATTTATGCAAAAAAAAGTCTTACATTGGGGCCTGACGCTGGGGAATGCTTTCTTGATAGAGTTGACCAGTTTGACTATTTGGGATTTTAGATTGACAACCAATTATCATGACGCCTTCACATTGAGAAGAGCAGAATCATAGTAGCACATGGAGCCTCTGCAATTCGAAACATGCATAGAAAAACATTAGCAAAAGCCATTAAGATCTACAGAGCTAAAGTACAATCCTCAGCCCTGCATAGAGCTGAAATATCGGGAAGTGAAAATATCTAGGTGCTGACTTCAAGGGAAAATGATGTTGTTGTGTCACTTTTTAATTTGAACCGAAGCGCCCCCTTGTTGCTCCTTTTTATTGATCCTGACCTCAAGAAAACTGAAGACATTAGCGCCTTAAGCTTAAGACCCTCAATACTTTGGGTTAGTCTGTGGACACCAGCCAAGCTTGACTCTTGAAAGGGATAGTTGACTAGTTCAATCTCTAAATAAAGCAGTTACACTGCCTTGGTTTTGCCACGAATAGCACTGGTTTAGTGCTTTGGGTTTAGCAACTATGTGGTATGAGCTCTGCTCTATGAACCAGGCATCTAAAGGTATTTTGAAAGCTTCTTATTGGCACCATGGTGTGTGCTGAATAAGCCTGGGCGGAGTTCGTCGAGTTCCGCTACACGGAACTCCGCGAAGTGTAAAACAACTCCACCGATGTGCGAAGCTCCGCAAGCAGCGGAGTGCATTAAATAAATGCCATTTGCTGTGATTTTCAGTGCCAGGTGCTTGTCTGCACTGTGCAATCATCGCGAACAGCACCATGCACAGCACAAGCGGGCACTGTTTTCTTTCTGCCGCTCGAGTAGATTTTTACTCTTCTGAACGCGAACGGACGGTTTCTCAACGTGAGCCGTCGCGAGCATACGCGACCACTCGCAATGAAAAATCTGACTGCCCGCATTGAGAAATCTCACAGGGGGGTTGATTTTCCACGCCTGTGCTCGCCAACTTGATGTTGACGATTGCGAACAAGGAAAAATCTCGCCGGGAGGTGGATTTTCCTCGCTCGCCAACTTGACGTTGACGTACGCGAGCGAGGAAAAAAACTCCGCTCCATGGAGCGGAGCAGAGTTTTTCGGAACTCCGAGAGCTCCGCGTAATGCAGAGTGTGGAAAACTCTGCAAACTCCGCGAGCGGAGCAGAGTTCACCGCCAAGACTTAGTGCTGAAGTCATCAGTGCATACAGAACGGTAGCCAAACTGATACATTTCTGGAGTTTAACCTACATCCTCGCTTTGAATTGTATTTGCATGAAGTATTACCTAACCAAGCAAAAAACATTCTTTTTGGAGTTTATGTATGGCATTCTGCATAATGATGGTATGGTATGAGCTTCACAAGTAAATGGAAGTCTTGATGAGACTCACAAGTGATGCAGCGTAAAAGATGATCATAAAAATCGATTTAAAAAAGAAAAGATACACAAAGTGAATTGCATACTTTGCACACGTTTAGAAAAATAACAGTAGGCCTAATTTATGAGGCCCATTGCGCCGCCGTAACTCTTTTTGTGACTTTCCGTGGCGCAGGAGCCTGCTCAATATTTACTTGGCAGCACTAAGCCACTTTTTTTGGCTTAATGCTGCCTCGTAAATATGGCTCCATTTTACGCAGTTTTCCGCGTTAAAGGGGCATGCAATGGGTGTTGCTGGGGGCGTTCCCAGCAACATCCATGGCTTTTTGACACTGCCCCAGATTTACGAGAAATCGTAAATCTGAGGCAGTGCCAAAAACTTATGCCTCCCCAGGGAAGGCGAAAGGGAGGCACAACGAGGAGAAATATCTCTATTTATCCTCGTTTTTCCTTTTTCTATGTGTGCTGTGTTCTGCAGCATACATAGAAAGAGGAAATAGCTCTTCTGATTGTTTCTGTGCAGGAAGAAATAATCATCCCCGCAATGCAGGCACCCTTGCACCACGGTGCAAAGGTGCCTGTGTTGGCGCACAGCAGCCTATTGTGCGCCAGTGCAGGGGAAAAGGACAGGAATGTGCCGTATCTGATAGATATGCCGCATTCCTACCCTTTTCTTGTACTGCAGGGCAGCGCAGCAGGAAGGCCTGCGGAGCTGCCCTACGGTAAAACATCATAAATGAGGCCCCTTGAGTTTAAGAATAACTGAAGTGCCAGCACCGTAAAAGTGTGCTTGAATTTGTAGGGGTAGGAAAATTATGAATATGATATGTTTAACATCATTAATAATTGATTTCTTTATGATTCTACGAATGTCAAATTTCAAATTCTATAATGATTATTTCTGATATTAGCTAATATATTCTAACTAAATGATGAAAAAGCAATAAATTCATATGTACATAAGTCTACACACACTTGTGCAAACGTTAATGATGAAATGTAGTCATCTCTTGCTTTCATTGTATTGCACCATAGAAAATGAAAAGTTGGTGCACATCCTTTAGGCAATTTACATTACATAGATGACATTTAAAACATGGAAGCTTTATACAAATATATATTTGAATTTCCTAAAACGATTTTTATCAAAAGATTTTTAAGGCTAGATTGCACAGAAGCACTTTTAAAATTGTGGTAGTTGGTCATATTTAGAGTTGAACATTTCTATTCAATAATCTTTCACAAAGCTATGAAAATGTTATCAATATGATGTGTCTCATTGAACTACGTTATGCAGAAGCTTATTAATGGTTCCATTTATTAATTAAGAAATGTTGGTTATAAATGCTTTACATTGCCTGTTCCCCTAGGCCTGATTGTCTTACAGCTTTGTGGGAAGGATTTTGCCATCCTTCCCATATATGTCGCTTTCTTTGTACTTTCACATCACATTCCTAAGGAAATGGATACTTTTCTTAATATCTCCATGCGGAGAAATGGTGAGAAAGTGAACTAATGCCCTAATATGTTATATTATGTTATGTTAGCATCACTTACTATAGTGCAGCGATTCATCCCCGGAGGAATATGTCAGGGCTTCTGCTGAAGTACAGGACTAGCAAAACTAACTAAAACAGCCATCTTTTAAGAAGTTTTTAAACTTTCACAGCTCTGTACACACGCAAATTGGTATTGCAACGAGTGTAGTGATGGAGCAGAGGAAGAACTGGACTGGAGATTGCACAAAAGTCTGGCTGCATCATTCTGCACCACCTGTAGTTTAGAAAGTAAAGTCTCATTGGCACCAACAAGTAGAGCATTTCAATAGTCGAGACGACTTGTGATAAGGCATGAACTACGTTTTTCCTATAAGTAGAGGGGAGCTAAGGAAATGCTTTTTTCAATAATCACATGGAGAGTTGGAGTCGGGAGTAACACTTTTTGAATAGCCCTTTGTTCACTAAACCTATGTGCCCGGAATGGACAGTCGTTTCTCATGAGCGACCTGTGGAAAAATATGTTGGAGTGCCAATTTTGTACCTTGCGAGTGGAAGATGGTCACATGTCGATTGGATCATAGTGGAGGGACCAGTGATGACAATCCCTAGAACTGGATAAAGTATATTAACATTTTCCTTGAAGGACTGTGGGCTGCTTCTTCTCTTTCCTTATTTCCCTTTGGTGTTGTTGGAGCCGGAGTAGGTGATTTTCCTTTTCAACGGACGTTTGTCTTTAGATGATTAAGACCAAAACAAAACTATTCCCTGATCAGAGCCCCATACCTTGAGGCATAATTGACCCAAAGCCTTTGCCCATGGACTTTCTTTGGCTGACTTTAATCAGACCCTTTGTGGCAATGCTTAGAGAACTTTCCTGAACTGTCCTTTCAGCCCCTGCTGGAAGAAGGAAATCCCTAGTTTAGCTAACCATTTATAGACTGTTCTTTCAATTCTTTGTGGAAATTGGCTTGGTGCACTCTGACTAATTGCATAGTTTTATACTACGTGCTGTGAGACTCATGACAGAATTGCTTAAAGTACTACTTGTTTGCATGGATTTTGGATCTGTAACACAATAACAAATAAACCCTAAATTTTTGAGTCTTTCAATACTTGTGGTTAAATGTTCTTTCCACAGAGACTGTGCCTTTATAAATTAGATTTTTAAATGCATTATAGAGAAAGTTATAGATTATTTTCAGAACATCAGGTTCTTCTTCGATTATTCTGCGTGGCTACAGCCGAGCAATTGGTTTGTAGGATTCTGGTTAGACTTGACTTCTTTAGGAGGTTTGGTTTTCCTGTTGTTATTATCTATCTTTATAGCATGGTCCTGAGGGTGGTGTACTTATGCTTGATCGCTAATTTGTGAGTTGGCTACCATTTACTGGTCCTCATTGGTTGGCTGACAGAGGACACTCTAATTCCTCACCCCTCAATGCGGTGAGCAAGGTCCATCGGAGGACCATGGTGTGTCTTAAAATACATTGAACTGATAAAGATAAATGAGATGACTTTCTAGATTGTGGGCCCAGAACAATTGTGCTGCAACAAAACTGTAACTTGTGCAAAGATAATTCTACGGAAACTATTGAGCATGTTTTAATTTTTTTGCCCGGCCTATCTGAATAAGAGGAGGTATTGGAATTATTTGCCTGCTTTGAGAGTCATGCAAACAGATACATTGACTCCCATAGTGTTTTGCGTAAATCAATTTTTCTTTCAAGTATGGTTCAAAGAAAGCAATCAGGAATTGACTTTTACTGTTTTGATAATCTTGTATTTTGTGTTTTGCTTATGAATAGTTTGCCAGATACTTTGTCAATTATTTTCATCTATTTAAAATTCTTCCGTAATTTATGGTAAATGTCTTTGCACTGCTGTTATACTGTATTTTTTTTAACTGTGTCTTTTATGGGAGTAAGACCCGAAATAAACACATATTGACTGATTCCTTGAATCTTGCAGAGCCGAGTCATATCCCTGGCACCCGGGTATATCTGGTGGACCTGAAGGTCTCCTAGTGCACAAGATTTTCCAGAGCCCTACTTAGACATTTTTATGCATACACAGCATAGGTAAGGGGATCACTGACGCAATATTAAGGTAAAAAAGATAGTTGACAAAAATATGATGTCAAAAATATCATTTACTATCAATATTGTGTTCCTATACTTATAATTGTAAGTACCAAAATATTGGAAAAATAATATCGTTGATACTAATATTGTCTTAAAATATACAAAAATATGGATCTTGTTAATATAAATAAAGTTTAAAGACGTAAATGGTAAATATTTTAATATATACATTTAATGTAATGTAAATTAAATTAATTCCACTAATATTCAATGCTATATACAAATATAAACGTATATAAACACACATGTATATATGCGTTTGTGTTTATATAAACATATAGATTCACACAAAACCCCTCCATGTAGGGAGCCCCCGACCCTGCAGGGCAGCTTCAGCTACAGCAGGAACGGAGCATCCTGCCAACTTGCAATCACAAAAGGAAAACTGCTGAAGCACAGCTTGAAATTCCATGTGCTTTATTTGTCACAGGGTAGCAACAATCTATTCATTCTCTGACGCATTTCGACAAATAGTTTTAACCATAGAGAAGCACTGCAGCTGTTGCTCATGAGCTCACGCTGATCATAGTCCCAGGGTCCTCAATTGCCCAGAATGCAACTCAAACAGATTTCAAGCATTAGTTACGAGTTTAAGTGCAACAATAATAATCTCAGTCCAGTGCTTTATCCATTTGCATTGTAAACTTCAATCATAGTAATAGTTTGTCCATGGCGCTTTTAAAATTGTATATTTTTCGTGCTCAGAGTTGCTCCAATCATTAAATATGGTATACACCTTCATTTCCAGTACGCAAGAGGTGGTCTCAATATCCCTCTTACCTCCCTTGCTCTCCCGTTTTCAATACATTTCCAGGTAAGATCCTTCAGGTAGAGCGGGTCATGCTCCCAAAATCAATTCACACAAAACACCGCTGTGTGGGGAGCTCCTGACCCTGCAGGGCAGTTTCAGCTACTGCAGGAACAGAGCATCCTGCCAACTTGCAATCACAAAACGAAAACACTGCTGAAGCACAGCTAGAAATTCAATGTGCTTTATTTGTCTCAGGGCAGCAACAATCTATTCATTCTCTGACGCATTTCGACAAATAGTCTTAATCATAGAGAAGCACTGCAGCTGTTGCTCATGGGCTCACGCTGATCGTAGTCCCATGGTCCTATATATGTAGTGTAACATAATTAATAAAAATATTTATCTTACATTATATTAAACTTTTAAATATTTTAAATGTATAAATAAGATCAACAGAAATCCTTTCCGAGCACACACAGATTATGAAATGTCAATAATGATCTTGAGATCACAGCTGGTATCTTAGTCCACTTTTAATCCATATACACCAGTTCAGGATCAATGTCCAATCCAAGTCCTTAGTACAGCCAATAATCCATATGATACTATCCACGTGAGAAATGTAAGTTTCTTCACCAATACAGCTTGATACAGCCAACACGTGTTTTGTCGTGTGGTAATTCGTACCCGACTTCTTCTGGGCTGTGACAGTATCGATATTGTAGTTGTTATGTGATGTCCTTCAATAACGTCCTGATAGGTCCGTCATGAGATGTAGAAACGATCTACAATCTGTAACCAGTCATAATTGACCCACAGAGTAAATCCACCCGTATCAATGGTCCGAAATATTAATCGCAGCGACAGTGGATAATGAGAAAAGTAGCGTGTTAAGCCCGGAGAGTATTCCGTGGCATGGAACGGTAGGGAAAGTGTTGGACTTCGGAGGGGTTAAATTTACTAGTCCCACTCCAAACAGGGCAACAGTAGGGAAAGCACTGAATTTTGGAGGGGTAATATGTATTATTCCGACTTCAAACGGTGCAACAGTAGGGAAAGTGTTGTTCTTTGAAGGGGTGAAATGTACTCTTCCCACTCCAGTCTGTGCAAAGGCAGGGTAAGCATTGGGTTTTGGAGGGGTTATATTTAATATTTCCACTCCAAGCAGCACACCAGTAGGAGAAGTGTTGGACTCTGAAAGAGTGAAATTTACTATCCCCACGCCAGTTTTAGGGGTTATTTTTACTATTCCTACTGCAGTTTAAGCAAGAGTAGGGTACTTCACTTCAGACACATTACATATATAAGTAACCCCATGAATGTAGAAAACAAAACTTAAAATCTTAATGTAAACATTATCAATTAACATTAAAAAACATAAAATTATATATATATATATATATATATATATATATATTCACTGAAAAAACCATAGGTTTTAGGGACAGTTATAGTTAGTTGGACATTTCACTCGTACAAAACCATAGAAATTCCCCCGTTATAGTTAGTTCAGCTAACTATAACTCAGCGCCTCCGCAATGCACTGCTGATGACGTCACATATTACATCACTCATGACATGGTCAGTGACATCACTGATGACATCACTGATGACATCTCAAATGACATCACTGATGACATCACTGATGACATCATCCAGTGACTGTGTGTTTCTGTAAAGTTTAAATATGTTTAATATATATAGGGAAAGGCGTATTGAAGAATGAGTGGGTGTATAAGTGTCTGAATGGATGATTTAGTACGTGAGTGACTGACTCTACAAGTGAGTGATTAAATGTATCTTACTGAATGCATGGGTTAGTGACTAAACTGTGTGAATGTCTGTATCCGTCTGTCTGTTGGTTTGTAAGCGGCTGCATGAGCTTTCTGAATAGCTACATGAGTGTCTACATGGGTTATTGATTGATTGTCTGAGTATCTGTATGGGTGCCTGAGTGTTTGTGTGGGTGGGGTGTGTGTGACTCTGTGCATAGATGTGTGAGTTGGTGATTCACTGGGTGCATGGTTTCAAGAGTGCATCTGTGATGGACTGTATGGGTGGGTGAGTGTGTGTATGGGTGTGTTAGTGATTGAATGTATATCTCAGTGGTACATGTGTGAGTAACTACATATGTGAAAGGCAGTATATATGTGTGTTGGAGTATATAAATGGCTATAAGTGAGAGTGTGTGATTGTGAGAGTGGCTGTATGGATGAGTGTGTACTTGTATCAGTGATTGTATAAGAGCGTAAGAATGTGCTAGTATTTGTATGAGTAAGTGAGCTGGTGTGTGTATAACTGTATAGGTGAGTAAATGGGTGTGTGATTAAGTTTTTGCATGACTGACTAGGTGTGTGAGTACCTCTATGGATGAGTGGCGGTGTGTGAGTGTTTATATAGGTGTATGAGTGCATATGATAGTCCTGTACTGAGTGACTAAGTATGAGTGACTGTACGGGTGAGTGAGTGGATGTGTGTGTAGACCTAAGAATCAGTGAGTGGGTATGTAGTTTTTGGTGTTGGAGTGTCTATGGTTTTGAGAATGGCAGTCTGTAATTTAGAGTGGGTGTATCAAAAGTTATATTAGGGTGTGAGAAGATGCATGAAATTATCACATGGATGATGTCATCAGTGATGTCATTTGAGATGTCATCAGTGATGTCATCAGTGATGTCACTGACCATGTCATGAGTGATGTAATATGTGACGTCATCAGCAGTGCATTGCGGGGCGCGAGTTATAGTTAGCTGAACTAACTATAACGGTGGAATTTCTATGGTTTTGTACGAGTGAAATGTCCAACTAACTATAACTGTCCCTAAAACCTATGGTTTTTCAGTGAATTTCAAAGGTTTTTAAATGCTAATTTCTAACTATAACGTGTCTGAAACCTATGGTTTTTCAGTGAATTTCAAAGGTTTTAAATGCTAATTTCTAACTATAACGTGCCTGAAACCTATGATTTTTAAGTGAATTTCAAAGGTTTTTTTAAATGCTAGTTTCTAACTATGCCTACAGAGGTAGGACATGTGAAGAAAGAAGAAAAAACGCACAGAAAGAAGCAAAAGATGTGCAGAAAGAACCAACAGAGGAGCAGAAAGAGGCCTTGTTGCAAAATCATCCTGTGCCCACAACTTTTTCAGACGGGTACTGGTGGTAACTGACTCTGACTAACCAGAACCAGTGCTATGCTAAAAGACACTTAGAATACAGTGAAAACACCTACATACACTAGGGAACACTATGCGTTGGGGTACCCCTGTGATTAGCATGACCTCCTCTGCAAGTCCCTAGTACATAATAGGGCAGGGGATTAAAACTACCTCTTAAAACGCGCTACAGGGCGCGTTTGCACAGTGGTGAAGGGAGGGGGGCCTGAGGTGACATGTGTGCAAACGCACCCCGTGGCGCGTTTTAAGATTGCGAGATTAAGTCCCCTTGAATTCTGAGGTCCCTGGGGCCCAACTAGCCCCCAGGTACCTACAGTTAGGACCACAGAGCTGAGTTGCAGAGGGCGTTCCGAGGCCACGCACCTTTTTCACCTCTCTGCAACGCAACTCTGTTGTGCTTACTGAAGGTACCTGGTGGGCTAGTTGGCCCCCAGGGCCCTCAGGATTCAAAGGAATTAATTCCCCAACTTAAAACGCACCACAGGGCGTGTTTGCGCACATGTCACCTGAGGCCCCGCCCCTCCCTTCACCACTGTGCAAACGCGCCCCGTGGTGCGTTTTAAGTTGGGGGATTAGGTCACCTTGAATCCTGAGGGTCCCTGGGGCCCAACTAGCCCACTAGGTACTTCCAGTAAGCACCACAGGCCTGCGTTGCAACGCCTGTAACAAATTGTGCAGTTGTGTTTAGGTAGTGAAGAGGGTCGTGCTGGGGGTAGTGTTTTAGGGTTTAGGGTAGTGCAGTGGTGTTTGTGTAGTGTAGGAGGTCCTGCTGGGGGTAGATTTAGGGTTTAGGGTAGTGCAGTGGTGTTTGGGTAGTGTAGGGAGTCGTGCTGGGGGAGTGTTTTAGGGTTTAGGGTAGTGCAGTGGTGTTTGGGTAGTGTAGGGGGTCGTGCTGGGGTAGTGTTTTAGGGTTTAGGGTAGTGCAGTGGTGTTTGGGTAGTGTAGGGGGTCGTGCTGGGGGTAGTGTTTTAGGGTTTAGGGTAGTGCAGTGGTGTTTGGGTAGTGTAGGGGTACTGCTGGGGGTAGTTTTTAGGGTTTAGGGTAGTGCAGTGGTGTTTGGGTAGTGTAGTGGTTCGTGCTGGGGGTAGTTTTTAGGGTTTAGGGTAGTGCAGTGGTGTTTGTGTAGTGTAGGAGGTCGTCGTTTAGGGTTTAGGGTAGTGCAGTGGTCTTTGGGTAGTGTAGGGAGTCGTGCGGGGGTAGTGTTTTAGGGTTTAGGGTAGTGTAGGGGTCATGCGGTGGGTAGTGTTTTAGGGATTAGGGTAGTGCATTGGTGTTTGGGTAGTGTAGGGGGTCATGCGGGGGTAGTGTTTTAGGGTTTAGGGCAGTGCAGTGGTGTTTGGGTAGTGTAGGGGGTCGTGCTGGGGGAGTGTTTTATGGTTTAGGGCAGTGCAGTGGTGTTCGGGTAGTGTAGGGGGTCGTGCTGGGGGAGTGTTTTAGGGTTTAGGGCAGTGCAGTGGTGTTCAGGTAGTGTAGGGGGTCGTGCTGGGGGAGTGTTTGAGGTTTAGGGCAGTGCAGACGTGTTCGGGTAGTGTAGGGGGTTGTGCTGGGGTAGTATTTTAGGGTTTAGGGTAGTGCAGTGGTGTTCGGGTAGTGTAGGGGGTCGTGCTGGGGGTAGTGTTCTAGGGTTTAGGGCAGTGCAGTGGTGTTTGGGCAGTGTAGGGGGTAATGCTGGGGGTGGTGTTTTAGGGTTTAGGGCAGTGCAGTGGTGTTCGGGCAGTTTAGGGGGTCGTGCTGGGGGTGGTGTTTCAGGGTTTAGGTCAGTGCAGTGGTGTTCGGGCAGTGTAGGGGGTGGTGTTTCAGGGTTTAGGGCAGTGCAGTGGTGTTTGGGCAGTGTAGGGGGTCGTGCAGGGGTGGTGTTTCAGGGTTTAGGGCAGTGGTGTTCGGGCAGTGTAGGGGGTCGTGCTGGGGTGGTGTTTCAGGGTTTAGGGCAGTGCAGTGGTGTTCGGGCAGTGTAGGGTGTCGTGCTGAGGGGTGGTGTTTCAGGGTTTAGGGCAGTGCAGTGGTGTTCGGGCAGTGTAGGGGGTCGTGCAGGGGCTGGTGTTTCAGGGTTTAGGGTAGTGCAGTGGTGTTTGGGCAGTGTAGGGGGTCGTGCAGGGGTGGTGTTTCAGGGTTTAGGGCAGTACAGTGGTGTTCGGGCAGTGTAGGGGGTCTTGCTGGGGGTGGTGTTTCAGTGTTTAGGGCAGTGCAGTGGTGTTCGAGCAGTGTAGGGGGTCTTGCTGGGGCTGGTGTTTCAGGTTTTAGGGCAGTGCAGTGGTGTTCGGGCAGTGTAGGGGGTCGTGCTGGGGCTGGTGTTTGTGGGGTTAGAGTAGTGCAGAGGTGTTCGGGCAGTGTAGGGGGTCGTGCTGGGGCTGGTGTTTCAGGGTTTAGGGCAGTGCAGTGGTTTTCGGGCAGTGTAGGCGGTCGTGCTGGGGCTGGTGTTTCAGGGTTTAGGGCAGTGGTGTTCGGGCAGTGTACGGGGTTGTGCTGGGGCTGGTGTTTCAGGGTTTAGGGCAGTGCAGTGATGTTCGGACAGTGTAGGGGGTCGTGCTGGGGCTGGTGTTTCATGGTTTAGGGCAGTGCAGTGATGTTCGGGCAGTGTAGGGGGTCGTGCTGGGGGTGGTGTTTCAGGGTTTAGGGCAGTGCAGTGGTGTTCGGGCAGTGTAGGGGGTCATGCTGGGGGTGGTGTTTCAGGGTTTAGGGCAGTGCAGTGGTGTTCGGGCAGTGTAGGGGGTCATGCTGGGGGTGGTGTTTCAGGGTTTAGGGCAGTGCAGTGGTGTTCGGGCAGTGTAGGGGGTCTTGCTGGGGGTGGTGTTTCAGGGTTTAGGGCAGTGGTGTTCGGGCAGGGTAGGGGGTCTTGCTGGGGGTGATGTTTCAGGGTTTAGGGCAGTGCAGTGGTGTTCGGGCAGTGTAGGGGGTCTTGCTGGGGGTAGTGTTTCGGGGTTTAGGGCAGTGCAGTGGTGTTTGTGCAGTGTAGGGGGTCGTGCTGGGGGTGGTGTTTCAGGGTTTAGGGCAGTGCAGTAGTGTTCGGGCAGTGTAGCGGATTGTGCAGGGGTGGTGTTTCAGGGTTTAGGGCAGTGCAGTGGTGTTCGGGCAGTGTAGGGGGTCGTGCTGGGGGTGGTGTTTCAGGGTTTAGGGCAGTGGTGTTCGGGCAGTGTAGGGGTCTTGCTGGGAGTGATGTTTCAGGGTTTAGGGCAGTGCAGTGGTGTTCGGGCAGTGTAGGGGGTCTTGCTGGGGTTGGTGTTTCAGGGTTTAGGGCAGTGCAGTGGTGTTCGTGCAGTGTAGGGGGTCGTGCTGGGGATGGTGTTTCAGGGTTTAGGGCAGTGCAGTAGTGTTCGGGCAGTGTAGGGGGTCGTGCAGGGGTGGTGTTTCAGGGTTTAGGGCAGTGCAGTGGTGTTCGGGCAGTGTAGGGGGTCGTGCTGGGGGTGGTGTTTCAGGGTTTAGGGCAGTGGTGTTCGGGCAGTGTAGGGGGTCATGCTGGGGGTGGTGTTTCAGGGTTTAGGGCAGTGGTGTTCGGGCAGTGTAGGGGTCTTGCTGGGGGTGATGTTTCAGGGTTTAGGGCAGTGCAGTGGTGTTCGGGCAGTGTAGGAGGTCTTGCTGGGGGTAGTGTTTCAGGGTTTAGGGCAGTGCAGTGGTGTTCGGGCAGTGTAGGGGCGTGCTGGGGGTTGTGTTTCAGGGTTTAGGGCAGTGCAGTGGTGTTCGGGCAGTGTAGGGGGTCGTGAAGGGGTGGTGTTTCAGGGTTTAGGGCAGTGCAGTGGTGTTCGGGCAGTGTAGGGGGTCGTGCTAGGGTTGGTGTTTCAGGGTTTAGGGCAGTGCAGTGGTGTTCGGGCAGTGTAGGGGGTTGTGCAGGGGCTGGTGTTTCAGGGTTTAGGGCAGTGCAGTGGTGTTCGGGCAGTGTAGGGGGTCGTGCTGGGGGTAGTGTTTTAGGGTTTAGGGTAGTGCAGTGGTGCTTGTGTAGTGTAGGGGGTCGTGCTGGGGGTAGTGTTTTAGGGTTTAGGGTAGTGCAGTGGTGTTTGTGTAGTGTAGGGGGTCATGTTTTAGGGTAGTGCAGTGGTGTTTGGGTAGTGTAGGGGGTCGTGCTGGGGGTAGTGTTTTAGGATTTAGGTTAGTGCAGTGGTGTTTGTGTAGTGTAGGGGGTCGTGCTGGGGGTAGTGTTTTAGGGTTTAGGGTAGTGCAGTGGTGTTTGTGTAGTGTAGGGGGTCATGTTTTAGGGTAGTGCAGTGGTGTTTGGGTAGTGTAGGGGGTCGTGCTGGGGGTAGTGTTTTAGGATTTAGGTTAGTGCAGTGGTGTTTGTGTAGTGTAGGGGGTAGTGCTGGGGGTAGTGTTTTAGGATTTAGGTTAGTGCAGTGGTGTTGGGGTAGTGTTTTAGGGTTTAGGGTAGTGCAGTGGTGTTTGTGTAGTGTAGGGGGTCATGCTGGGGGTAGTGTTTTAGGGTTTAGGATAGTGCAGTGGTGCTTGTGTAGTATAGGGGTCGTGCTGGGGGTAGTGTTTTAGGGTTTAGGGTAGTGCAGTGGTGTTTTTGTAGTGTAGGGGGTCATGTTTTAAGATGCAACACTCCAATACCTGACCAGTCTGCACTACATAAAACTGCAAAAAAACTAAAAATAAAAAGTGTTTTGCACACTTTTGTCATTGGGCTATATGTGGGCTACATCTGGGTAATATTTGTGCTACATTTGGGCTCTTTTTTCACTGGTGGCCATCTTGGAAGACTTCTTTGTTATGAAGTTTCCTAATTTCCTCATTTACTGCAGTCTCCTCAGTAGGAAATGCTTTCAGTTTTTACTTTGATTCCATCAAGAAGGCAATCAGATGTGTCACACATTTGCCATAAATTCAGAATGTTAGCACTCTAGTTGTTCATTAGATCACTGTAGTAAAGCTACTGCTCACCAAGGAGTTGACTGGAAGTCTACTGCTGGTATTGAAAGTGATTGTTTCAGTCTGCATGTCAGAATTTTCTAGTGAAATAGAAGAGGATTTGAGATCTCACTTAAAACATGCACTAAATTTTCTTTTGCAGCACTAACCATAATTTCTATGGCAAAATGAACCCCCTCATTTTGTTCCTTTTTAAATTAAATGTTTTAAGTGTTATCAGTTTATTCCAATCAAGATGGCTTCAGGTGTGCCATACTTTTGTCATAAGTAAGGCTGTTAGCACTCTAGTTGTTCTTTAGAACACTCTGGGAAGCTGCAGTAGAACACAAAGGCATCAACTGACAGGCTGCTCCTGTTGAAATATAACAGGAAGATATTTGAGATCTCACTTAAAACATGTCCTAATTTTTCTTTCTACAGCACTAACCATAATTTCTATGGCAAAATGAACCCCCTCATTTTGTTCCTTTTTAAATTATATGTTTTAAGTGTTACCAGTTTATTCCAATCAAGATGGCTTCAGGTGTGCCATACTTTTGTCATAAGTAAGGCTGTTAGCACTCTAGATGTTCTTTAGAACACTCTGGGAAGCTGCAGTAGAACACAAAGGAATCAACTGACAGTCTCTGCCCTTGTTGGATGTACATGTTTTACTGAGAATGTCAGACTTCATTCTCACATGACTGAGAAAGATAATGTGAATTTACAGAAAATATGCTCTCATTTTAGCTTCTGGAGCACCTTCCAAAACTGTATGGGACAAGCATGTGAAAATAGTTTTCTCTCAAACATGATTCATGATATCCCAGCAGAAGGTTTTTCACAGGGTAAAATCACCTTAGAACACACCACAATTCCTGAAATTAGTATAGTACCATCAACAAATGAATTCTAATGTAACTAAAGTCTGTTATCACCCTTTATAGTTCTCCTTTTGGTAACCCTCAAAATCTTCGATTCACTACAATGCATTTCAATGGGGTACTATCATTTATATTGGTCCCAAGATGGCTGCCAGCAATTCCAGGATGAAGTGCTGACAGCCAATCAGATCTCACGATGACATGTGTGGTTAGGCTCCGCCCAGATATATATGTGTTTTTACTTTTGATTTTCTCAGCAACTACTGAACGGATTTACACCATTTAACAAAAGGGTTCTTTCTGAACCAAGAACTACCTCTTTGCCAAATTTGGTGTAATTCCGTTCAGCAGTTCAGGCTGTAGCCTTGCATAAAGTTTCCTATGGGAAATTGATTTTTGACTCTTATTTTTTTAATTTCTCCGCAACTACTGAGCGGATTTACACCATTTAACAAAAGGGTTCTTTCTGAACCAAGAACTACCTCTTTGCCAAATTTGGTGTAATTTCGTTCAGCAGTTCGGGCTGTAACCGTGTCTAAAGTTTCCTATGGGAAAATGAATGGGGAAAACACGTTTTGGGACCCCCTTTTTCTCGGCCCCCGCTTGACGAATCACCCCGAAACTTTCAGGGTAGGAGCGGACCGGAGCGGGCCATAAAGTTTGAAAATTTCGCGAAGATTCGTCAACCGACGCAAGAGTTATTTCAAATAGAATGTCGCGGATTTCCTATGGAAAATAGGTCCTAACTATAACTATCTACTGGCGACCGCCAGTAGATAATATATATATATATATATATATATTCACACAAAAAAATAAAGGTTACATGGGCATTATAGTTAGGCCCAGATTTCACTCGTAAAAAAACCAGTGAAATTCAGCCGTTATAGTTACCTGAGCTAACTATAACTTACGCCCCGCAATGCATTGCTTATGGCCTCACCCATTACATCACTGATGACATGGCCAGCGACATTTCAAATGACATCACTGATGACATTTCAACTGACATAACTGATGACATTATCAAGTGTGTGTAAGTGTTTTTAAGAGTTTATGGGTGCTAAACATATATACTAACCTAGATTAGTAAAGTAGTTGTACTAATAATGAATGATACTATCTCTAACATGTGTGATCTGAGTGGGTGTGTGGCTGTCTGTATCTGTGTGTGAGTGGGTGTGTGAATGGCTGTATGGATGTGTGAGTGCATGCATGAGTGACTATGGGTGAGTAAATGGATTTCTGAATAGGTCTGTAGGTGAGTGAGTGGTTGTGTCAGTGGTTGTATGGGTTTGTGAGTGGGTATCTGAGTGGTTGTATGGGTATTTGAGTGAGTGTGTGAATGGTTGCATGGGTGTGTAAGTGGGTGTGTGAGTGGCTGTACGGGGGATATAAGTAGGTATGTGAGTTGCTGTGTGGGTAAGTGAGTGGGTTTGTGAGCGACTATGTTGCTGAGTGAGTGGGTATGTCAGTGGCTGTATGGGTGAGTGAGTGGCTGTGTTAGTAGCTGTATGGGTGGGTGAGCGGGTGTCTGAATGACTGTATGAGTGACTGACTGGGTGTGTAATTGGCTTTATGGGTGAGTGAGTGGCTGTTTCAGTGAGTGTTTGGTTAAGTATGTTGGTGTGTGAATGGTTGCCTTGGAGATTGAGTGTATGTGTGAATGACAATATGGGCGAGTAAGCAGGTATGAGGGTGCTTGTATGGATGTGTGAATGGGTATGTAAGTGGTTGTGTGGGTGTTTGAGTGAGTGTGTGAGTGCTTGTATGGGTGAGTGAGTGGCTGTGTTGAGAGGCAGAATGGGTAAGTGAGTGGGTGTGTGAGTGACTGTGTAGGTAAATAGGTAGGTGTGTGAGTAGCTGTATTGGTGAGTGTGAGGCTATTTGACTGGCTGTACGGGTGATGACTGGTTGCATGAGTGGCTGTATGGGTGAGTTAATGGTTGTGTGAGTGGCTGTATGAGTGAGGGAGTGGGTGTGCGAGTGGCTCTATGGAGGAGTGAATGGGTGTGTGAGTACTGGTATGGGTCTGTGAATGGATATGTGAGGGGTATACAAGAGGTTGTATGGGGTGTGAGTGGTTCTGTGGATGATGTTAACAGTGATGCCATCAGTGATGTCATTTGAGATGTTATCAGTGATATCATCAGTGATGTCACTGACCATGGCACGGGTGATGGCATATGTGAGGTCATAAGCAGTGTGTACACACACTGCTTATGACCTCACATATGCCATCCATCACCCATGCCATGCCATATATATATATTAAAACAACTAAAGACAATGAATCAATTTTCATAATTACTAATTACTATACAATAATGATCAAATAATAAATAATTGTTATCCAATTATTAATTGAGTAACTTCCCACCCTATTCCCCTACAAACCTAACAGCCCACACCTAGAATACTAGAATATGGAAATTTAAAATCAATGAAATGAGTAACTACCAATTGATTACATGTTACTTAGGGGCCCATTACGATGGCGGGCGGAAGCACAACCGCCGTGCTGGCGGATGCAAAAACCACCAGTTACCGCCGGCACGCAGCAGTCCACACGCCCGCACAATTACGATGCGAAAAGTAGGCCAAACACCGCCGGCAAGCCAGCAACACTGTCCGCCATCAAAGTGCGCCCGTACACGTAGCGGCGCAGCCCAACTGACACACACCGTCCGACGAAACACGTCCCGCCCGGCGCATAAATTACGATGCCGCAAACAAACGGCTCCCACGGCTAAGAGACACCGCACGTGAAAGAGAGGCGGTAACACGGACGCAGAGCACGGACAACGAAGAAGCGGCACCCCGGGCATGAATCCAGCACTGCAGGCCCTTCCCATGCTTCTGCTGATGCACCACCAAGGACGCAACGTACCGCGGAGACGCAGGTAGGCACACACACAACAAGTGCACGCAAACAGCGCACACAGTGCAAGGGCGGAAAAAGCGGACAACCCCCACCAGCGCGTGTACACTACACATCCACCATTGCATCCACATATGACACACAGGCCAAATCCCAACATCGCGGAACACATGTGTACACACCACCTGGGACTAGGAACCAACCACCCCGTCACGGCCACAAAGCGCCGATGACGCCGCCACACATGCGCACAACGCAGAGGCCAACCGCAGCGCCATGCATGCGTCGCACACAGACACAGGGACACAACCAAGCAGCACACACATCAGCCCCACCCCGAACGCACATGACACGTGACAGGCCGGCCACAGACATGTCCCCAACGCCCAATTCACGGACAACACCCAACGCCACACAACCGACGCACACATGTCAGTGAAGACACGCAACAGCAGGACACACCCCAGTGTAACAAACATGGCGAAGCACACAGCGGCGGCAACACCAACTAGGAGAAGCAGGGCCCCTTCGGGAAGAGGAACGCCAGTACCACACTGAAAAACCCATACCACCCTGCACATATGAACAAGACACATGAAACGGAACACCAAAGAGACCGGGGACCGACAACAGGTGGCCCAAGAATAACATCCACACACAAGGCCCAACGCAGAGCGGAAAGGCAGGCTGCCGCCCACACAAGCGAGAGCAGACAGCACTGAATGACCTTCCATTCCAACTCCGAAACCACAGCCCCACGACAGAAGCCGGTGAATACAGCCATTGTCCAAGAATAGACCAACACAGGCATGCCGAGGAGACCGACCACACGGCAGATAGCGCATATCACAGAAGCACACAACGGACGGGGAAGAAAGAAGAAAACACTCCCCCATGTCGGCCACATGCAAGTTAATTGGAAGGAGTCACACAGCACTGACCTTGAACTGTCTGAGAAGCATGTGGGAAGAGGGCCCGTGTCCTCCAAACAAGCCAACAGAACACAAGTCCTGTCTCCCTACGACTACACAGAGCTCACAGCAACCCCAGAGCGTGCACATTGCAGACTGCACACACAGCCGGAGCACGCCACCTCAACGAACCGCTGCGAAATGGCAACCGCAACACACCTACCCAACTACGCCGAACAGCTCAAGCTGTACAAAACCAACACGATACATACATTGGGATGCGATCTCCTGTCCCTGCTGAACGTAAGTTACCGACTGACTTACCGCATCACATTGTTCAGCTGCGTCATGCCCGTCTTCTACTGTCGGAGGTGTCCCTACCAGCATCCCGTCGAGATATGCCTCTCCAACCCGGCATGTCTGAAGGCGGACCTGCTACCACTACTCCTCCCTCTGGACGCACACGACAGGGCCTGCTCTGCCTATGGGGGCATGGCGTATGTGGCCAACATCGCACCCGCACTGAAATGGGACCACTGTGCCTCCACACGACGGATCATCGAGAACAGCTACATCGAATGTCACCCAGCATGCCCCATCATGGTCCTCCAAGGGACAACTTACGAACAACACCTTGAGAGCCACCATCCGCTTCATTGGCTGGCAAACATGTACACCACCAATGACATGGAAGCCCTGCTGGACGGCATCGCATACCTGACAACCTGTAAATACGTCGGACCACAACGCAGGTTCCCCGAGTGACCTATGAAGTCCAACCCCGCACCCATGCTCAGCTTCCGCACGGACTGGACAGTCACCACCACAACAGCCATACCAAACGACCGGCAACTGTAACCACACCATCAACGACATCGCCATGACATCGGATATGACCGGGACATGCACACTGTTCCCCATCACATCCAGGAACACCGCATGCATCGTGGGAGGCAGTGGCATGGGCTCTGTGTATCGCACCCACATGGACGGAACTGCACGAACAACCAGGACACGACATGGATCCAGCGCACATGGACACACACACCGCTCAGTGGACATGAATAGGTCGCCTGGAGTCTGTGGGTGCTGCACCCCTCCCACCCCTGCCCCGGGAATCCCATACCAGGACCTTTGCATGGACGACAAGTGCATACAACAACAACACGACCCCAGTGACTGTGACATGTCCAGTAACCACCACAGTGCAACAACAAGTGGCACGCCGCTGCATGCACGCAAGCACATGCCCTGATGTCATCTCACATGCACGCGTGCATGAGGAACAACCGCAGCAAACCTGTCACATGGAACTGAGATGGACTGTGCCCATGATGCCGAGCGGTCTGGTAGGCTACATGTATACCGTCTGTGTCAAAGTCCGCAGCTCCGCAGCTATACGTAAATGTACATTAGCACAGCCTTGGCCAAGCAGATGTAACCCCACACCCTATCCCATTTGTAATCATGCTCAGTATATCCTCAACATGTATTCCGCTGCCAGTAGTGTCCACTATACTGCATCACAGAGGACAGAAGACTCAATATAATGTTTGAAACCAAAACTGTCTCCGCTGACTCATTTCACAAGTACGAATGAGAGAGGATGAGAGTATGTGAAGTACACGGCAGTCGTGACATGACCATGTAGTCCACTGGTATTGGATGTCAACGCAAATGAGTAGCACTACTGTGGAAGACACACATGTGTCGTGTGAAGTCGTATGGACGCAGTGCTCAGGTGGGTGGGTGCGACGGGTAGATGCGCACATGACAAGTTGGAGCACGCCGTGTTGGGAGGGCTCATGAACAGTACACCACCGCTTCCCTGGGCATTGTGAGAGGACACCTGTCGGGGGAGTGAACACGTGTGTGCACAGCAGCCGGGCACACGTACAAAGCGGTACCAGGCGCACCTCAGCCCACCCTCTGTGGACAAGCTGGATCCTGTTGTGCGCCCGCCATGCCCCTTGACAAGGCACACACAGCCCCAGTCGACCAGGTGTAACCCCAACATAGTCAATCCGCACAGGCGATACAGGGCACGGGATGGCAGTGGAGCATGGTGTGTGAGAGGTCTCCTCGCGCTCCTCCTGGTCATATCACGCAGGCAATAGAACCTCAACGTCTAGCATGGCACAAGTCAGATGGAAGTGTAGGGGGACGCACCACAGCACGAGCAGCACTGACGTCACGGGAGGTGGCTCACACCATCCCATCCATTGCCCATCATACCAACCACGCCACATGCCATTGCGACTAAGTGCAAGCGTGTGCGCCACCACCCCGAGCCCTCCCCAGAGAGGCCAAAGAGTGAATGTGTGGGCCATCAGCCACAGACGGACGCGGCCTGGCCGCAAGGGCAGCCACAGCCACTGGGTGTCGCAGGTGGCGGATCCGGAAGGCGAAGACTGTGATGCATAGTCCATGCAGGCCGGGTCTCCATTTGGGGCACCACGCAGGTGGACGGCGTCCCGCCACACATCATACCCTGAGACAGCCCACTCGTGCAACTGGACCCACACATACACTCCTTGCCCTCTCTGGTGCGAGCTTGGGGCTGCCTGTGCAAGCGCTAGCCTCGCAGGTGAGCATGCATATTGGGGGGTGAGGGGAGGACATGAGGGCTGGGGCGAAGATGACTGTATCACTGTCAGTTAGTACAAGGGATGACCCAGATGTGGAAAGGAAGAGACGTGTCCCGTGTGTACTGCAACTAGTCGCCAATCCAACTACCCCCATGTCCGGAATGTAAGCCCGCACCTAGGCCCGCCCATCCGCCACATCGAACATACCACCAGCACGACAACCTTCCCATTCGAAACACTGACTGGGGGTGGCGACCAGTGAACAATCATGTGTAGCCTACCCACGCGTACATGTGGGCCCTCCATGATCCATGTCACCTGCGGCAAAGACATGACATGCGCAATGAGGAAGTGAGGAGAGCTGTCCGCCCCACGCGCAGAAGGTGCATCAGCTCCACAGACCCAGCAGCGAGTCCAGCAGGGGTCACATGTGCAGGGGCAGCTGTGCCTGGTGTGAAGGCACATGCATATAGACAGCACATCGACCAATGTGTAGTCTGCCCACATCCACAGTCCATCATCATGCGGACATAGGAATTGAACACAGGGCAACACATCTTAGTTGGTGCACCCACCGTGACCAACAATGCGCAATCATCGACGTACCCGCCCTGTGCATGGCCCCCACCCAACGGAGGCACATCCAGTGCCACCATCCCACACACACAAGCCTTCCACGGAACATGCTGTGTCCAATGGTCAGTACAGAGTCAGCGCCCATCTGGTGGATCCTGAACAGGAGACACATGCACACACATGCCAGCTCCCACTATGTACGTCTGCCACCTGGCACGTGCAATGTAACCTCTCACCTGTGACGTGTGACTGCAAGCACACAGCCGTCTTGGCATGGGGCTGTCAATGTGGACACCAGTCAATGTTTCGGGAGCTGTGATCCGTACAGTGCTGTACATAGGGTGCAGTGCTGACACCTACTACTGTCTCATATCCCCTCGTGCCACAGGTCCCACTTGTATTGGCCGCTCAGCCCGTGCCCACATCGTCGTCGTCGTGTGCCATACTCATCCAGCCTCGGAAGCAGTTCCATGCTCAGCAGACACTCATGTTGCCGTGGCGTTGCCGCTTGACGAATATGCAGTCAGTCCCCATCAGCACGCCCCGCAAGTCATTGGGGCCTAGATCCCCATGTGCATGCACATGGCAGTGGTATGTCTCACTTGCCATTGCCATTGTTGGGAGACCTGTGTAAGTGTATTGTGGCCGTGCCGTCCCAGCTTGACAGCTGGGCTGTGGCTCATGTGCTTGCTCAGTCATGTCAGTGATGTGTATGCGAAATTGCTATGTGCCGTGTTGCTTTGACATGTGTCCTCTGCCATTTAACCCAGGCGGAGACCGAACATTGACCGCCCATACCAATTGCTGGCGGACATGGACGATACAGAGGTAATCAGGAAGTTTCGGCTGGACAGGCCAACCCTGCATCGACTGTGTGCCATGTTAGAGCCCCATCTCCGTCCCTGCAGGGTGTATCCGACTGCTGTCACCCCCACGGCTAAGGTGATGGCCGCCATGCATTTCTTCGCCACTGGGTCATTCCAGCACACAGTGGGCAGTGGAGGAGGGATGTCCCAGCCCATGTTCAGCAAGGTGCTGAGGGATGTACTGGCAGCCATGATGCTGTACCGGAACAGGTACATCAGATTCCCCAGGGCTCGTGAATTGGCGGCAGTGAAGGGTGCATTCTATGCCCTTGGCAGAATCCCACACGTCGTGGGAGCCATTGACTGCACACATGTTGGCCTTGTTCCACCACAGGCCACTGAGCACCTGTACCGCAACAGGAAGCACACGCACTCCCTGAATGTGCAAGTGGTGTGCCTTGCGGACATGGTGATCACCCACGTGTGTGCCAAGTTTCCAGGCTCGGCACATGACGCACACATAATGCGCAACAGCATCTTGCCACGACTGATGGCCAATCTGCAACAGGATCGTGGCTGTATTGTCGGTGAGTATGTGGAGTGGTGTAGCGTGCTGGTTGTGCGATGCTGTCCCCTGTCCAGTTGGAATAGCAACGGTTCTCTGTGTCCCTCACACCCAGGTGACTCTGCGTATCCGAATGGGGCATGGCTGCTCAGTCCATTGAGGAATCCTCGCACCCCAGCAGACGATCGATACAATGAGGCACATGGGAGGACCAGACGTGTGGTCGAGCGTACCTTTGGCCTCCTCAAGTCCAGGTTCAGGTGCCTGGACCGCACCGAGGTGCACTGGCGTACTCCCCACAGAAGGTGTGCCAGATAGTGGTGGCGTGCTGCATGCTGCACAATCTGGCCATTCGGAAGCAGATCCCCCTCATCGTGGATGACGGAGATCAACCAGGGCCCCAGCCCGCAGACCAGGACAGCTCGAGTGAGGAGGACAGCGGAGAGGAGGAAGCTGGTAATGTGCGGCAGCAGCTCATCGCCCGCTACTTCACTTGACGGTGAGTGTCCATGTACGACGGCTGATGTGGCTGTATCTGTGCAGGTGTGTGTGTGCTGTGTCAGGGTGGCCGTTTTCACTGCGTGCTGTGTGTCAACGCTCCATGGCCAGGGTAGTATGCCACTGTTGGTGGCTGTGGCATTGTGCCCTATTGCTCTGTGCGATGTGTGTACATTGCTTGTAGTTGTTGACATGTACTGTGTGATGGGTGTGTGACACACTCATTGAATGTGCTCCTGTTCTGTCTCCCACCCCTAGGTCCCTACAGGTCCTCCGGATTCCATTGCCATGCCACGCATCAGGTGCCTTTCCGCCCAAGGTGGCCGTTGTATTCCGTACAAATAAAACACAGGGCACAAACAGCAGTTAGTGAAAAAGGTGCATTTATTCCAAACTGTGACATGTGATTGTGTGTAAGGTGATGACAAAAGTGGTGCGTGCAGTGACAATGAGCTGTCGGTCATGGCTGCGTGATGATCAGGGTGTACCCACTGGTTCTATGTCCATAGTCCAACACACACATGCCATCCAGATGGCTGTGTGGAGTGGGATCGTAGAGCAAGTCAATGCAGTGGCTGGTCAAGGAAGGCTGGCGGAAGGCTGGCTGGCTGCCTCACTTGCGACTGGAGCGTGCGAAGTCCTCCCGGGAGATCTGTTTCCTCTTCGGACGGCCCCTTCCATGTTTGGGAGGGGGTGTGTGGTGGCGACCTGCTGGTGGTGGGTGAGGTGTGCTCACTGGCTGTGGACGCAGGGGAAGTGGACACTGCTGCCCGACCCTGCGCCCTAGCAGGTGGTGGCGGAGGTGGTGTTGCTGGCCTTGCCTGTGACCCCACCGCCACCACCAGCTGGCCCATGAGGTCCACGAGTTGGTCCATACGGGACACGAATTGGCCCATATGGGCGTCCATGGACCTCAGCACCCCCAGCACCTCCCGCGTGTCTGTAGCAGACCTGGCCCATTGTCCTTGGGCCTCTTCATAGGCCCCAAGGACTCTGGCCATTTGAGGCAGGGCATGGCTCCCAGGGGAGGCTGGCGTTTCCCTGACCCTGCTCCTCCTACCAGTCCTGCTGCCACCGGCCTGCCCACTAGCCACATTGCACACCACGGTCCTCGCTGTGGCTCCCAGGGTGGATCCAGTCGGCCGGGCCACCACCTGCGCTGGGGCTGGTGCCAGCGAAGACGTGGTGGTGGTGGTGGCGGTGGTGGTCGGTGCGGCGATGGTGGCGGTTGCGGCAGTGGTAGTG
Organism: Calotriton arnoldi; assembly: GCA_963921515.1. Classification (NCBI taxonomy): domain Eukaryota; kingdom Metazoa; phylum Chordata; class Amphibia; order Caudata; family Salamandridae; genus Calotriton; species Calotriton arnoldi. The sequence continues at coordinate 440,619 of CAWUFW010013601.1, forward strand.
GCCACAATGACCGTGGGTGTGGCCGCAACGACAGTGGCAGCAGGGGCTGGGACTGTTCAGCATCCCTGGATGATGGGTTGGTGGGTAGGAGGGGTCCTGGGGAGCGGCTGGGCCCTGCCACGCCAGAAGGGCCTGCTTGGTGGTCCGTGTCCGAAGAGGAGGACAGATCCTCCAGATCCGTGTGTCCTCGTTGGGGGCTTGTGGGCTGGCTGTGCTGGCTGCTGTCTCCATCCCCAGCATCCGGCAGTTCGTCACCTGTGGAGAGAATGAGATTTGTTATTGTGTTGCACCTGGCGAAGTATGTATTTGTCGTCTGACATTGGCAGTTCGTGCAATCTCGTACATGGGTTTCCCGGAGGCGAGTGTGTGGCTGTGGCATCTGTAGTTGTGTGTGCTAGGCAATGGGACTGTGTGCTGTGCACATGTGGCATGGGACGGATTGGCCATGCCGATGGGTGTGTTGCTGTGCCCCTACTCATTGTGACTCTGGTGTATGCGGGCTCCTGGCCCATCCTGGGTCTGGTTTGTACTTTGCATTTGGGGTTCACATGGAACGCTTAGGAACGCATATGGCAACATGGGGGCCATGCCCCAGATTCGCATTTGGGAGGGGATATGCATTTGGGGTTCAAATGGAACGCTTAGGAACGCATATGGCAACATGGGGGCCATGCCCCAGATTCGCATTTGGGAGGGGATATGCATTTGGGGTTCAAATGGAACGCTTAGGAACGCATATGGCAACATGGGGGCCATGCCCCAGATTCGCATTTGGGAGGGATATGCATTTGGGGTTCAAATGGAACGCTTAGGAACGCATATGGCAACATGGGGGCCATGCCCCAGATTCGCATTTGGGAGGGGATATGCATTTGGGGTTCAAATGGAACGCTTAGGAACGCATATGGCAACATGGGGGCCATGCCCCAGATTCGCATTTGGGAGGGGATATGCATTTGGGGTTCAAATGGAGCAGCTTAGGAACGCATATGGCAACATGGGGGCCATGCCCCAGATTCGCATTTGGGAGGGGATATGCTTTTGGGGTACATGCTGTGAGCCATGGGTGCCGAACGTGACATGTGTTGTGGCAGCATGACAGTGCATGGTTTGAGGTGTGTGCATGCTTGACATGGCCTGCATATTTGCTGTCTGTTGTGATTACTGGACATGGCATTGGACGCATCGTTATGAGTGAGTGATAGTTGTGTGCCAGCCAACGTATTGCAGTTGTCCCATCTCCTTGGTGTGCGTGCTGCCCTGTGCCATGTGCATCACTGCAGTGCTCGGGGGGTGTGGCCCATGTTGTGTGTTGTTGCTCACAGTGTGTCGTGCGCTTCATTGACTTCTGGCACATGGTTGGTCATGGGCATGTATCTTAGCGTGACTGCTGTATGTGTGGCAGCTGTGCGGATGACATGCCTTTCATGAGACCGGGGCTGACGGATGGGATGGATGGTATGTTGTATGTGCATGGTGTGTCTGTGAGTTTGATGGGTTCAGTGGTGTTCGTGTGCATTTCTGTTGTTCCGCTCTGTTGCGTCTAGTGTTGTTTGTCTTACATAGGCGTAGTTGTGGGGTGTGTGGTTGACAGGCAGTAGGGGCTACATGGACAGGACTTCAATGGTGTTTCGGTTGTGTGTAATGAGTTGCACAGTGGCTGCCGTGGGGACTATATTCAGTGTGGCTTGTGCATGCAGACGTGGCTCCTTGGGTGTTGCTATGTCTGTGATGGGTCATGTGGGGTGTGAGTCTGTTGTTCATGTCCGTGTGCACATTGTTCACTTGTTCGTGACGGTGGGCGGTGCTGCGTGTTCGTCTGCTACGTGACATGTCCCATGTGTTGGTCGTGTTATGGTCCTCATGCCTCCAGTAATCCAGCCCTGTCCAGTTTCCCACCTGCAAGTTGTTCGTGCGTGCACTGTACTGGATGCCACATGGCTCTAAGCGGGGGGTGCTCCATGTTGCAGGTCTGTGGGGGTGAGGGGGTGTTGTGGGTCGTGGGGGTGGCTGGACACCCACTGACACCGATTGCTGTGGACCGTGATGTCTGCCTTTCGGCTGTCGTTGTGCACTGCGGTGGCTGACACGTGGCTGTGGGGTGTGGGGGATGCTCCTCCTTGCTGTGCTGTGGGACTGGGGCCTGGTGTGTGTTGTACTTGGGCTGTCCACCCTCCCACCCACTGCACTTTGTGTTCCTGCCACTTACCTGTTACTTGTCGGTTAGTGCAGCTGTGGCGGACACATGGGTGTGGTGGGTGCTCGTTGTGGCGCTTCTGGCATATTTGGGGACCTGTTGGTGGTTACGTGGCTGGCTTAGTGTACACATGTCCCCACGCATCTTACAGTTGTTCGGTTTGGGCTGTGTGTGGTAGTGTCTGTTGCATGTGTGTGTGATGTGTTGTGTATTGTGTGCTGGACATGGGGGTGTTTGTCCCTGGGAGCTGTGGCATGGTAGTTGCGCATGTGAGTACATAGCGGTGTGCTGGTATACATTAGTTTGTACTTACCAGCCTCCACTCCCCCTGCTAATCCGGCGAGGATCTCCGGATGGATTACGACTCGCACCTTCTCCTCCCATGCTTTGAAGGTCTTAAGAGCGCGGGATTCCCTCCGCCAGTGACGGCAGCCAGCTCTCTGTTTTTGCCCTCCTTCTTCTTGACCAGGCTCTTTACGTCATTCCAACGTTTGTTAATCTCGACTCTGTTCCTGGGCAGGGTCCCGACTGCATTGACCTGGTCTACGATCCGGTTCCACATTCTGTTTCTGGTGGCTAGTGGTGTGTGCTGGACCATGTTCCCATAGATTTGTGGGTACACCTTGATGATCTCGTCGACCATGACCGTCAGCTCCATGGGCGTGAACTTGGGCATCCTTTGTGGTGCCATGGTGTTTGTGGTGCTGGTGCGGTGTGTGTTGTGTAATGTGCAGGGGGTTTGTGGTGCCGGGGTGTGGTGGTGGTGGTGGTGGTGGTGGTGGTGGTGGTGTTTGGTGGTGGTGGTGGTGGTGGTGGTGGTGGTAGTGATGTGTGCGTTTCTGTGGTGTGCTGCTGTCCTTGCTGTGTCACTGTGTCCTCTCCTCTCCTCTCTGGTTTGCAATGTAGCAAGGGGTTGTGGTCTGTGGGAGTGCTGCTTTTGTACTCACCTATGTGGGTGTGTCCTCATGGTCTGTTGTTTTCAGGTGTGTTGTGTCTGGGGTTCTGGCCTTTGTATTTTTTGTTTGTCCGGGGGGTGTTTTCGGGATGTGTACTGTGCTTGTGTATTTGTGCGTGCCTTGCTGTGTGGACTTGTTGGCCATGTTGTGTGCTATTGGTTTTGTGTGCGGATGGTTTCTGTGCAGGTACGTTGGCGCCATGGCTTCTGCCGTGTCGATTCTCATCGGCGTTGTTTGCGCTGGCGGGCGGTATATTTGTGGTTTTTCCGCGCTCATGGCGGTGCGATCGTAATTTCACGTGCGGTGTGTCGGCCGTGTGGGCGGGCGGTTTTGTGTTGTCGTGCGTGTTTCCTTCCGTGGCGGGCGGTTTGACTCCGACTCGGACGATGGCGGGCGGTATTTTGTGTGATTTTTCCGCCGATGGCGGTTTTCGGTTTGTGTAATCGTAATGGCGTGGTCGGTGTTCAGGCGGTGTGTGCGGGCGGATTTTTGCCGCTTCCATGCCTGGCGGATTTATTTACGCCGGGTATCGTAATGGGCCCCTTAGTTTTTACTCAGATAACTTCTCACCCTACACCCAACATAGCAGCCCACAACTATAATATAATTAAAATAAGTGAGTATTCCATAAAATGCAATTAAATCATTAATTTACAAACAATAATTCATTAATAGTTGATTAATTATTACCTAGCTACCCACACTCTACCCCTAAAAACCTTGCATCCCACGACTAAAAATATAATTAAATTAAATAAGTATTCTATACTCTACATAATGAAAGTTCAATTAAATAATTAATTTACACATAATAATTAATTATTACTTAGTTAACTTACCACCCTCTTCCCCTACAAACCTAGCATCCTGTAACTAAAATAGAAGTAAAATAAATAAGTGTTCATGAATGACATAATAAAAAATCAATTCAGTACCTATTTAATAAATAATAATTAACTGTAATTAATTATTGCATAATTAACTTCCCATTCTATATCCCTACAAACCAAACAGCCTGCAAATAACATATAACAAAAATAAATCAGTATTACATAATTTGCATAATAAATATTAATCATATAAATAACATTTATTAAATAATTCATATTAACTACCTGCTACGCCACTATATATATACAATTTATAATTGTACAAACAATTCTAAATCACTTAAAATCACATGCTATATTTAAAACAAAATAATAACATTTATATAAACAACAGTAACGCATACAATTAATATACCAACAAAAACACATTAAAATAGTTAAAAACAACATTTCTAACCATTATATTACTGAAAATGATAATAAAACATCAGTATTATTTAAAACGATATTACTTACCTGAAAAAATGATATTCTTGTCAACGATTTTCTTGCATCACAATATTTATGTATCATAATTTTTTATTTCTGTCTCCCGATATTTAGAACTCAATATTTTGTCCAAACACTGTGTAATGACCACCCTAAAGACGTGGAGCGAGCCCCCATTTTCATAAACATGTGATGCAACCCACATTATCACTACCCTCATATCCTCCTCCCTTTCTTATATGTCCACATCTCAAAAACATGTTCAATTTACCTGCAATCCAGGCCACATTAAATTGATTGCACCAAACTTTATGCTGTCCATCATCTCTTGGGCATTTGCATCTAAACATGTATAACATGAAATGCGTAGCAGCTGTATCTAGATAGGCAAACAATAATGGCAACAATATGTTCACAGCAACATCAACAGGAATATACATGCAGGATGCATACAATGTAGATATGGACAATGGTAAGTATGTCTAAAATTAAATGCATCAAATATATGCCAAGTCATTAAGGTAAGAGGACCTGAATTTTGGGATGCTCATGGAAAGTGGGTATCCCTACTGTGTACCACCCTTCCAAAGATGTCTGCTGTAAGAGCTTGTGCATCTATGAGTAGGCACATGTTCATCATCAAAGGAGGATGATTTCTCTTCCTTCTTCTCTTTTGAACTACTGTGGTACTCAATACCTACCTTGCAGTTGAGGATATTTTGTTCCTCCCTTGGCCCTGCTGTTTATCAACTGTGTCACTGTTGTCTGCTGTGGAGGATGAGAGAGAAAGCAATAGATTGAGAGAGAGAGAGAGAGAAAGAAAGAGAGTGAGCAAGATTTTAGGCTATCAGTTCAATTATGTATAACATCTGGTGGTACGAATTATATACTTGCAAATGTTGTCATAGATGACACTCTTGATATTGGCTGTGTTATAGTGATGATAACTGTGAGAAAGTTCGCTATTAATTGGGATACATGGTAGTCCACCACAAGTAATAAGGTCGCTATCTGTTAGATCAAGTTAAAGGTTACAGTATTTTAAACCTGAGCTCAACCCCTGGTATCTATGGCATAGTGCCATCAGACTTAACATGATAAAATATGTAAAACATTTTAACGTACAAAAACAGTTATGAAGTTGAAAAACAACATATTAAAAATCCCACTCCAATTTATAGAGAATAAAAAACAAAATTACAACAAAACGAAAACAAAGTAGTGCTAAAAATTTCCAAGCATGAATGGTTGTCAACGGTCACTGAAGACAAGGGCCTGGTGAAATTTCAGGCTGAGTGCGACTGAGCAGGGTTGGATACACCAACCAGGTTTGACCTGGTCAGAGTTTTTACCTTGACACTTAAGACTTTTTTACTGGAAGTCAAAATCATTCAGTGAAACAAGGCAGCAGGTTGTATCATAAGAGGGCTACATGACATCAGATAGGCAATGGACAAGGTCATGATTAAGTCTTTGGTGGAGAAAGCTTCAAGTGTGAGAAATTAAAATTTCAAACTCAGATGATATTTTAGTGCCTTTGCCCAGTCAGAATTTTTACCTTTGGTCATGGTCTCTTTTTTAGAGCTCGGATTCCTCCAGCAGTGCAAGGCTGTGGGGTGTAGACAAGGAGAACTCCACAAGACCAAATACCTTCTCGCTGAGGTCCCTCTGAATTGGATTTGCTGCTGCAGAGAAGCTCCAAGTTGGCAAAACCTGAATCTTCAACCCAACAACAATGCACCTAGGGCGGGTTGGCTTGGCAGGTTGGTCCCGGTTCTCCGGAGGTCTGAAATCCAAAAATGTCTATGTTTACAGGGATGTTAGGAGAAGTACACTTTGATACAGCCAGGGGTTCTAAGACCTGAGGGACAGCATGCATGTGTCAAGACACACACCAGCAGAGGCCACCACCAGGGTCCAGGCCTGATTCAGTTGGTGCTGGTCAGCTGGGCGTCTCATGGAAAAGGCCTCTTGAAGCTTTCTGTGACCTTGTAGATTACATAGGAGGTCAGACAACTGACTATTAGATCCACTTTTTTGTCCTGGTATACATAGGTGAAGGTTCAGCCCTCAAATCTCTTCACAGGTCTCAAACAGCAGGTGCAGTTCTTTTTCTGTCTTGCCACAGGTCCAGAGTGTTGTGAGGAGGCAGCCAGGGGATGCCACATTTTAGCCTGGCACGAGCTTGTGGGTGGAGGTGACTCCTGGCTCCTCCTTAACCAAAAGTGAAAAGTTGCCTGGGATAACCATACTCATGTGTGCAGAGGCTCCTGTGTATCCAACTGCAAACAATCGCACAGTGCCCCTCTCTACCTAAACCCAAAATAGTAACATTTTTCTCTCCTTGTGCAAAACCTGTGCGCCCACCTCAGAGTTGTGACCAGGGCAATGAGCAACCCCTCCTCAACGGTCATTTCAAAACAATTCTGGAGGCCACTCTCACCCCCACTGGGATTGGAATCTGTCACACTGGGGGAACAACACAGGGGCCTGTGCACATGTAATCTGATATCTGCCTGTGATAGACCCCATTGAAGATAATAAAGTTCTGGGGCACTGCCCAAATGGTCACTCTGCCAGAGGAACTAAAACACCTCTCTACACCTAGGCCTTTGTCTCTGCTCTGAGAGCAGTTTTGATATTTCATTCAGGGCTTCAGTACTCAGAGGGTTGAGGCTAGAGGCTAATGCAAATTATCCTATTGGGACTTTAGGCAGGGAAAACATAACTTTCTAAAAGTACCTTTTCTTTAATGTTTATTAGAAAGACGACTTAATCAGTGATTTGTACTTTTAATAATTACAAAGAGTCCAAGAATGATATTTTTAGCGGTTTTCTAACCGCAGATGGCATTATTAAATGCAATAGTGCATTCTGGAAACAGCCATCCTTTCTTCAGAGAAAATAAATTTAGGTGCTAGTCACTGTAAGAACATATTATCTTTATATTTCTACATGCTCTACTTAAAAATACCATGTATATTGCCTTGTGGGCAACAAGGCCTATATGTGTTGACTTGCAAATATTTGAAAGGAAGGTTTCTCCTGTCTAAATGGGTTTCTTTTGAAAGGTCAGGCTGCAAGTTTAAACTACAGCTGCCAGACTTCTGTGACAGGCCTGGTCTCATGTTTACCTAGTCACACCTGTTCACACTAGTAGATGGCACAGAAGTGCTCTAGTCCGTAGGTGACATTTAATTTTCCACGCGATACGTGTACTTTGGACACAATATACTATGAACTTATAGAAAAGTTAAATGCACAATTAGATGTTAGCCCATCCAAAATGTTTTTAGGGGTTGGAGCACATGCACTGGGGCCTGGTTCGCAGTGTCTCAGTGCACAGAGCCATAAAACCAGCAGCATTAGTCCACGTAAAAAGAGGCAGTTTCTCACACTAACTATACCTACATCAAGCTGGAAAATGCACATCTGCATTGTTTTGAGTGTCATGGAGTTTGATAATAAGCCAAGGGAAGCCTAGATAAATATTGTCCTAATGCACCATCAACTGTCATTTGCAAACTCAGAAAACTAACCCTAAATGCCCTAGATTACAATGGCTTCACTTATCCAAGCCATGTGTCATGTGTCTGTGATGTAATTTGAATTTAACTAAACCTATGTATATGCATCCTATGATAGTAGTAATGTCAGTGGAAGTTAGTTTAATGTATATCTGTATATAAGGCCTCATATACAGGAACAACATTACAAAACTCAAAATAAGATCAGCTAGTGCATACAAGCTGGCAATGTTTCACTGCTGATCATTTCTTCATGTTTTGATGTTTGTGAAGAGGCAAGACTTTGAACCTGAATGAAAAGTTTTACAAAATACTATATATACGTTCAGAAGTTGGCAATTTAGACTCTATTTGTACTCTTAAGGCCCAATTCCGATCTCGTAAGGAAGGCCTCCAAACGGGATTTGTAAAGAGCTAATCCGATTCGGAGCCTATCTTTCCGCCCGAATCGTCCCCTGTTCCGAAAGACCAAGTACGATGCGAGTATCCTGTACGCGCCGTGCGAATCGTTTATGAACCTGAACCTGTCCGTCCGACACGTTCATAGCCGAATCGTGCCGCGCAATGGAGCCGTTTTCCGACCGAGCGAGTACGATGCACGAATTGGACAGCTGTATCGACTCGGTCTCATCGAGACGAAACAGCTGTTGTATTCAGACTTCGGGGGGCCATAGCAGGCCGCCCTTTACCCGGAGCCCTCCGATTCGGTCATGGGGGGGTGCGCATGGGTGCCCACGATCCAAGCATGCACAGTGTGGTGGGCAACATGGGGTGCTCGCTTTTCCCTGCCCACCCCTTTTGTGCCTGTGTACGCGTCTGTACACAGGCTCCCATAGAGTTCAATGGGAGTACGAGCAAACCGAGTCCCTAAGCATACGGCAGCATCGTACTCGCTCATTCGGACTCCAGGAGCACGTCTCGCTTGGAAAGCCCTCCAGCTCCGAGTCGTATGGAGGGCTTTTCTAGCGAGATCCGAATCAGGCCCTTAATCTGATAAGAATTGTGTAGAAGGTTTCCAAATATTGTTTACAAGGAGAGTATCTTTTCAAAGTGAAAAATATTGTTTTCCCATTTTCACATTAGTTAAACAAGCCTTGACAAGCCATTTGGGTGAAGTACTGTCCAAATGGCAACCATAAAATGCATAATGAGGACAAACTTATACTTCACAATGGGAGGACATGTACTCACCATAGTGCTGCTGTTCAGGGGCTTCTGTTTAGCCATGAATGTTCGGCCAGGCCTTTGTATGACACTTCCTAGAAAACGGACAAACCAGAGATGATGCTTTATGTATCACCAATTGTGGTGGAGATTCTCCAAGCGCTTCTTCAATTCCCAGGCTCTTCTTATGATAATCTCATCGCTGTGCAGTGCCTGGCAATGTCTTTCTGCTTCTGCTGTGGGCTAACTAGGCGTCGGTCCTCCATTGTAGCTGAGGGTAGGTGTTAAGGATCCCGTGCTTGAGCTTTACTACCTCTGTCACAAATCTGGCAGCCCAGATGAGACAATAGTGCAACAGCCACAGTTCTTGTCAGGTTGAACAAAAAAGTCACTAAATTCACCCATGCTCAACCCTGATAGCTTGGCACAAAAACAGTCAGGCTTTACTTTGAGGCAATGTGTAATGTATTTATGCAGCATTCAAACAACAATGAAGTGAAAACACAAGAAAACACAACATAAAGAAATCACACACTAATTTCAAAAATAGAGTAAAATGTAATAAATTATTTGACACCAAAAATCTGATCAGTAGAAAAAAAAATATGAAATTTTAAAGTCTTATGTGCCATCTGGCACCAAAAAGGTCAAACCGCCAGCTGTGGACATCTAGGGAGTGTGGTTTGGATGCAAGACGTGGATTGAGCTCAGCTTACCTTTGGACATAGAAGGAATATCAAAGAAAAGTGTCTGAGAAGGTAAAGTTTAGTGGGGCAAGACTGCCAGCTGTGTCTGAGAATGAGACGTCATCGTTTGGGAGCCACTGAATGAAATTGTGGTGAAGATTTCTTTATTTGGAATTAATCTCTTGTTTGAAAATCAAAGATCTCCAGCGGGATGACGCTGAAGGCTGTATCTGACAAGTGCTCCAGGAGGCTGGATACTGTTCCAGAGAGGAGCTGCTGAGCAGGATTTGTGACTGCAGAGAAGATCGTATCAGGAGTTACCGTGAAGTCAGGCCAACCGGCAATGCACCTTGAACGAGCAGGTAGGTCCCAGTCTCCTCTCGGTTCTAGAAGCCCTTTTTTTCAGAAATTTTTTGTATGTCCAAAGTTCTGGATATTAGCTAATTAGCTACTCTTAGTACCACATCCAAGGGTCCAGAAAAGGGGGGGTTTGAGGTGGAACCACTTGCAGTGTCAGGGCACTTTGAAAGATGTTGGAGCTTTTTGTATCCCTGTGGCTTTGAACAGGAGGCCAGCAAACTATATGAAGGATTCACCAAACATAGTAGATGAATATCCAAGTTTATTTTGTCCATTAGGTTACCTCCAGCTTACAACTTTCCAATCCACTCCTGCCTCAATCCACCAGAGAAAACATTTTCCACCACATTCTAAATTCTATATTACATATTCAAAGTTCTACCAGCTCTACGCATCTCCCCCTTATACATACAAATCACAATTGTCACCAAGAAGAAAAGAGAGAGTTTATGCTTTTACAACCTAAATGCAATACTAAATGAATATCTCTAAGAACATATGTACACAAGTAACATACTTATAAGACATCATAATGACATGTAAGGATGCATGCACTTAGTAAATTGTTCATAGCTCGCAAATGCAAGTGCACTAGAATTTATACAAAACAGTTAGTATTATCATTCTTCATCATCACCCATGTCTCTTTTTAGACACTTGCACACACTCCTCAAATTCCACACAGATCTATCCTCCAGAAGCACTACCCTGCGTTTTACCTCTTTCCCCTTGACCAGTTCAACCTTCTATATGTCCACTCTTGACACCTTTCTTAGTGTCATAATATTTATTCAATTTTTGTTGTCTCTCTGTCACACTCTCTTTTAAAGCATTGCAGTCAACCCACACACAGCTTTACATGCTGGAATTCCCTTCCTCCCTGGTTTCCTTCATTTAAGGGAAATGAAAGGTGATACTCCTGTCTTCCTTATCTCCTCTTTCCATGTTAACCCATTGGCCAAGGACAGTTGGATATTCCCCATAATTAGATGATTAACTCACTCAACTAGTCCATTGACCTGAGGTCTGAATAACGCCACCTTCTCATGTTTGACACTCACCTTTTCCAAAAACTCTGTCATAGTTTTAGAAATAAACTGTACTCCGTTATCTGAAACTAATGTCTTGGGAAAGCTCTCATCCATGAACATGCCCTCAATAAATCTAATAACATTTTCCGTATCAATGCGATCAGTAGATTTGGTCACAAACCATTTTGTGTGGTAATCAATCAGAACAAACATATATGTTCTGTCTCTCGTGCCCAGTATGCCTACAGGACCCCAAAAAATCAATGGCCAACCTTTCTCAAGGTCTATTAGGTAACTCCCCACAACCCAGTGGTGGCTGTCTCACAACTTGGGGGCCTATTAGGATGGCGGGCGGACTTTCGTCCGCCCGCCACCCTAGCGGTGCTGGGACCGGCCGCCAGTGGTGCGGCGGTCCTGCACCAGCGATTAGGATGCCACCGCCACCGCCCGCCACAATGCTGGGAATGCACTGTGTGCATTGTCATGCACAAGGTGACAGGCAACGCGCGGTGCCTGCCACCTTGTCCATGACAATGTAGGGGGGTACCATAGGTACCCCCCATGTGCACCCCCTACCCCCCAATACCCTGCGGGTCCGCAACGGGCCCCCAACAGAAAACTCTGCATGCCTTTTTGTGGCAGCATCGCCGCCACGGAAAGGCTGCTTCCCGCACCCATGCTAATATGGATGGCGGGGTCTAGCAGACACCGCCACCATATGTAGCCCCTTTTCCGCCCGGTTGACTGGTCGACCGGCGGAAAACCGGCGGATGGTCTCTCCGTCCGCCAGGGTCCCCCCGCCATACTAATATGGCGGGGGGAAAATGGGTGGCGGGCAGAGGGAAATGTAGGGCGGATCGCCACCGCCATGCGGGCGGTGGCGATCCGCCCTACATCGTAATGACCCCCTTGGTTTTTTGCTGTTGGCGCACCATAGCATACTTTTAATGGCATCATCCACTTTGGGCCACGAAAAAGATTGGCGCACTTGCATCTTAGTCATATTGTGCCCCGGATGTCCTTCAGGCCCTATTAGGATTATTTTCCTCCTGGATTTCTCTGGTGGAATAATCTGGGTCCTCCGCAACAATTTCCCTTCATGTATACTTATTTCATCCTTCACATTATGGCAAGCATTCAACCCCACACCACTAGTTGTCTCATTTTCCCAACCTGCAATCACACACTTTTTAATTCCTTCAATTGTGCATCCTATTCCATTGCTGCATTCCATTCCTCTTTGTCCCAACTGAAGATGACATTCTTTTTCATTAACAATCTCAAAGGTTCAACTTTCTCTGTAAAATTGGCTGCAAACATGGAAAAGTATTCTGCCAGACCTAAAAATGATTTAAGCTGATCGTTGCATACTGGCTTAAGTGCTTCACGTACCGCCAACACTATACTTTTTTTTGGTTGAATGTTTACTTTGGAAATCTCATGTCCCAAATATGCTACTCGGCTTTTTCTTAATTGACATTTCTCCTTCTTTATCGCTAAACCACGTTTTCACAATCGTTCCATCACTTATTCCATCAATTCATCATGTCCTTTTCTAGACTTCCCACTGGTGCAGAGACAGAGGGGTCGATTCCGATCTCGGTCGGAGGCGCACCCAATACCATTCGGTCGGGAAAAAAGCCATGCGAAAGCCAGTTTCCCGACCGATCCGTACAGCACACCGAACGAGCAAGTACGATGCGCACAACAGCAAAAATTCCGGCCGAGCCGTACTCACCCAAACCAGGTCCTGTTGTCCGACCGAGGCGAATCCGGAAACGCCGAATCGAGTCGCACGGAAGGGAAAATGCAGCCCCGTCCGGCCGGACAAGTACGATGCGCTTCCCGTACGCGCCGAACCCGTCGCTACGCACGGCACGTCAAAGCATCCGGGAGAGGCGCACATAAGCTCTGAATCGCGCCACAACACGATCCACGGCTACGAGACGAACACGGCACCGACGAGGACGACGCGAAGCGACGAGGACGAAGCGAAGCGACGAGGACGACGCGAAGCAACGAGAAGGACGAACGACACGAACCAACCATGAATCCCTTCGTCCCGATCATACCAATATTCTACATCTACTACCGGAACAGGCACGGACGCGTACGGCGCAGAAGGTAAGTCAGACACCAACCACAAAACACATACAACACGTACACGACACATCACACACATACACTGGGAATCTGAATATACTTACACCAGCAACAGCAGCACCATAGGGGCGGGATGCCCATCACCAATGCCACATATGCACACAGGGGCCTGAATGCGCGCCACCACCCCAACCCAGGGGGGCTGGATGCCTACCACTACTACCACCCTTAGCCAGTGGGGCAGGATGCCTACCACTACTACCACCCTTAGCCAGGGGGCAGGATGCCTACCACTACTACCACCCTTAGCCAGGGGGCAGGATGCCTACCACTACTACCACCCTTAGCCAGGGGGCAGGATGCCCACCACTACTACCACCCTTAGCCAGGGGGCAGGATGCCCACCACTACTACCACCCTCACCCAGGGGGGCAGGATGCCTACCACTACTACCACCCTTAGCCAGGGGGCAGGATGCCCACCACTACTACCACCCTTAGCCAGGGGGCAGGATGCCCACCACTACTACCACCCTCACCCAGGGGGGCAGGATGCCTACCACTACTACCACCCTTAGCCAGGGGGCAGGATGCCTACCACTACTACCACCCTTAGCCAGGGGGCAGGATGCCTACCACTACTACCACCCTTAGCCAGGGGGCAGGATGCCCACCACTACTACCACCCTTAGCCAGGGGGCAGGATGCCCACCACTACTACCACCCTCACCCATGGGGGGCAGGATGCCTACCACTACTACCACCCTTAGCCAGGGGGCAGGATGCCCACCACTACTACCACCCTTAGCCAGGGGGCAGGATGCCCACCACTACTACCACCCTTAGCCAGGGGGCAGGATGCCCACCACTACTACCACCCTCACCCAGGGGGCAGGATGCCTACCACTACTACCACCCTTAGCCAGGGGGCAGGATGCCCACCACTACTACCACCCTTAGCCAGGGGGCAGGATGCCCACCACTACTACCACCCTCACCCAGGGGGGCAGGATGCCTACCACTACTACCACCCTTAGCCAGGGGGCAGGATGCCTACCACTACTACCACCCTTAGCCAGGGGGCAGGATGCCTACCACTACTACCACCCTTAGCCAGGGGGCAGGATGCCCACCACTACTACCACCCTTAGCCAGGGGGCAGGATGCCCACCACTACTACCACCCTCACCCACGGGGGGCAGGATGCCTACCACTACTACCACCCTTAGCCAGGGGGCAGGATGCCCACCACTACTACCACCCTTAGCCAGGGGGCAGGATGCCCACCACTACTACCACCCTCACCCAGGGGGGCAGGATGCCTACCACTACTACCACCCTTAGCCAGGGGGGCAGGATGCCTACCACTACTACCACCCTTAGCCAGGGGGGCAGGATGCCTACCACTACTACCACCCTTAGCCAGGGGGGCAGGATGCCTACCACTACTACCACCCCCACTCATAGGATGGACAATGCATGACACAACCAGCACACCACAACCTAGGGAATGCAAGATAAAGACATCCCCCCACCACCATGACAAGCGTGTGTAGGCTGTGTCAAATGCCTACAACACCGAACATGACTTTGAACATACAATGTGACCCCCTAGCACATGTGCCACACATATATGTGTGTGGCACCCACAATGCAAGCAGCCCATGACCATTGTGGCAATGGGGCCTAAACCCCCATCATCACAGTGACCAAAAGGTAAGTGTGGGGTCCATAGCTGAAGCACATTTTGACCATTGTGGCAATGGGGTCTAAACCCCCATCATCACAGTGACCAAAAGGCAAGTGTGGGGTCCATAGCTGAAGCACATTTTGACCATTGTGGCAATGGGGTCTAAACCCCCATCATCACAGTGACCAAAAGGCAAGTGTGGGGTCCATAGCTGAAGCACATTTTGACCATTGTGGCAATGGGGTCTAAACCCCCATCATCACAGTGACCAAAAGGCAAGTGTGGGGTCCATAGCTGAAGCACATTTTGACCATTGTGGCAATGGGGTCTAAACCCCCATCATCACAGTGACCAAAAGGCAAGTGTGGGGTCCATAGCTGAAGCACATTTTGACCATTGTGGCAATGGGGTCTAAACCCCATCATCACAGTGACCAAAAGGCAAGTGTGGGGTCCATAGCTGAAGCACATTTTGACCATTGTGGCAATGGGGTCTACACCCTCATCATCACAGTGACCAAAAGGTAATTGTTGACAAAGAAAGAGCTGCAACTGCCAAACTGCATGGATCATTCCTGGTCACAGAACCAAAAACTCATCTGTGGCAAAGTAGTGTATGTGTCCCATTGCAACATAAATTGGGGGAGCCAAATACTGCAGTGCAAATGAAACATTCCTTTGGCCATGTGCAGACAAACAACACCCATGGGGGCTGAGACCGTCAACAGTCATCAATGACACAATGACAGAAGTGACCATCAGAATGCAGAACCACATATTTGCACCAATGGGCACACAAATGCAGATACCCTGTGGAGACAGCAGATGTGAGGTGAACAGATACCATACCATGGCAGCAATGGGACACACAAACCATGATCACTGTGCTGACCGATGACCTAGGAGTCCCAGGGACAGCAGGGGAAACACACCAAACAACATACAGCCAATGGCACACCCAAGATATGCCAATGCAGTGGTGCAGATGCACAAACACAAACAGGCAGACCAACACTGTCATCATACACAGCAGGTGAGGGGTGGGGGTGCCAGTGTCCCCAGGCAACAACACAACACATGAGGAGAGCTGAATACCAATCATACAGATGTGCATACACTGCCACACTAAGGTAACTCATGGATCCAAATCCCCTATGTGGGCAAGCAGGCATTGACAGGTGAGAGGGAGCACAAAACACACATGTCACACAGGCACGTAGGAACAACAACTGACACAGCAAGTCACAGACACACCACAGCACCACCCCCAGGGCCCCCACAATGTGGTGACCCTGGGCTGAATAAAAATACCACTGTGATGACAAAGCTAAATGTCGTTCACACTGTGAACCACAGTCAGGTGTCCTGAGCAACAAACTACCATCACACCTACACAAGCACAAATCAATCAGCATGGCCAGTAAGCCAAGGCCAACATGGAGGCAGGGGACTAGCCGGGCAACAACTCTCATCTGCACACACTCAAGACCACACCCTCGACCTCCAACAATGTGCAGCAGTGAAGTACACATGCACTGGTGACATTGCACATGCACCCATGACTATTCCAGGGTGGTGGGTGGGAACCAAGGTGTAGAAACACATCACACATGGACACTCAACAAGACTCCTGAATGTCTGACACACTGCACACTACGCTGTACATGGACATGACGGCAATACCACACCGACCAATGGGATCCCAGCCACAGTCACACACCAATGAAGAAGCCAAGGTCACCCACAAAGAACACACATAGACAACAACCAACATTGCAGCCCGGACCCTAAGGAGTGCCAGCAGTCACACACACAACGTGTCACAATCACTGAAAGATAACACAAACTGGAAATCACATGACAGGGGCAAACAACAAGTGCCAAAGGGAAACCTGACTGTGACCCATCTGCGTCTGCACACAAACTCTGCCCTGACAGCAAACACACCTATGGGTGACACCCTGATGACCAGTAATGTGCCATGCACCCACATCACAGAGAACACAGGGAGAAGACTTTGGGGGAACATAGCTCAAGTCAGCAAGCATCACAAACAGGTACAACACTAGGGATCACAGCATGCGCAGATGAATGGAAGTGAACACACAGACATGCACATACAACACACACCTTGGGCGCAGGCAATGTCACACGTGTACACACTGCCATGAGGGGACTCCACTCCTGTGTGAGGAAAGCTGTGCCATATGTTGCCTCAGTAGGGCCCCATCATGTCAGCTGAGCACTTGGTCACACAATCAACAATTAGCACCAAATGAGGGCTCCCATCACATCAGCCTGGTCATGGATGTGCCAACGGAATCATCAGCACAGATCCAACACACTTGTATAGCAATGTTGCACTGACTACACGGATGAGTCCCTCCCCATTGATGCCCAAACCTGCATGTCCACTGGAGATGGCAACACGGTCAGGGAAGTAGACAAATGCAACGATGGCAGGCACAACAGATGTGCAGGGGTGGAAGCCACAGATATGAAATTGCCAATGTAAGTAGGAAACCCATTGCCAAATACTGAACACATGACACCCTCAGATGCTGCTATTGATGACATGGATACACCACATGATAGGACACATTCCCCCTGGACCACATGGGTTCCTGCACAGTAACACTTCATAATCATGAGACCAGATATCACCATCACTGCAGCAAGGGCATGGTTAGCTGCACCAACAACATGTACATCTGAAGCATGAGCACTAGAGAAAAGAAAGTTGCTTTATTCAGCATATGTGTTGTTTGATAACGACGTCCAGAAGAAATTAGAGCAAAGGCCAATGGCCAGTCCATTGTCAAAGTTCAAACAGGGTGACACTGGCAGATGTCACCCTACGCATGCCTGCACAATACCAGGGACAATCCACTAGGAGGGGCAACCGGGGGGCAGGCCAGGCACCGCAGGGACAGGATCAGGGCTCACCAGGGGGAGTCAGGGAAGGGGTGGTGGGTGCTGGAGAGCCACTGACAACTGCAGTGGAGGTGTCTGACATGGTGTGTGCCGGCACAACTGGGGGCATGACTCAGATGTCGTGGGTGCCGGCACAACTGCAGTGGACCCTGCAGATGGGGTGGACAGGTCCGCCACTGCAGTGCCCAAGTCAGACAGGGCGGTAGTGGACTCCACTGCAGTGCCTACCTCCAGGGGAGGAGAATGGGGAACAGGCAAGGTGGGTTGGACAGAGGGGAGGACACCCTCACCACATCAGTGGCACAGACAAGCGCAGCGGGGGTGTGGTGCTGGGAGAGCAAGTGGCAGGGGGAGAAGGCCGGATCCTCTTGGGGATGGTATATCTGTGGGTGGGGGAACCTGGGGCAGGGTGTGGTGGGGGCACCTGTGCAGTGGGGGCCTGAGGGATGGAGGACGGAGACCTTGTGCCTGAGCTGCAGGGCGGTGGCGGGGTCTTGCTCTTACCACTCCGGGGGACTTGCGGGTGGGGGCCTCAGTCCGTCTGCGCCTGGGGGAGGGTGTCCGGGGGCGAGGGGCACTCTGCTCCGTGTGGGTGGGCTTCCTCTTCCCCCGGTATGCTGGAGCAGCTTCATCGGTGGGGAAGAGGCCGAGGTCACAGAGGAAGAGCTGCTGTGACTTTGGGGTTGCAGGTGAGGCAAGGGAGGGTGCTTTGGAGGGAGAGGGAACTGAGGACTGCGCAGTGCATGTGGATGCGTGTGTGTGTTCCAGGGCCCCATCCCCTGTGAGTCTGGCTTCAGTCCCCTGAATGTGCGTGCGTGTGCGTTTTGTCATTGGCGTGTGTGTCAGTGTGCTGGATGTGTGTGTGCTGGTGTGTGCCTGTGCCGGTGTGTGTGTGCCTGGGATGGGTAAGGTGCTGGGGAGTGTGGATGGAGCAGAGGCAGGAGGGGTGAGGGACCGTTTGAGGAGGGACACTGCTGCCGTCAGGGAGGAGTCCATGGACCTATTGCCCCTCTGTAGGTCAGACATGCCCGATGAGATGCCCTCCATGAACGACACCAGCTGAGTCAACAGCGCGGTGTGCGCATGGAGGACACTCAGCATGGCTGTCTGCCCTACATGGAGCTGGCGAAGGAGGTACACAGACTCCTCACTCAGGGCAGCAGGGGACACAGGGGCAGGGGGTGCGGTGCCTGGCCCAAAGGAGACACGCTCCCGGACATGGGAGCCTCCACGGACCTGGGGAATGGGAGCCGATGGGAGGGCGGTGGTGGTGCTGGTGGTGGCGGGGACAGCAACACTAGCTGGGGTGTGGTGGCTGCTGACACCCGCCTCCACAAGGGAGTCATCCTCCGAGTTGCTCTGGTCCTCAGCTGAGGTGGATGCTGCTGAGGACTCCTCGGTGTGGCTCCCCTCGCCCTCCGTGCCACTGGGTCCCTCCGACCACTCCTCGGCTGCTGACCCAGTCTGGCTCTCCGGCTCCTCCTGGTCCGTGGAGCTGTCCCCTTCCGTGGCCGTGGATGTATCTGCAAACAATGGGGAAACAGACAGACATCAGTCACCTGCACATAACGCACACACCACTGTGAGCACAGCACATCACAGAGCAAGCCCTGGCATCATTAGTTGTACATTGCTAAAAGTGCACTAATTGAACAGGAGAAGTCAATTGTCAGTCTGATGCCAAGCATGGCACTCACATCCCACATGGCCTTGCACCCATCTGTCTGGTGTCTGTTGGATTGCAACACCCCAGTGTTGACACATGCACCAAGTACACAGTAGTTGGACAGTGCAGAGGACACGGTGTGGACACATCACAGCTCTTGCCACTGAGTCAGTACAGGTTTCCGGATGTAAGGGATGCCCAGAGTCAAATAGGAAATGCATGTGATGCATACCAGCGACAGACACCATGATGCACCCATGTCCTGATAGCCAGCGCCACTATGGTGTGCATGTAGCACATGTCACTCCCCTGCAGGCTCACCAATCAGTAGACACATGCCATGGCGGAGGCATGACTGCAAAGTCATACATCACTGGCTCAGTGATGTATGACTTTGCAGCCAGACAACAACACTCTGCACTGTGTCACAATAGTAGGTCATGGGGAATGCAAGTCCTGGAGCTGCACAAGTGCACATGTACATCCCCCCACAACACATCCTCTTAACCCTCATCTGTCCAGGTCATACCTATTGGACATATGGGAGACCTGTGACACTACCCTCTGAACCTGAGCCCCTCACACTCTGCTGTGCATGGGGAACAGCTGCCTGAACTTCACATTTACATGCCCCAGTCTGCATGGGCAGCTGATCAGACACCTATGTGTCACACAAGTATCGTCTCCTATGGTCACATCTCCAGTGGCATGCTGAGCCCCTACCAAGAAACTCCACAGCAGTCCTGGCGACTAATCCACAGCACACTGACACAGAGGCAGACACCTGAGGGGTCAAATCACTGTGCACAATGTGTCCGCTGATACACGGGAGTGGGAGTACAGAGTGTATTGTATGGCCTGGAGTAGGCATGACTGTCCAGCCCCACATGAATGAGGGATGAGCCCTGGACTGTAGGCAGCTGGCTAAGTATGTGTGACACACGTCATATACATACTCCTGGGGCCCAAACATTGTTCCCACCCGCAGCATGGGTGTGTGCCAGGTACCCCAGCCACATGTGGTGGATCAGCTCAGCAATTGGACCACAGATCAAAGTAACACGCTGAATACATGTCAGAATACAGGCATTGTGTAAGCAATGGACCCACCCATGATGCCCACCACAGAGTCAGGGAAACAGATGCTGTCTCCCACCTTGAGTCAAGCAAACTGCAAGGACACAGTCCTAAGTGACAGAATTCCCTGCATGTAAGGGCCACACCTGGGTATCAGATGAGGAGTGGGCAGTGCACAATAGAGGGACATGGCTCCTGGACAACATGACTGCTGTACTGTGGCAGTTTAACCAGGCCCGAGGAGGGCACATAGCATGTTAGACAGAGTACACAGTGCAGTCTTTGACTCACCCCCTCCTTGCTGCTCTCTGGCCTTCAGCTGCCCATCCAGGTCTGGAAAGACCACCGCCAGGATCCTGAGCATGTGGGGGTCAGGGTCCGTGTTCCGCCCCTCCTGCGAGGAGGCGACAGCTTCAGCTGGACCCGTGCAATCCTCCGGGTCCAGCCCCGAAGGTCCTGCCACCTCTTTTGGCAGTTGCGGATCCGGCGCTTGTAGACCCCCACGGACCGGACAGCCCGGACGATGTCCTTCCATATCTCATGCTTCCGATGGGCAGAAGCCTGTCAGGATGACAAAGTGATAAGGCCATTACTACACATGCAACATATCCGTGCATGACACAGTTGCATATACATGTCGCAATCACAGGGGCACATGGTGTACCCAGGCAGTGCACGGCTGCCCATGGACAGTTTTCCAGAAGTCACTACATGGTATCATTGCATGGGGAGTAAAACCCTGTTCAGAAGCACTGTCACTGCACCATACCTGTCCAGTGCAAGTCACTACACACTATGGGGGTGACAACTACTCAGTGAGCCTGCTAGCCAGTGGTGTGCTGACTCTCAGCCTTGCTAGTCAGACAAAATGCACATTCAGAAAGGCAGTGCACAGAACACTCACCTGCTCCCCTGGTGTCCCATACAGCTTGCTGTACTGTGGAAGTAGGCTGTCCAGCAGGGCCTGGTTCTCCTCAAGGCTGAAGGCTGGGGCTCTCTCCACAGTACGTGCCATTGCAGGGTCCAGAGGGGCAGAGACAGCAGCAGTGCAGTGGCAGATGTCGTCCTGGAGCATGTAGTGCAGGCAAGTGGGCTCTCAGGGGAACAGGCAGCAATATATATGTGCTGGAGAGGCAGATACTGTCCCTTGTGTCCAAAGTGATAGGTCCAAGTCGTTTGCATCTTCTGAATCTGGCCAATCCATGGAATAGCAGCACCAAAACACGCCCACAGCATCCTTCAAAACTTCAACTTCATGACATACATGATTTTGCAACATTGTTGTGGGTGACCAACTGATTTTCCAGCAACCGACTCGTTCGAAATTCGAAAACGCGTCCGTTGCCAGGCAAGCCCATTGTCAATGGGTGCGCACCGATCGGTCCATTGAGGTACAACGCGCACAGGGGTACAACGCGTACCCGCACACATTGAAAGCAATGGGCCGGCCGGAGGCACCGATCGGTCCATTGCAGTTCAACGCGCACAGGGGTACAACGCGTACCCGCACACATTGAAAGCAATGGGCCGGCCGGAGGCACCGATCGGTCCATTGCAGTTCAACGCGCACAGGGGTACAACGCGTACCCGCACACATTGAAAGCAATGGGCCGGCCGGAGGCACCGATCGGTCCATTGCAGTTCAACGCGCACAGGGGTACAACGCGTACCCGCACACATTGAAAGCAATGGGCCGGCCGGAGGCACCGATCGGTCCATTGCAGTTCAACGCGCACAGGGGTACAACGCGTACCCGCACACATTGAAAGCAATGGGCCGGCCGGAGGCACCGATCGGTCCATTGCAGTTCAACGCGCACAGGGGTACAACGCGTACCCGCACACATTGAAAGCAATGGGCCGGCCGGAGGCACCGATCGGTCCATTGCAGTTCAACGCGCACAGGGGTACAACGCGTACCCGCACACATTGAAAGCAATGGGCCGGCCGGAGGCACCGATCGGTCCATTGCAGTTCAACGCGCACAGGGGTACAACGCGTACCCGCACACATTGAAAGCAATGGGCCGGCCGGAGGCACCGATCGGTCCATTGCAGTTCAACGCGCACAGGGGTACAACGCGTACCCGCACACATTGAAAGCAATGGGCCGGCCGGAGGCACCGATCGGTCCATTGCTGTTCAACGCATCACTGTATATGTGACTGGCATAGGTCAGCATGCCTGTCTCAGATGGACATATGCCAGCCACAGATAGCTCCCAGGGAGTGAGGGGCACACCTACATCACGACAGCCTGTCCAAACCTTATCATAAGGCATGTAAGGCTGCATTTCCTATTGTGTGTATGTTGGTGTACATGTTGTCCTGTGGGTGTCACCTGTGGGCAGCCACCCCCAGGCTGTGCACGTGTTCATGGGGACAGGATCCTGGGTGTTACGTGTACGTGACCACTGTGATGTGCAACTGTTCATATCTGTGCATGTGTCATGGTCACATTTCACAGTGGTGTTTGTGTATGTCATGTCACATACCCCGTGAGTCCCATGTGGGACGGTATGTTTGAGCCAGGGTGTCCCAGTGGCACAATAGTGATGGCCCTCCACAGTCTTTGTGCATGTAGTGTTTACAATGTCTCTGATTTCATGTGCACAATGGGAGACAGTCTCCACATCCACGTTGTGTGTGCATGGACTCTGATGTTGTGCGTGTGTGTCACAGACGTCCATGGCTCTCCTGCCATGGCAAGTGTGGCCACTACCTGTGGGGGTCATGTTTGTTTTGCTGTGGTGTACACATGATACTCCAGGTGATGCCAGTGTCCATGTGGCATTACAGGGTCCCTGGGAATGTGCCTGTCGTTGAGCTGTGGTGCCTGGGGCACATCTGTCCTCACATGTCACTGGGGGGTGACTTTGACACAGCATCATGATATCCAATGGGCCAACCTGGGACAAATTGATGCCACCTGTAGGACCGTGTTGACAGATGTTGGCCATGTATGTACCATACATGTCGTTCCGGTACTGCACACTTCATGTAGTTGTGCCTCATGATGATGTATGTTGGGAACTTGAGTGTGTTCAATGCCGCATATGTGGGGTGACTGACGATCTTGCTTACTTCTCCTCTGCACTGCAGGGCTCCTGCTGTCCATCGGCCATTCCCAGACCTGGCAACGATGGTGGAACGGGACAGCATCCGACGGTACCGCTTCACCAGGCAGCTGATTGAGGATTTGGCAGTGCAGTTGTCCCCACATTTGCAGCCTGGCCGGCCGTATCCTACAGCGCTGACCCCCAAGGTGAAGGTGATGGCAGCCCTACACTTCTTTGCCACCGGTACCTTCCAACATACTGTGGCGTCTGCTGGTGGGATGTCACAGACCATGTTCAGCCGTGTGCTCCGCGATTTCTTGGCGGCAATGTTGCTCTTCCTGAACCGGTACATATATTTCCCTAGACTGCGACGACTCACTGACGTGAAGAGTGACTTTTATGCCCTGGGGAGGATGCCGCATGTCATTGGCTCCATTGATGGGACACATGTGGCTTTGGTACCACCACAGGCCCAGGAGCAGGCCTACAGGAACCGCAAGCACTACCACTCGGTCAATGCACTGGTGGTGTGTCTTGCAGACATGACCATCACACACGTGTGTGCCCGTTTCCCTGGTTCAGCACACGATGCCTTTGTGATGAGGAGTAGTCGCATCCCCAGGTTGATGGCACAGATGCAGAACCAGCGTGCCTGGCTTGTCGGTGTGTACTGACTTTGTGCCATTGTGTGTGATCTGATCTGTAGTATTCCGCCCACTTTTCCAAGTCAGCTGATGTGCACTTGTCTGTCCGTAGGTGACTCGGGATACCCCAACATGCCGTGGTTGCTGACACCCCTCAGGAACCCTGTGACACCTGCCCAGATGCGCTACAATGAGGCACATGGTCGGACCAGGAGAGTGATTGAGCGGACCTTTGGTCTCCTGAAGAGCCGCTTCCGCTGCCTGGACAAGACCGGAGGGTCCCTCCCATATGCCCCTGCGAAAGTGTGCAAGATTATCATCGTCTGCTGCATGCTCCACAACCTGGCAGTGCGGAAGGAGTTGCCTCTCATCCAGGATGACGATGACCAACATCCGCCACCTGTGGAGGATCCTGGCCTGGACCACGATGCCAGTGACGATGATGATGATGATGATGGTGATGGTGATGTCCGCACACAGCTCATCACCAACTTCTTTAGCTGAATGTGAGTATCCTGAGGTGTCATGTGAATGATGTGAGTTGGCATGATGTGTGGGTGGTGCTCTGGTGCTGTTGGAGTGTGTCCATGGGCTACTTGACAGGATGTGTGTTGCGATGTGTGGTGACAGGTGGGCTGTACTCCCCAACAGTGTTGACATGCTAACTTGGTTCTGGGTGGGTATCTTGTAACATGTATTGTGCATGAGTTTTGCTGATCTGTCCTGTACTGCATTGCTTTTGACTGTGTGTCATTTCTGTCCTTCACAGGGTACTTTCAGATTCGTTTGGTCAACTGTGTCCACCGACGACGTGATTGCACATCCAGGCTGGTAGCTGTTGTGTCCCTACAGGTGATGTGCGCCACACCCATGGACTTCCTTCCGTCTACAGTTGTTGACTGTGTGCCCGCTACCAGGTG